>CM062814.1:540400468-540907841 GCA_031772625.1 Pinus tabuliformis | reverse complement strand
TGAATAGATTAACAAATGTCCGTGGAGCTTGTTAGTGTCCAATAGTTCCAGTGATCAAATTTACTCTTTCATATTGTTTATAGAGTCTTAGGTCAAATTATTATATTTTCAAATAAAATTTGACTTTCTTGGTTGTCAAATGGTCCAAAGTCATTTGTCTAGGTATCATTTCTACTCCCTCCACTTGTTCAAGGTCACCATCCCATCATGGTCATGTCATCATCCCCTGTCCTAGGTCATCAAAAGAGTTAATGTGTCATCATATAGGTCATGGTCTAGGATTCACCTTTGATTGTCATCATTATATCAGTCATCAAAAGTAAACAAGGGAGTCATGTCATCATTTTGATCACCATCATGGGAGTTAGCAAATTAGGGAATAAAGTGAAACAAGGTAACATTTCCTTTTGAAGAAATTATGCTGTAGTCACATCAGTCAATAGTCATTCTTTCAAAAGTACATATGATGTCATGAGCCAAAATCAAGTTTATGAGTTATAAAGGAGAAATAAAACATTTCAAGACTTCATTCTATCCTTCCAAGTCTTCAAGAGCTCCTCTCAGCCATTTTGAGACTTTCCACAACCATCAGAAGTTCAGATTCCATCATCAATTGCTCAGTTCACAAGCTTGTTGCGCTTCTGTTGTGTTTCTGGCAGGGTTGTTGCGCTTTTGTTTTGGAGGCATAAGGAGGGAAATAACAGGTGAAAACTTCATTACAAAGCTTCAAACATATTCAAACAAGTAAGTGGGACCCTTACAAACCCTTGCTTCAGTCAATCTCTTCAGAAAATTGATAAAATCTTTTCCTAGGGTTTTTTGTTGCGCTTTTGTTGCACTTTTGTAGTTTCATTGGTTTTGCTTCACTTGACAGAGAATTTTCCTAGTTTCTAAGTGTATACATCCCTAATATCCCTCATTAGACACTCCCCACCATTCCCCTCACTCAATTTCATTTATTTCATCATTTTCTCACACAACCCTAGCTAGTTGTTGCGCTTCTAGACTAGGACTGTGTTTTCCCTCTTTCACCCCCTTTCCCTCACTCAAATTGAGGAATTCCACTTTCATTGTCTTCCTAAAACACTTCCCTACTCCCCATAATTTCTTTAGGAATTATCCTATCTCCCTTCCCCTTCATTTCCTCACCCAAACTTGTTGCACTTTTACCCCTGTTTTGCAGCTAAGTCCCTTTTCCCATTCTTCCTTGAAACTAGGGTTTATTGTCAAAAGCAAAGTCAAACATGGCAGAGACCAGTGAAAAGAAGAAATTCAAAGGAGGAGATATCTCAATATATGAACCCATTCATATGAAGGAGGTCAATTCATCATATTTTATAAAGAGGTCATTTGAGCAGGCAGGCTGCCTAGGGTTTTGTAGGAAAGTGCAAGAAGTGGGTTATAATCCTAATCTAACAAGTTTGTTTGCCAGTAATTTCAAAAGGGATCATGTCACAATTGCAGGGGTAAACTTTATGGTGTTAGCAGAGATCATATCTTCAGCAACCACAATCCCTAATGAAGGAGAAATTTGGTTCAAGGGGATGGATTTAGACATTGAGCACTATAAGACTTTCTTGAAACCACATTACAAGGAGTCTCCTTCTCATATTTTTCCTAGCAGACAGTTGTTGGACAAGTACAACCCTTTAATGAATATCATTATGAAGTATTTCACTTGTGAGGGAAGACTCAACAAGTTATATCAGTGCCATATCATGTTGTTGATGCATTTCACTTCCATGAAACTCCTAAACCTACCTAACTATTTGTTCAGAAGTTTGGTGAAGATGACTGAGAAGGTGCAATCCAAAGGAAGAGATCATCATGCAAGAATTTTTCATCATGCTCTGGTCAAAGTAATAGTCCTCCACCAGTTAGCACAAATCAACATGCCATGGGAAGTTTTCTTGGAGGTTGTTGCTCTATCACCTGTCTCCAACCAGTCAAAGAATCCAAGTACTCCTTCATCATCATCCAGACCACAAGGAGGTGAAACATCAAGCAGGCCATCAGTGACAAAAGCCTCAGCCAAGGGCAGAGATTACAAAGACATATAAGAGAGGTGAGAGGTTGGTTTTTGCTTCTGAGCCTGAGACAGAAATGCCTAGACCTAAACCTAGAACTAGGTCTCAAGCAAGAAGAATACCTAAGGAGGTTGTCACTGAAGAGGTGCAGATTGAAGCCAAAAGAGAGGAAACACCTAGAGATAGAGATAATTCACCCTTGTAACATCATGAAGAAGTACCTCCTGAAACAGAGATGGCTGACCATGGAGATAAGGCAATAGATGATATAATCAAGGAGAAAGAGGCACAGATTAGGGAGCTAAAAGATGACCTTGCCAAAGCCAATTTCATGGTGGCTTTCTTGCAACAAGAGAATAGGCAATTGAAATTAAACCTAATGCAGCAAAGTAAATCACAAGAGGACCCTCCATCATCCAACAAGGCAGATGTTTTGGCAGCAAGGGATAAAGGTAAAGTAGTCATTGATGTTGAGCACTTGGAAGAGAAGGACATTCAAGTACAGTCAAGGAGACCCAAAACCAGAGCAATGGCAAGGAAGGAAAAGCATGTCAAAGAGCCATCTCCTCCTCAAGCCCAAAACACCTTTGATGATTCCATAGTTGCTGAACTTGAGAAGGATAAGGAATATTGACTTGAGAGGGTTAATGAGCACTTGGAGAAGTTTTTGAAAAGGGAAAACATGGATATCACTATGCAAAGGAACATGGCAAGGCACTACTATGCAAGAAACATGATTGACAAAGTGAGGGTCAAAAACATGAAAAAGAAGCTCAAGAGAACCTTAAGGCAACTTAAAAAGAAGGATAACCTTGATCTCTTGGCTGAAGCATCTCTAGTGGTCTGATGCAGGACAAAGAGCAAAATAAAAGAAGCAAATTTTTGAAATTTTGGAGCTTTTGTGTGCACTGGCAAAAAGCATCCTACAGAAACGCAGCGAGTACTTGTTGTGCTTTTTCTTAGGAGGTCTAAATGCCTAATTTCAAGCATGTGGAGATGGCTAATGATGCAAGGATGTCAAAAAATTACTTTGGGAGGCTTGGAGATGCATAAATTTTAAGGAAATGACAAAATAGTGCCTATTTTTGACCTTTCTGCCACTATTTCAGACCACTCGTTGCACTTCTAGGACAATTTGACTTCAAGGCAGTTTTTCAGGGGTTTGGAGAAGATTTTTCCAGTGCTTGATGACTCCATGGTGTAGTAGACATCTTCATCTTTCCAACCATACCATTTGCAGCAAAAAATTCCTTCGGGAAGGCCTCCAAATCACCCTCCAAACTTTTGTTGTGCTTATGCTAAATTACTGTGTTTTTGTGAAATTCATTGTTTTATTGTTGGTGATGGTCAAAGGTCAAACTTGAGTGATGTAAATGGTTACTTCATGAAATAATCTGATGTAATTAAGCTTGTTAGGAGTTAAATAGTAAAAGAATCTTGTAATTAAGGCTTTGAGAAACAAACTCATGCAGTTAGTGTAAATGGGGAAGTGGTTTCTAACTCCCCTAGGTTTTGGCAATGGTTAGAGAGAATCATGTAATCAGTTCCTAGGAGGTAGGATTTGACCCCTTGGATGGGGAAAATTGTTTTTCATCTATATGTAGACAGATTGAAGTCAAAGAAGGGGTTGGATACTTGTAGCTCAGACTTGGACTAGTGTACTTGGCTATTTGCATAAATATAACAGACAATTGCAGCTATTTTCATGGGATTCTTGTGTTGTGGTTAGTGGCTCTGTATTTCCTGTATTTTCTTACATATTTGATGATTAGATCTTGTTAGCAACCATCTACTTTCTTCCTATGCTTTATCTTTTAAGGTTTAAAACATAAATCATTCTTTTATGCTCTATTTTTTGTTTAAGATAAGCATCTAAGTGTTTTTCATCTGAATAAGTGAATTCATGCTCTTGCTCACTTAACTCCTGCTACATTCTCCTCACCACACTACAATGAAAAACCATTTTGAGTCACTGATTGCACCTACCTTGCCCCATCTTATGACTGCAACTGATCTTTAGGGAAACTTGACCTAGTTCCTAGATCTAGTGCTCTTTATCCAGCAAACCCTAATCAAACCCTACTAAGCTGATACCTAGCCTAAAATCCATATATTCTCCAGTCATTTCCATAGGCTATGAGATTGTTTTAGAGAGAGCCCTCTCTGATTTGGCATGGCTAGCTTCCAAGTCCAAAGTTGTTCTATGGTTACCTCTTTGGTTTCATTTATCAGCCTTGGGAAAACTAAGGAGCACTAACAGAGCTGCAGGGGAAATCTACCAACAGTAGTTGTATATTTTGAGACAAATACAAATCAAATAATGATTTGACTTTAAAAAAAAACCGCAAGATTTCAGCCAAAAATCTAAAAGATAAAACTCAATTAGACAACACCATAATGTATTAATGATAATCACAAAACCCTAAACCAATTACTTTTCTCAAAATACATTTGTTAAAATACATGGAATATATTACATTTGTCCATAAATTTGTCTCAAGTTGGGGAAAAATAAAACATTAACAGGTTCTTCTTTAGTGAAAGAACCATGATATGATAGACCTAAGAAAAATGATAACAACAACCCATTCACATACTAGGGATCTATATTGATGGTGATCAAAGATTTAAGTTGCAGTGGATGATGATCCTATGTCATATTTGACATCTACATATGTGCTTAACAATGCTCTAGACATTATATCATTGGACATCTTTTCAATGTCTGCAGATTGATTGATGGTAAAATATTGAAATTGACAACTCCAATTTATTGCTTCCTTATAAAGGAGTTTTAAATTGTCATTCTGAACCCGATAAATGCCTTTCATTTAATTACATATCAGCTCTGAGTTGGTGAAGACTTCAATATCATTAAAATCATGTTGTTTTGTCTCTTTTAGCCCTTCAACAAGGGCAATGTAGTATGCCTCATTGTTTGTCTTCATTCCAAGAACTTCTCTCTTTCCATGAAATAAATGATTTGTTTCCATATTGTAAAGGAAAAATTTAACAACTGCTCCACCTGGATTTGGAAAGCATGACACTTCAATGCATAAACACCACTTTTGCTCCATTTTTTACACTTCGAAGACCTGGAAAATAACATAACAATAAATTCATGTTAAACAAGTAGATAGTTATCTATTTCTTAATACTCAACATGTTTTTCAGTGATATATAATTGAAAAAATTAGCTATCTATTCCTAATCTATTCCATTAACTGCTAATTAATTGAATAGTCATAAACCATTCCATTCTTCTTTCCTTTCATGCCTTTCAAATGTCACCTGAATTTGATGGTGTTTCATATGGAACATTCATTCAAAAAATGTTACTTCTTTGTATATTAGTAGCCATAAATCCCAACAACATTATGAATCTAAATAAAACAACAAGGGCCAAAGACATCAAAAATCATAATATTCATGCTTGACATGGTGCCAATTAGCATTATGAGTCTCTTTATATATGTGTGACTATGAGGCTATAGCTTTATCACAATCCATGTCCTCCTGTCTTGTTAGGAAATTTCATTCCATCAGTATATTTGGCTAGGAATGTGCTCCCTGCCAATTTTTTCTTGAGGTTGTGCTTGTTGTCTCAAGTCACCACCCATCATGGATTGGCAAGAAGTTTTTAGAAAGGTGTGATTTGGAAGCAACAACATCTTTGAATGCTGAACTTCGAAAAAAGAAGATCGAAAATGGCAGCAGTAGAAGCAAACGCAAAAGGTGCTTCTTCTAGTCTCTCACTAGCTCTACAACAACTGGCCTCTGAGGCTGAAGAGGCTAAGAAAGAGGTTGAAGTTCCTAACTGATTTCTTTGTCCGTTGTGATAATTAAGGAAAAAAAATTGATTCTAGCTCAGAAGATACTTCCAATAATACATGCTTGAGTATGATTTTCCATGGCTTTGATAAGCTTTAGCAACACTAACTAGTGACTCCTGAAATACCCTTTCTCATCTTCTCTTAAGATAGTAGACAAGTCCAAGACTGCTAAACAAAGTACAAGAGAAACTGAAGCAGAGGCAAAAGCATGGACATGGTTGTATCCTCCTTAAAAGAAGGAAAATCCTAAAGAGGAAAGCATAGCTAGTGTTAGCAGTGCTGAAAGTAACTGTATTACCAATAAAGGTGAATGAAGTTGGCTAAATTTCAGAGAATAGGATGGTCTTATCAAGGAAGGGGACACCATAAGGCAACAACTTGTTGTACCAAGCAGTGAAAACTCTCTAAAGTTGGTTGGTAAAAATGATGGGCCCCACATATTGAACAATTCTAGCATCCCAATCTATACTAGTGTTGTCTGTGATGCTTATGGAAAAGACGGTGAACCTATTGGCTATTTCCTACTCTGGGAAGGTAACAAATGGGCAAATTCATGGAAAATATATTCCTCTAGATGCAGACAAAAGTGTATGTAAATTGCACATTCTTCACAGTACATTGGCCCACAAGGGTATTCTGGATGGGCATTGCTATGCATTTATTAGGCCATCTCTCTCAAACCAGTGGTATAAGCTTGATGATGCAAATGATACAGGGAGCAAGAATTCTAAGAAATGTACTCTGATTTTAACAAAGAGAGAGTCAGCTAAGGCCCTTGCGATGGCAGGGTTGGTTGTTGTTGGTCAAAACCATTATGGTGTGTTTCCTTCCAGAGGTAAGTTGTTGAATGTAAGGGAAACCAACAATAAACAAATCATGGAAAATGCTGAGATTCAACATATCAAGCAAATCCTTGTTCTGCAGCATGAAAAGGAATATGGCAGTATCAAATCTCTGAGATATGGCCATCTTATGATTATGACAGATCAAGATCATGATGGTTCACACATCAAAGGATTGTTGATCAACTTCATACACTCTTTCTAGCCATCCCTACTCAATACTCCCTCATTTCTTGTTGAATTCATTACTCCTATTGTCAAGGCAACCCATAAAGATGGGCGAGTATTCTATTTCTATACCATGCATGATTATGAATCATGGAGAATTTTTTTGGATTGATTAACACTAGGATGGACCATAAAGTGGCTGACATTTCGGGCTAGGAACTTATTTGGACTAGATTGACAAGCTTATCAAGTACAACAACTTTGTAAACAAGGAACTGTTCCTATTTTCCATGGATGGTTTGCAAAGCTCCATCCCATCCATGGTTGATGGTTTGAAATGAGGACAAAGGAAAATACTGTTTTGTTCTTTCAAAAGAAATTTTGTTACGCAAGTGAAGGTGGCTCAATTCTTGGGTTATGTCTCAGAGCATTCTGCTTACCATCACGATGAGCAGAGTCTTGCTAGCACAATTATTGGAATGACACAAGATTTTGTTGGGAGTAACAACATCAACCTTCTTGTTCCACTTGGACAATTAAATAATACAAAATTGAAGGTCCTTTTACCTCTTCCTGGGTGCTTATTTTTACAAGCTATCCTTGATTCTCAATTTGTGATCCCAGGGACAATCAAAGTTTGGTTGGCTGAATTTTCGTCTCCTATTTGGGGAAAATTGATAGTAAATAATGGTGGTGGTTGTACACCGTGGTTGTCATGGCTACCCTTAAATAACCTACTAAATGGAGCTCTCTCTAGCTCAGACCATTGGATGGATCTGCCCCCTTCTTACAATTCACTTACAAATGAAACCCAGGTCTCAAGGACTCGTATTCTAGTGCCACTTTCTTGCCCGTTACTATGCTTATCTACAACAACATCATCAAATAAATGCATTAGAAACATTCAGATTGGTGTCAAAATTGATGACATAAAATTTCTTAAAAATTTACTTTGCAGGAAGCCCTTGAAGCAAATGATATTTGTTGTTGTCAATCATTTTGGGCTTTTTTCACTATTTCATAAGTTGTGTTCTCCAAGTCTGATTCAAATAGTTTTTCAATACAAGAAAACAAACTTTGGAGAATTCATATTTTTTATGAACTCTGAATTCTCTTGCTGGACAGATGAATTTGCTGGATCTTTTGTGAGTGGTAAAGAGATGATTGAAATTGTAGGAGATTGTTCCCAATCATGAGTATCAAAATCACATGGCCATAAAGCCATCAGAATGTTGGTGCATTTCCTGTCAGCAATGCTTGAAGATTTTGTGAACGAATTTATCCTTATGTTATCTGAATTAGGATTCTTATCTTTTCTAAATCAACCGAGGCAGAAGAATTGCCCATCAAAGTCTGTTCTAAAAAATAATTAGAAATCAAGAAGGTAAGATAAATCAATATGTTAGCTAGTAAAGATAAAGGTGTTTTTCAGATCACTACCTTTGGTTAATACAAGTGTTGATGTATTAGGAATCTAGCCATCTCATTTGATTGTGCTAGTGAGCTTTTCTTTAATCAACATGATGTGATGCATGATTTAGCCTTGCGTCTGACAAGATGGGATAGTGCCATTCATAAGATGGGATAGTGCCATTCATAAGAGGCTTTTCATGCCTGGCAAAGAGGATGGTATTCCCACAAACTGGTTGGCACTAGAGCATACATCTAAGGTTCAATTTGTTTCAATTCATACAGGTCATCCCTGAAACTTAGTTTCTTTTCCCTGCATAAGCATTGAATAATTATTTGTTCAATTTACTAAATTTTCAAATTTAATAAGGAAGCATTTTTATCAGCAAAACATCTCAGATTTTTTACTTTTACATTTCAGGGACATTACTCTAGGTTCAATGGAAGAGCAAGATTGGTTCAATGCCCATCAAATTTTGTTCTTAACCTCAAAACTAAATTTTGGACACTAGGCTCTAAACTCTGATTTTGTTCAAACACTGATTTTGTCAATTGCTAGCTTTCTTGTAACATTATTGATATAACCAAATGCTAATGAACCTTGTGTTGTGTGTAAAAATTGATTTGCTTCCAGAATTGTTGTGCATTGCCTATTGCTGCAACTTGTAGATGCACCATAAAACAAACTACAAATGATGTGTTGTGATGTACAATTGTGATGGCTGGACCAACTTTGAAGTTGTCACAATTGTGTATCTGTGCGCAATTGGATAGTGATCCTGATTTGGCAAAAGCAACTCTTTAATTCAAAGAGACGGTAAATTGAAATTATACAGACTTTGTGCATATTTCCAATTGATTTATTCCTAATTTCCCAATATATTCCAATTATATATATGATGTGCCTATTATGCATCTTGAATATTCTCATTTTTGTTACTATTTGTGCCATTTTCAGATGGGTTCTTTGATTGATAGATGACCTTCCAGACCACATAAAAATCGCATTGGGATTTTTCTTCAATACAACAAATAAATTGTTTGTTGAAGTCGTTAAAGAGCAAGGGTTGGATATGACAACCATATTAAAAAGTAGCTTATGTGTTATGGTAGATATGCAATTCTGTAGAGGGATTAGTTTAATGGTATGTTATTAGTATTTCTACTTTACTTCGACCGATGTACCAAGAATTCAATTGACAATATGTGGAAAAAGCCATTTTGCTCAGATTTTAACCAGACACAAGAAACCAGCCATATACTAATAACATTCATAACAATTTAAACTAATTCCTTAAGCTTTCTTTGTTCTATATCTTACATATGTACATTTGGTTCTCTGTATCTTCTGTCTGTGCATGTATTTATTTGATTTGATCTATTTGTAAGCCGTCAGACAATGTCCAGGCCCGGTGCTGAAAGGTAATGTAAACTCTTGCAAGTCTTTGTTGTTATGAAAAACCAAATCTTCAATGTGAATGTTTTAGAAGTGATCAGTTACATTTCATTGACAGGCTACTTGTGCAAGGCATAAGAAGGTTGAAAGCACCATCATCATCAAGCATTAGGGCATATCTAACATCTCATAAATTATGCTTCAGGAGTATATCTACGATTCCTTCTCCCACAGCCAAAAGGTAGTTTTTTTATTGTGAGTGGTTTTGATTTCAGCTTTGCAACTTCCAGGTGCATAAATTGGGTTTTAGCAAAATTTATTTGCAGTTCAAATTGGGTTTAGTTTTGATTTCACATCAGACTGGGTTTAGTTCTGATCAGGCTGGAAGGCAAGATGGCAATCATAATCGGCGCAGCCAGTGGCATTGGAGAGACCACAGCTCGCCTCTTTGCAGCGCATGGCACCCGGGTTCTGATAGCAGACGTGCAAGACTCCCAGACTCTAGCAGAGGAATTGGGCAACGGATCTCAATTTATCTTCTGCGATGTGAAGAAAGAAGATGAAGAGCGACCACAGTGGGGAAGGGGGTTTCAATGGGGAAGGCAGAGTAGACTGGTACAGCACTGGCGCGATGAGTTTTGGAGAAGCAGGGCGCAGTTTTGTTTTTTTCGCCAAGTTTTGAATTAAAATCGTAAATCGCCCACCCGTAACCCTCATTGCTGCATCAACGAGCGGAGTAGCCAGCTGGACGGAGGGGGATGTGACACGATCGAATCTTGCAAGATTATGATTTTGACGAATTCTGACAATCGCATCAACGTCGTGGCCCCACGGGTTGGAAGATTGCTGATCGGAGCGGAAGTAGGATTGCTGATTGGAGACGGAGGTTTTCCCGAGTGGGAACGGAAACCGAGCAATTCTTCCGCGTCGCTAAACTACTCCATTAATATTTTAAGAGAGATTGGATTTCATATCTCTGTATTGATGATATGACTTGAGTCACATTTCACGACTCAAAACTCGGCCATTTATTGATTTATTGTCTACAGATCACTGCTCCCATAAGTTCTCTGTGCTTCTGAAACCCTTATTTCATCTGCAAATTGCGTCCATAGCACCGGCGATCACAACCATTTTGATCTCTGTTTCCCAATTTGCAATGGCTGCATCATCCTCCACGGCTGCTTGGTCCAACAACAATCAGTGGTACGAGATATTTATAAACCACCGTGGCGTTGGTACGAATAAAACTTTCGCAAGGTCTCTTTACCTTCGCCTTCTCGAACGCGGATTGAGGGCCTTTCTGGATGAGGACGAGATGCAACCGGGATACAAAATTTCTTCTCAACTAAAAGACGTCATCAGAACCGCCTCAGTCCATGTGGCGATCTTATCTGCCCGATATGCTGAATCATATTGGTGCCTGACTGAGCTTCTACAGATGTTGGGGTCAGGGGTTCCTGTAATTCCAGTGTTTTACGGTGTTACGCCTGCTGAGGTTCGGTGGACGCGGGGTAAAAGCGGAAAATATGCCCAAGCCTTACAAATGCCGGCAGAGAAGAAAACTTATGACCCGCAAACTCGGGAAGAGAAGATGCGATATGACACCAGCGTCATTGAAAATTGGAGAAACGCACTTACTAAGGTTGCAGACCTCAGCGGTTTCGAATTGGAGGAACACAATATTGGGTGAAAACTCAACCTTCGATTTCCATATCGTAGTATTTCATGTTTGATAAATTTAAATAGACGTTTGTTTGTTACTGATTCTCTTTATTTTTTTCCTGAGTAACTAGCGAGGAGGTCGAAGTAGAGCTGGTAGAGAGAGTGGTTAAATGTCTGTGGGAAAAGCTGAAAACGCCAGACTTGCACGTGGCCAGATTCCCAACAGGTTTGGACGAGAAAGTCAAAGATTTTGAAGATACAATCCTATTGCAGCAACGGCCGAGCGGGAGATATTTTCAAGAAGACACAGGCCTATTGCAGCAACGGCCGAGCGGGAGATATTTTCAAGAAGACACAGGCCTATTGCAGCAACGGCCGAGCGGGAAAGATCTTAAAGGTAAAGGACAATTGCAGCAACGGCCGAGCGAGGGAACCCGGATCTTAGGGATCTGGGGTTTAGGTGGCATAGGAAAAACAACGTTGGCTAAAGAATTCTTCAATAGGAAGAAATCAGAGTATCATAGATCATGTTTTTTGGATAACATCAAAGATAATGCAGAGAAAGGCGATTTAAATTCGCTGCAGAGACAACTTTTTAAAAGCTTGACTTTAAAAGAGCCAGTAGACAGTGTTGATAAAGGTGAAGAGATGCTCAAAGAGCCTCTCAAATCTAGTAATGCTTTAATGATACTAGATGATGTAGACGATGTGGATCAAGTAAATGCACTTTTGCCTGTTGAAATCCATGACCTCCACTCTTATAGCTTAATATTGATTACATCCAGAGATAAGCAGGTTCTCCTAAACTCAAGAGTCAGAAAGTCATCCATTTATAAGTTAATAGGGCTTGACCCAGATCACTCACGAGTTCTTTTCTGTTCCTATGCCTTCAGCCAGCCCTATCCACTCCTAGGATTTGAATACCTAGTAGATCGATTCTTAAAAGCTTGTAAGGGATTGCCCCTATCTTTGAAAGTATTTGGGGCACTCCTTTATGGAAGAGACAAATCTGAGTGGGAAGATGAATTGGAGGGTCTGGAACTGATCCTTAACGTCAAGATATACAAAACGTTTAAAAGAAGTTATGATTCACTTAACATAGAGGAACAAAATATTTTCTTAGACATTGCGTGCTATTTCATAGGAACAAACAGGGATACAGCAATAGGAATATGGAACCGATGCGGTTGGAGAGGAAAGCGGGGATTTCAAAATCTACAAAACAAATGTCTTGTGGAAGTGGACAGTTGGAACAGGATAGATATGCATGACCATGTTCGGGATTTAAGAATAGTCCTTGCTTAGTCTTCATTTCCTCTTCGACTTTGGCGAGTCGGACTGATAACGTCGTTAGCAAGTTGTTATCTTCTGTAAGTGTTCAGTTATTCACTCCTTTATAGATTATGACTTGTTGATTGATTCTTGAATGGAGAAATAATAATTATTGCTTTTCAACCCTGATAGGAAATGAAGTTTGTGCTGGGAATTCGGATGGTTCATGGTGAAGATGGTGGTCATGATGTATTTGACCTTGTTGATACTGAAAATGATCTCTTGGAAAGCATTTTCAGGAGGTTGCAAATTCTTGATACTGAAAATGCTCTGTTGGAGCGCATTTTGAGGAGGGTTGAGTTACCAGATATCATGTGGTTCTGCTGGAAAAATTGTCCCCACTCTTCGCTGCCTTCTTGGGTTCCAGTGAAAAATTTAAGGGTTCTAATAGTGTCCGAGAGTGTATTCAACACCTTGTGGCAAAGGGAAGGCGAATCACAGGTAAATAGGAATTTGTTGTGTAACCGTTTACATGTTTATCATGCCACAATGTCTCCAAGTAGCTATTACTAACCTATATCATTATCTTTCTCATAGATAAAACGTGTGGAACATTTTGCTGTTGCAGGCTCCTCAGTTGCCCGTATGTTTGGAGGAATTGTGGGTAGATGGATGTGTGCAGATTAAAAGCATCCCTGGGTTGGCACAGTTGAGAAAGCTTCGATGGCTGGTTGTTAGTAGGTGCTCTAAGTTAGAAGAGCTTCCAAGTATGGAAACATTGACATCTTTGGAAGAGTTATGGGCAGATGGATGTAAGCAGCTGAAGAGCATTCGGGGGTTGGAGCAGGCGACAAAGCTTAAAATCTTACATGTTAGTGGGTGTCTTGAGTTAAAAGAACTACCAAGTATGGTAACATTGAAATCATTGGAGGAGTTGTGGACAGATGGATGTAAGCAGCTGAAGAGCATCAGGGGGTTGTATTGGGCGAGAAAGCTTCGAATCTTAAATGTTAGTGGGTGTCTTAAGTTAAAAGAACTACGAATTATGGGAACATTGGAATCTTTGGAGGAGTTGTGGGCAGATGGATGTGCGCAGCTGAAGAGCATCAGTGGGTTGGGGTAGGCTACCGAGCTACGAATCGTTAGTGTTAGCAGGTGTCTTGAGTTGAAAGAACTACCAAGTATGGAAACATTAGTATCGTTGGAGGAGCTGTTTGCAGCTGGATGTGAGCAGCTGCAGGGCATCAAGGGATTGGAGCACGCAACAAAGCTTCGACTCTTGAATGTTGATGGGTGTCTTGAGTTTGCGCATATGAAAAGCATCCAGGGGTTGGCACAGTTGGCAAACCTTCGATGGCTGGTTGTCAGTGGGTGCTCTGAGTTAGAAGAGCTACCAGGTATGGAGAAATTGGTATTTTTGGATGAGTTGCGGGCAGATGGATGTAAAAACCTCAAGAGCATCAAGGGATTGGAGCAGGCTACAAAGCTTCGAATCTTAAATGTTAGTAGGTGCTTTAAATGTTAGTGGGTGCTCTGAATTACAATATCTCCAAGTATGGAAGCATCAGTATCTCTAGAGGAGTTGTGTGCAGTCAGATGTGTGAAGGTGAAGAGGATCAGAGGGTTGGAGCAAGCGACAAAGCTTCGAATCTTAAATGTTAGTGGGTGCTTTGAATTAGAAGATCTCCCGAGTATGGAAGCATTGGTATCTCTAGAGGAGTTGTGTGCAGTCCAATGTGTGAAGGTGAAGAGTATCAGATGGTTGGAGCAAGCGACAAAGCTTCGAATCTTAAATGTTAGTGGGTGCTCTGAATTAGAAGATCTCCCAAGTATGGAAGCATTGGTATCTCTAGAGGAGTTGTGTGCAGTCGGATGTGTGAAGGTGGAGAACATCAGAGGGTTGGAGCAAGTGAGAAAGCTTCGGATCTTAAATGTTAGTGGGTGCTCTGAATTAGAAGAGCTGCCTAGTATGGAAGCATTGATATCTCTGGAAGAGTTGTGTTTAGTCGATTGTCTGAACCTGAGGATGATACGAGGGTTAGAAGCGACAAAGCTTCAAATCCTAAATGTTAGTGGGTGCTCTGAATTAAAAGAGCTGCCAAGTATGGATGCATTGGTATCTCTCGAGGAGCTATGTGCAGTCAGATGTTTGAAGGTGAAGAGCATCAAGGGTTTGGAGAGGGCGACAATGTTTCGAGTCTTAAATGTTAGTAGGTGCATTGAATTAGAAGAGCTTCCAGGGATGGAAACATTGGCATCGCTGGAGGAGTTGTATGCAATAGGATGTGTGAAGTTGAACAACATCAGAGGCTTGGAACATGCGACAATGCTTCGATTCTTAAATGTTAGTCGTTGCATTGAATTAGAAGAGCTGCCATGCATGGAAACATTGGGAGCGTTGGAGGAGTTGTGTGCTGTTGGATGTGTGAAGATAAACAGCATCCAGGGGCTGGAGCATGCGACAGTGCTTCGAATCTTATATGTTAGTGGGTGCTCTGAATTAGAAGACCTGCTAAATATGGAAACATTGGTATATCTTGAGGAATTGTGTGCAGTCGATTGTCTGAACCTGAGGATGATACGAGGGTTGCAGCAGGCGACAATGCTTCGAATCATAAATGTTAGTGAGTGCTCTGAATTACAAGAGCTGCCAAGTATGGCAGCATTGGTATCTCTGGAGGAGTTGTGTGCAGTCGGATGTCTGAAGGTGAAGAGCATCCCGGGGTTGGAGCACGCGACAAAGCTGCGACACTTGAATGTTAGCCGGTGTCTTGAGATTGTGTAGATGAAAAACATCCAGTTTCGATGGCTGGTTGTGAGTGGGTGCTCAGAGTTAGAAGCGCTGCCAAGTATGGGGGAATTTCAAAACACAGTTACCCGTCAAAATTGATGGTTTTCACACCTCTCTTATTTGTTTTCACAGTTTCAAGCATCTTGACCGTCGTCCGTGATGTGATGGACAATTTGCCCATCAAACTCCACCCCTTGGGCATGCCATAAAGCTTCTAATATTAAATGTTAAATGTGAGTGCCTGTTATGTATTAGAAGAGCTGCGAAGTATGGAAACATTGGTATGTCTCGTCTCTGGAGGAGTTGTGTGCAGTCGATTGTCTGAAGCTGAGGGGTGTCAGCTGTGGGAGTACTGGAACAGGGGCGGGGACAATTGCAGGAATACAAGTTACATGGAAAAAACAAGTACAAGCATGTTTGTAACGAGGGATTAATTTATTTATTGTCGGCCTTTTATAATGATGCGGTGCAATATATATTGCCATTTATATATAAAAAGTTAACGTCAAATTGTTGTTTAGGCAGCTCAAAGCTGTTTTCTGGGTTATATGAATTTAACTGAGCTGAGCACATCGTCACCACTTTGATTTAAAGCATCTCACTTGAACACAGCAAAAAGGAAACGAGGAAACTGATACCCCATGTTTTAAAAAGTTAACTTTGATTAAAATCTGGGGAAGCATTGGCATCTCGTCTATACGTATATATATGTATCATTATGTATTTACGTTATTATCATTAATAAGTTTAATAAATAAAATAGTTTTTATTTATTTATATTGGGATTAATTTGCAAAATTTTAATGTTTTAGAACTATTTTAGGAAACTCAATTATTTATATATTTTAAATAATAAGAAATTATTAATTTTATGTAAATTTGTATTAGTTTTTTATTTTTTATTTAATGTTGTTTAAATTAATTAATTTGGAGGGTTTGGTCGAAGGAGCTAGGGTTTTGGCCGCGGTAAGCAGGGCCGAGGGCCTAAGGCTCCGCAGGCAGGGGCTTGGAGCCTGTGACGGCGACAGTTGTGTACGGAGGAGGACAACAGTGAGGTTGTGGGAGAGCAGGTGGCAGATCGCGGCTCCAGATGGGGACATCTGGACGGACGTAGGTGAGGAGCTTGGGAACGTGGGCCGCAAATGCCCCTCTCTGATTATGGCAGCAGGAAATCGCTCGAGGTTTTGGTTTCCAGTTACCTTTGCGCTATCACCATCTCCGGGATGCTCTAGGTCACTCCCTGTCAACGAAGGCGGGAACGGACCGTTTGCGGCTTTCGCATTAACCTGCTGCAATTTTTTTAATCATGGTCAAACCTAGCGAAGCCGTCGATCTCGATCCCGAGCCGGAAGATATTCTGTCGGTGTGGGGGAAGGAGTTAACTGCTTAGAACATTGAACGGTTTTTCGGGCCAGCTGGACGCCATGGGAACTTGAAGTCTGTTTCGGAAGGGCCGTGGAGGAACAGGATAGCAAAATGGCCTTTTGGAGGAAAGTTTGGGGCTGGCCGTGCTGAATAGTCAAGGTGTTATAGGCCATCTCGAACCTCAGGAGCCGATATCTCAGGAGGAGGGTTTCTCTCAGGCGGACGCACAACATTTTCTACAAGTAAGTAATGTAAAACCCCTCTCACCAGAGCGTATTTTTTCTGGAGGTCTTGAGGACGTTGTTTTTAGTTGTGGGTCGAAAAATTGGAACTGGAATAGTCCAGGAGGTGGTCTCAAAACTGATTTAGGGTTAGCTAAGGAAGAATGGTCGTCGACCATCAACAGAACCATTCTTGCCAGAGATCTGTCAAACCCTAGGTTGGCATTTGGGACGGTTGGCATAGGGTCTGGCTGGGGTTTGGGCCTTAGAAAGGAAGCCCCCGAAAATGAAATTGGAAGACAGATAGTGGACTTGGGGTTTTCAGAAGGGTTAGTAAGAGGATCCGGAAGCAGGAGTTCAATAGACAACACTGAAAAAGGAAACCCTACCCTAGGCAAGAACACGTCCACGCAGCAGGAAGAAGCAGCAAATGGTGCTGCAGTCACCCAGATTAGGGAGGAGGTCTCAGGCAAGAGGCAGACGGGGGAAAAAGGAAGAAACAGAAATTCATAAAGAAAAAAGAGTTTGACGCGAATCTCGTCTTGGGAATGGATGTTCAGATAGAGGAGGCTATTGAGGTGGCTGAGTGTACTCTGGTGGGACGAGCGAGGGGTAAGAAATATTCAGCCCATTTTATTCAAAATTGGGCGGCACAACAATGGCAGTCAGCTCCAGACAAAGGGTTCCAGGTTTCAGTCTTGGTGAAAGGTTGGTTTATGGTGAAATTTGAGAAAAAGGAAGCGGTGGATTGGGTGTTGGGGAAAAACTGGGCTTTCGGCAGCTACCTTGTTCTGTTCAAGCAATGGACTCCATTGTTCGACACGCAGCGAGAGAAGGTCGAGGTCATTCCTGTTTGGGTGCGCGTACCAAGTCTGCCTCCTTTCTTATGGGTGGACTCAGTATTCAGATCCATAGGGAACCACCTTGGATCTTACCTGGAAACTGATATGTCCTTTCTTCAAACTAAGGATAAGGCAATGGCTCGGATTTTGGTAAGCTTGAATCCCAGAGAAGGACTTGCGGAAAACATCAAAATCCAATATAAAGACTTCATTTTTTATCAGCCCTTGGATTATGAACATCTACCTTTCAGATGTCATAGATGTCATGTGTATGGCCACCTAGCAAGGGATTGTCCGTTGGGTTTTCGGCGCAGAAGGAAACAGAAGAAAGCCGAGGTGGATTATTTGGAAGCAGAGAAGGAAAGGGCCTCAGGGTTAGATGTGGTTCAGGAGGTGGCCCCCATGGAATTGGACAGGAGCAAGGAGGAAAAGACTACGGAGCAGGCTCATCAGGAGGTTTCAGCCCGGGAGGACGCACCTGAACTGCCACTCGAGCCCAGAAATTTTGTCCAAGACTCCTCTGAAGATCCGGCTGCAACCCTCCTTGAAGACACAAAGGGTATGCGCCTGGACTCAAGTAATACATCCTTATCTCCATCATTAGCAATTAAAGATGCTAGCTTTAATTCTAGTGCTCTTATTAGTAATTGTCAAATATCTGCTGAACATGCTCAAGTTGATAGCATCATTACTTCCATCCCCAAATTAGATCTGAACTGTGAAGGAGTTCCGAATGAAAAGAGTGAAGAGAGAATTATTCCTCCTACAGCTGCAAATCATTATAACCTTCGTTCTCATGACAAAAAACCTATTTCCCTGGAGCCGGTTGGGGGTTTAGGTATGGACTTAACCCAGAGCTCCAAGCGGAAAACTCGGGGTAGGAAGTCTAACCTGTCAAAAGCTCAGGTGAAAGCAAAGTTTGATGTGGCAGATGGGAAACAAATGTCTATCTCTAGGGTTCTTAGAGCTGTGAAACCCTGTGTGGAGGTTATAAAATGATTTTCCTTTCATGGAATTGTAGGGGTTTAGCCAGTAAACCCAAAAAACTGGCTCTTAAGGAGATGGTTCAGCGTTTTAACCCTGATGTCCTCATGTTGCAAGAAACTTTAGGCATGAGTGAGGAAGTCTCGTCAGCATTAAACTCTCTTCTCCCAGGTTGGCATTTTCAAGCTATGGATTCCATAGGACACTCGGGAGGTCTTGCCATGGGCATCAGGGTAGGAAGGTTGAAATTAATTAACCTGTGGGGGGTGGAACATGCATTGGGTATGGAAGTCCAATCCCCTGAATTTGGATTTCCTCTGATGATTTTAAACATATATGGGCCTTGCCAAGGGAGAGCCTCCTTTTGGAATGACCTCCTCTCCAAATCGGTGATGAGGAGCCAAAACCTAGTGATAGGCGGAGATCTAAATTTTTCTATTGGAAATGCTGAAACCTGGGGGCCATCAGCCAGAGAAGACCCGCTATCAGACTTCTTTATGAATACACTCATTTCCCATAATCTGATAGATGTAAATCTGTTAAAGTTAAGACCCACTTGGAGGAATCGTCGAACAGGTGAAGCTAGAATCGCAAAAAGACTGGATCATTTTCTTCTTTGTGAAGATTTAGCTTCAAGAATTCCGGTTTTCCGTCAATGGGTGGGAGAGGGAGGAAACTCGGATCACTTTCCTATACTTCTTGAGCTCTCCAAGCCTCCACTAAAGCCGGCAACTCCTTTCAAATTCAACCCCACTTGGTTGCAGGAGGAATCATTCAATAAGCTCTTTAGAGAAACCTGGAGAACTCCAAGTAGGAGCTCCATGGAGGATAAGAGCTTCCTCTTCATGGAAAATCTGAAAAGACTGAAAAAAGCAACAGTGGAATGGGCGAAGACTAGGAAGCAGAAACAGAATGAAGATCTAAATCAAATCGACATAGAACTCCGGAATTTGGAAAGCCCTGAGTCTGATGGCTATGAAACTCAGGAGAAAAAGGACAGAATTCTGTTGCTGGAAAGCCATCGAAGTAAAATCCTACTAGCAAGAGAGGAGGAATGGAGGTTGAAAAGTAGAGCGATTTGGCTGAAGGCTGGAGATGAAAACACAAAATTTTTCCACAATTATGCCAAAGGGAGGAAGAACTCGAATACCATCTGGAAGCTAAAGGATGAAGAGGGAAGAGAAGCAAATACCTTTGAATCTCTCTCGCTCATGGGGAGAAGTCATTTTCAGAAGCTATTCACTGATCAAGGGGAGGTAACATTAGCAGAGGTTATTAGAACAGCCCAATGCTTTCCTCGATATGTGGAGGAGGAAGAAGCAGAGGATCTGATGGGAGAGGTCACAAAGGAGGAGGTCGAAAGCATAATAAAATCTATGGCTAAAGACAAGAGCCCAGGCCCGGATGGGTGGACAATAGAACTCTTCCAACATTTCTTCGACCAGATTGGATCGGAATTAACGGAGGTGGTCGAAGAATCCAAGAGGAAAGGTGTTGTCTATCCTCCTTTCAATTCAACTTTTATAGCTCTTATTCCCAAAAAAGAAGACCCGAGATCCTTTGAAGACTTTAGGCCTATATCACTTTGCAACTGCATTTACAAAATCATTGCAAAAGTGATAGTAGTCCGAATAAAACTGATTCTGTCAAGATGCATTTCAAATGAACAATTTGGGTTTTTGGATGGCTGCCAGATCCACAAAGCCATTGGGGTTGCTCAGGAGACAATCCATAGCATTAAACAGATGAAAAGGAAAGGGGCGGTGGTGAAAATTGATCTTTCAAAAGCCTATGACAGAATCAGTTGGACCTATATCAGGATGTTGCTAACACACCTGGGCTTCAAAATTGACTTTATCAACTGGATTATGGGGTGCATCACTAGTGTTAGTTTTGCGGTCCTAATTAATGGAGCAACCTCCTCCTTTTTCAAAGGGCAAAGAGGATTAAGACAAGGATGCCCTTTGTCGCCTTTGCTCTTTCTACTGGTTGCAGAAGGGCTGAGCCAATTAGTTCTGAAGGCCAAAAGGGAAGGAACCATGAGAGGTTTGGAAGTAGCAGTTAATATGTTCATTTCACATTTACTCTTTGTAGATGACATCTTACTATTCAGCAATGGGAACATATCTGAAATAAAGGAACTCAAGAGGATTCTTGAGCTTTTCATGAAAGCTACAGGAATGCAAGTGAATTATAGGAAATCACAACTGATTCTGGAAGGTTTTAACAGGCAGGAGAAAAGCCAAATTTCATCAGTCCTACCCTTTGATGTGCACAAACTCGAGGATCCTTTCAAGTATCTGGGGTTTTGGCTGAAACCGAATGCTTATAGGAAACAGGACTGGAACTGGCTGCTAGCTAAAATAGAAGCCAGAATTACTCATTGGAGCTTCAAGTGGCTCTCAAGAGCAGGAAGGCTGACCCTAATCAAATCAGTTCTCTTAGCAATTCCGGTTTACTGGGCAGCTTTGACATGGGTACCTAAAGGCATTCTGGAAAAGATAAGAAGGATTTGTAGTAGATTTCTCTGGGCAGGTTCAAAGGAGGACTCAGTGCTTCCCTGGGTTGCTTGGGAGAAAGTGGCAAGACCAAAAGATTGGGGAGGGTGGGGAATTAAAGACCTCACAGCTTTTGGACCTTCACTGGCAGCTAAATCAGGGTGGAGAATTATTAAAATGGAAAATCTCTGGACGAAAGTGGTGAAAAGGAAATACATAGACCCTGTCCCTCTAGAAGATTGGATAAGAAATCCCAACAAGAAAGGAGGGAATGTTTCAGTGGTTTGGAAGGCTACCATAGAGGCTTTCAAGATTATTGAGCAAGGTCTGTCTTGGCAGATTGGGAACGGGGCAAATCTTCGAATAGGAAAAGACCCCTGGGTGGGCTGTAATGAAAATTTTGCTCTATCCCCGGACTTTATCAGGCATCTTGAATCCAAAGGAATTCTTTTCCTTAACCAGGTAGAGAAACATGGTCACTCAACAATTTGGGGTCAAGCATGGCAATCAGGAGAGGAGCTGGATCTTCTGCCCCATTGGTGGAACGATTGGAAGGCCTTTACCCAAGAACTCTCCAGGTCAAATGTGAGACTGAAAGACAGACCAGATCAATTGGTGTGGGCCCATGCAGAATCTGGATCCTATTCTCCAAAATTCGGGTATAAATTCCTTATGTCAAAGAAAGGTTGGGGGGATCCGGAATGGTGGGCCAAGCTTTTATGGAAGTTAAAATGCCCTGCAAAAGCCAGACTTTTTTCTGGTGCATTCTCAAGCGAAAGGTCCCTACATGGGACATCCTTCAATCCAGATATAAGTCAGGACCAGGGAGATGTTCACTATGCAAAAATGAATCTGAAACAATAAGGCATCTCTTTATAGATTGTCCTATTGTTAAAAAAGTGTGGTTGGAGGTTGGGAAGCTCATCCAGAAGAATGTAGTCTGGGAAGGGGAAATTTTCTCTGATGTTTGGTATAAATGGTGGCACCTATATCCAGAGGGGACTTTGCGGAATTTACCTCCCATTATTGCATGGGGCATCTGGATAGCCAGGAACAGGAGCATCTTCTTGGATAAGGATACCCCTTTCGAGACTATTGCTATACAATGTACTTCTATTTACACAAACATTCCCGAATCAGAAGAGGAGAGGACTCCCAGACAGGTCAGAGAGGAACAAATTAAGGAAGGTATACCCTGGGCATTTTTTGACGGGGCATCCCAGAACAATAGAGCAGGAGCAGGGTTGGTCATACACTTAAATGAAAACCAGAACCTAAAAGCCTCTATGGGATTAGGCACTGGCTCAAATAATTTCGTGGAATTGTCTGCTCTAAAACTGCTTTTATGCTGGCTTATCCACAGGAACATCTTCACAGTTCAGATTTTTGGGGATTCTTTGAATGTTATAAAATGGTCCAATGGGCAAAGTAGATGTCAAAATTATATCTTGATACCTTTATTAGAAGAGATTCAGCAGTTAAAGCTTTCCTTTAATGTTTTCTCTCTATGCCACATCTACAGGGAACGCAATGATACAGCAGACAGGCTTTCTAAAGAGGGTCTGCAACAAGATATGGGTCGTTGGAGAATAGTGGAGGAGAACCATGGAGAGATCCGTGTTTCGGATCAGCCTCCTTACTCTTAGTCTGTTTACTTTTTGGGACTCTTCAGGCTACGCAAAGCCTGTTCCTTGGTTTTGTTTACAGCTGTTATGGTTTATTTAACAAATTGTTTTCAGTTTTGCATGACATTTGTATCTATTTTCTGTTTGGGTTGTTTTCCTCGGTGAGGAGACCCGAGAAATAGATGCACTGATTTTACTTTTCTATGGAGACTTTCAGTATATGGAAAATGTATATTTTGCTATGACTGACCTTGAGACGGGAGTTGTTTTCCTCAATATGAGGAGGCTCACGGTTTCAGATCAGGGGTACCACTTTTTCTTCTTGTAGAGCTCTATGATTATCAAATCATACAGCAAATAGAATGCTTCGGCATATACTATGTAACTTTTTATTCTGATTATAAAAAGTTCGATTTAAAATAATAATAATAATAATTAATTAACCTTTTATTTATTTATTTCTTTAATGAAATTTATTATTAATAATTTGCTGCATTCATTTTTATTATTGTATATTATTTTTAATTAAATGATTTTAGATCTAAGAATTTTGTAATCCATAATGTGTAGATAGATATTTTTTGGATTAATTATATTATCAAGATTTGGTGAACGTTTCGAACCAACTAATATGATTCATTAAATAATTTTTAAAATTCTATATTATTTTAAAATAAATTTAATTATTTCTTTTTTATGGTTAATATTATTTCTAACAATAATTTATAAAAAAATAAAAAATAAACTGTTTATAAAAAAATAAAAATAAAATAACAAAATATGAAAGCCTAAATAATCGAATTATGATACATATAAGTTAAAAAATATTGTTAAAATAAATAGGAATATTTTGATTTTATATTCCGCAAGAAGGAACGAAAAAGGATTTCTATTTTTTAAAATAAAAAGGAATGAGTTATAAATTAATATAGATTATATGTGAAAATATCCCCATAATATTTAATTCTTATTGATTTTATTAGTTTTGCTTTTGTTTGGGAGGATATTGTAATATTTTAGGGTGGTTGGAGTAATATTATGCATTGGATATTATTTATTTGTTTTTGGGGTTGGTGGATTTTTTTTATTATTATTTTGTGATGGATGTGTAATATTATTTTGTTGTTGTTGATGTTAATGGAGTTGGTATCACATGGTTTATTGTAATGTAGAATTTATTTTTATTTACATAATTTGTTTGTGAAAGTGTAGAATTAATTAATGAAAAGAAAATATAATTAAATTAGTGGTTCTCGAAAGTGTTGAGAGAATATATTATTAATTTGATGTTATACGGTGATGGGTTTTATTGTGCTTTAGGTTTTAAAAGCATAGTGACAGGTTATTTTTATGAGATCCTTGTGTATCAGATAAGTCAATTTTTTACTTTAGAGTGAATGTTTCTAATATTTTGCATTAAATAAATTTAATTATTTATTTTTTATTATTCATATCATTTCTAACAACAATTTATTTTTTATTTCTAAATAAAGAATAAATCGTTTATAAAAAAATAACAAAATATGGAAGCCTAAATAATCTAATTATGATACATATAAGTTAAAAAATATTGTTAAAATAAATAGCAATATTTTGATTTTATATTCTACAAAAAGGAACGAAATAGGATTTCTATTTTTTAAAATAAAAAGGAATGAGTTATAAATTAATATAGATTATATGTGAAAATATCCTCATAATATTTAATTCTTTTATTGAATTTAGGCTTCTGTGATCCATATCAATTTTGAGAAAAATCTTCCGCGAAAATCACATAGAGAAATTTTTGTGGACGCGTTTCGAACCAATTAGTGTGGTTCATTGTCAGGATAAGTTGAATGAGCAGATCTTGCTATGCATTATAAATAGATCGGGCAGAATATCCAATAACCAAATTTCTAGACCAGGTAAGGGCTAGAATAATGACATCTAGTTTGACCATGAAGGGTATAAACAAAATTTATTCAAATCAATTAATTCGGTTATTAATTTTCTTATTAAAATAAACGTAAATGGACAATTTTATAAATATATATTAAAATAAGTAAGTTAATATACTATAATCATAAAATAATCGAGTAATTAAAAATAGAGAATAGTTAACTATATTTTAAATAAAATATCAGTTAAAGGGAGATCTAAATCTTAATCTAAATTAAGTAAATTAATTAATTATTTATCAAAGATGTTATATAAATATTAGTTAGTTGTATAAATTAAAAATAGAATAATCTATAAATAGTTAATTCTATTTTAAAATATAAGCTAAAAGGACATATAATTATAAATATATATTAAAATAAATAAATTAGTTTCATATTCATAGTCAAAGAGTATTCTGATATAAAAGTATTAGAGAATTACAATATTAATTAATAGATTATTAAGAGTAAAAATTAGTATATTAGTTTTAGATAAAAAAATAAATAAATAAAAATAAAAAATAAAATAAAATAAAATAAAATGTTAATTTTAATTTAAAAGTCAAAGAGCTTGAATATATAAATATTAGAGAATTCAAGTAAAAAAAATAAATAAAGAAATAAAAAACAAAACTTAAGGGAGAAAACGACTAGGAGGAGAGGGCTGGACCCGGCAACTACTGATCTTCCAGCCATCCTCTCTATTAAGATTGTTCGGCCGTTTTTCAATCTCAAGGGCTTCCCTATTAATTAAAATGCAATTCTCTAATACTTTTATATCAGGATACTCTTTGACTATGAATATGAAACTAATTTATTTATTTTAATATATATTTATAATTATATGTCCTTTTAGCTTATATTTTAAAATAGAATTAACTATTTATAGATTATTCTATTTTTAACTTATACAACTAACTAATATTTATATAACATCTTTGATAAATAATTAATTAATTTATTTATTTACTTAATTTAGATTAAGATTTAGATCTCCCTTTCACTAATATTTTATTTAAAATATAATTAACTTATATTCTATTTAAAATATTGTTAACTATTCTCTATTTTTAATTACTGGATTATTTTATGATTATAGTATATTAAGTCACTTATTTTAATATATATTTATAAAATTGTCCATTTACGTTTATTTTAATAAGAAAATTACCTAGTCTAGAAATTTGGTCATTGGATATTCTGCCCGATCTATTTATAATGCATAGCAAGATCTGCTCATTCAACTTGTCCTAATGATTGGATATTATGCCCGATCTATTTATAATGCATAGCAAGATCTGCTCATTCAACTTGTCCTAACGATGAACCACACTAGTTGGTTCGAAATCGCCTCGACAAAAATTTCTCTATGTGATTTTCGCCCAAGATTCTTCTCAAAATATTTAATTCTTATTGATTTTATTAGTTTTGCTTTTGTTTGGGAGGATATTGTAATATTTTGGAGTGGTTGGAGTAATATTATGCATTGCATATTATTTATTTGTTTTTGGGGTTGGTGGATTTTTTTTTATTTTGTGATGGATGTGTAATATTATTGTGTTGTTGTTGATGTTAATGGAGTTGGTATCACATGGGTCATTGTAATGTAGAATTTATTTTTATTTACATAATTTGTTTGTGAAAGTGTAGAATTAACTAATGAAAAGAGAATAAATTAAATTAGTGGTTCTCGAAAGTGTTGAGAGAACATATCATTAATTTGATGTGATACGGTGATGGGTTTTATTGTGCTTTAGGTTTCAAGAGCATAGTGACAGGTTATTTTTATGAGATCCTTGTGTATTAGATAGGTCAATTTTTTACTTTAGAGTGGATGTTTCTAATATTTGCATTAAATGTTTATAATATATTGTGTTGTGGATTTTTATTGTGGATGTTTGTAATATTTTTGGGGTGGATTTTTTTTTACTTTGCAATGGATTGAAATATATCATTTGGATCTTCGTGATACTATGTGGTGGATTTATTTTACTTTGTGGTGGATGCTTGTAAAATTCTCCAATGAATTTTTTTTAACACTATCGTGGATAAGTGAAATTAGTCACAACCTAGGTACATAAGTTCCCTTATCTATTTTCTTCATTTTTTATTTTTCCTTTTTTTATTTTTTTATTTATTTTTTATTTTTTTATGAGTATTTTGCCACATATGTGGAAACCTCAACCTAGCAAGGGAGATCAAGCAAATGCACTCTCAAAGGTTTTTATGATCATTTCAAGTCAATGGAAAAAAGGAGAGAAAAAAGAGATAGAATATAAAATATAATTGGTTACAATGATTGAGGCCAAATTCAAACTGTTAGAAAATAAAATATTAGGGTTTGAGACTCAATTAAAAATAATAAAAGATAGGATGTATGATAAACAAAAAAGTAGAAATAATCAATGATTGAAGAAATTTTGCTTTGAGAAACAAGATTAAAGAGTTAAAAGAATACCAATGGCTGTAAGTACTACAAATAATAAATTAGACATCAAACTGATAAAAAAAGGAAATGAACAAGTTAATTGAGATAGATCACATGCACAATAAAATGGCCTTGAATCTTATAATTGACATTATAGAAGAGCATAAAGATTAAGACACCTTAGAAATAGTAAAAGAACTAAGAAATAAGTTACAAATTGAAATAGCCCCAAGGGATAGCTCAATTGGTCGAGTTCTCGTTGCCAAGTACCTTGCCAATTGAGAGGTCACGAGGTCAAATCTGCTCGACACCCTTGGGGTTAGGCCTGACCAGATAAGACGACAGGTAGATCTCTTCGGGTTGATGTGCCCAAATTATTCCCCATGGATGTAATGACCACTCAGTTTTTGTGAATCACTATTGAAAAAAAAATCACAAATTGAAACAAATTATCTCACAGAAGCAAGAAGGTTGGGAAAGATACGCCGAGCATAAATATAGACTGATCCATGTTAGGGTAAGTTGTAGTGACCATAAATTTTCCATATTTTGTAAATCACTAAGCCTAAAAGGGATAAAAATCTTTATAAATGTGGACCTCATCCCAACAGACCAAGCTGAATTAAGTTAGGATGTTCAAAAGGTAAAGGAAGCCAAAAAGGAAAGAAAATGATAGTCATTAGAAATATGAAAGTTATTATTAGGGATAGATACCAAAATGAGAGTAATAAATAGTGATTTGGAACAATCTTGATCTTGTTTTGGAATTGTGTGGATTTCTATAGAGTAAAGCTCCTTAAGTTGGATCTCGAGTAAATTGCTATTATTTTTTTAGATGAAACTTGGGAGCATGATGAGTCTAAGGTCCCTAAAATAGATGGATTCATTTTACAGTCAACTTGGAACAAGAAATTCTTTCGTAATGGAATTAGAGTAATAGCTTGTTATATAAAAAAGAGTTTCTCTCTTGACACTTGGCTTCATAAGATAAACCCCATCAATCAGTACATTTGGATCGAAATTTTTAACATGATTGCTAAAAGGACTTATATTACAATTTATTATTTCACATCTATACACTCTATCTTTTATAAGAAAAACAATCTAGATAAGAATTGTCCTTATAATACGTTAGAATATGATATTCAGTCTAAGAAATGAAGGTAATATCCTCTTGTTAGGAGACTTTAATGCTAGAACAACATCTAACCGTGTTATTCTTCTAAGTAATGATTCAAACCCTAATCCTATATGGCTAGATGAGGACCTTTTTTAAGAAAAACTATGAAGGCCTAACTAAAAATGTATTTGGTCCCAAGTTATTCAAACTCAGTAATGCTTAAGACCTTATAATTTGCAATGGTGTAATCATGTGGCGAAACTCCAACAAGATGATTTGTATTCATGGGCTTGGAAGTAGTGTTGTAGATTATGTCATATCTGATACTCTTGTTTCCAACCAAATTGTAAAATTTGACCACTTAAATGACCATGAGTTTGTAATTGCCTGCTCCCACACTTACCCAAGTTCACGAGTCCACTGGGGTAAATATGTGGTGAGGAGTTACTATGATATGAATCAACCTCCTAGGTATAGTTAAGGAAGTGGAATAAACAAACCGAAACTTTACTGACCTTCCTCAAGAGTTACAGGAACCCCACAAGCTAAACAACCACTCTTGGTGCCCAAATTTCGAGTTAACTTTATTTTTCAGTGATCTAGAGCCCCAATCACTCTGATGACAAGGCAAGCTAGAGACAATAACCCTCCAGTTGCTCTAATGACCCTGCCTCCCAACGATTGCAGTCTAGATTTCCTAATTCTGAGCCTGCGACCCCAAAATCTGAGCCACCTCTTCAGGGCCTAACTCTCAACCACTTCTTAAAACTTAATGAGAATTTCAAAAATGATAAATGATACTAGGGAAAATCCATTAACAAAAAACTTAGACAAGGACTTGACCTAACCAGGCCTAACCATGACAAACATTTCGTCAAACACATTGTGAACATGCAATCTACAGGTCATAAATGAATATTTGAACATAGGGGTCTCATACTTATCTAAGAATCATCAAGAAGGTATAATGCCCTCTCATAATTGCTACAAAAACATCTATTAGTTCATGCATTCAATAGCCATTCATTTACCAATCAAAACATGTTAAGAGCCATAACTAGAATTTGCAATAAGTCATGTTTATAACCAACATATAACCAGAATAATAACAATGATAGAACAACCATCAAAGCCACATGATAACAAGCATAGATATTCATAAATTACAAGAGGAAAAGAGCTCTTATTAACATATGTAAATCCAGTGAAGTTAGGGACTTCCACATACCACTTGACCATAGGTTGGGTTGAACCAAATCTTTCTTTAGCCAATCACCCTCGCGCCATATTCCAAGCATGAATGTGGGATCTAATAGAATAAACCAACCAAAAACCAAACTAGGGATTCCAGAGGCAAACCACCCCAATCCTCAACTAATGATTCCACATCACAGTCGGGCATCACTAACAATCACCAGATCGGTCTCTCTCCAAGTTGTTCAAGGCTCCGGAGCGTTTGTTCCAACCCGGCTCCAGGACTAGTAACTCAACCCACCAAAGTCTCCAGAGTGTTTGTCTCACCAAGGCTTCCAAGGCTAGTAACTCAACCCAATTTGTTCTAGGGCTTCTAGAGCATTTGTCCAACCAACGCTCTAGGAACTAATAACTGAACCCACAACCATAAGGAACATGAGCACCAATCAGAAAATAAATGGGAATACCCACAACACTATGGTTATCCATGAAATGGAAAGGCTAGGAAAAACCGTTGTCAATCCAAGCAATCCTCCATGCTAATGATAGATCATAATCAAATAACCACATGTATATACCATGCATTCCAAAACTAGCAACGAAATCATACATGCAACTCGGTACCTGCAAAGAAAACCCATTGTAGTTGTTGATCTTGTTGTCCCCTTGTGCCTTTTTGCTTTTCCTTTGCCTTCTTTCTCCAAATCCAAAGCATGCCAAAATCCTACAAGAGTGCTCCAAGAAAACTCTAAGTGTACAAGGGTATGAGAGAGAGAGAGAGAATAGAATATAGCTCCAAGCTGAAACTGAAAAAAGGTTGTGAACTAATCCTCAAAAGCCTTTTTATCATTGAGGCCTCTATTTTCTTCATTTTCCTCCATTTTTCCTACAATTTTCCTCACATGCAATTATGTGACCTTTCACCTTCCTTTTCTCCTATTTCCCATTATTTTCATAAATAAATGCCAATGAATGCCACTTTGTCTTTGTCATTGTCTTAGCCAATTTCCATATCCATTTATTAATCACAAGTGATCCCCACAACTATGTTTTTCCCCAAAATTTAGCTTGGAATACGTGTCCCAGGACCTTGGTCTTATTTTTCTTTTATTAACTTATTACATGGATTTTTAACTGGGGTTGTTACAGAACCCTCCCCCTTTGGGGGAAACCATCCTCAGTGTTCAATGACACTTACAAACCAACAAACACATGCTACCTATGGAGCTTTATAACATATATCGATATAAGATTTACATCATATCCATCTACTAAAATGTAACCAACATATCATGAACACCATACCGGTTATTGGAGATTTATAACATAGCTCGATAAGGTATTTACATACATATACATATATAGACAACCAAAATACACATCAAACAATATACCAAAAGAAATCTACTCAATCGGAGAATAGAGAAGGATACATAGCTTGCATCTGATTAACCATCTCCCATGTAGCTTCATTGGGCCCAAAGTGCTTCCACTGCACTTTAACTTGCTTGATTTCTCAATTCCGGAGCATGAGCATATTTTGTTGTAAAATGCATTGAGGTTCCAACTAGAATTCTCCTTTTGGTTCCACCTGCAATACAAACTAGTCAATCACATGATCAACATATTTCACATACTTCTTAAGTAATGACACGTGGAAAACATCATGGACTTTCATTGTCGGAGGCAATGCAAGTCAGTCGGCTACTGTTTCAATCATCTCAAGAATCTTAAAAGGCCCATAATATCGAGGTGTCAGCTTGGCACATGATCCAATCCTCACGGAGCTCTTCTTGGGCTTAATGTGCAAGTACACCGGTTCCCCAACCTGAAATTCCTTAAACACCCTGTGTTGATCTGCATAACTCTTTTGCATGTCTTGTGATACCTTTAATTTTTTCTTGATTATCTGCATTTCCTGTTCCATCTCTGCCAACATGTCCAGTCCAATCAATACCTTGTTCACTAGACCACTCCAACTGAGAGAAGTATTACAACTCTTCCCATAAATTGCCTCAAACAAAATCATCTTGAAATATTCATGATACCTATTGTTATATGTAAACTCCACTAGTGGAATATACTCTTCCCACTTTCATTGTTGATGCATAACATACATTCTCAACATGTCCTCAAGAATCCTGTTGACCCTTTTGTATGCCCATCTATCTATGGATGATAAGTTGTACTGAAGGCCAACTTTGTCCCCAAACCTACAAATAACTCTTTTGAAAACCTGGAAGTGAACTTGGCATCTCTATCTGACACAATCTTCTTCGGAACACCATGCAACCTCATTATATATCTGATGAATACCTATGCTACTTCACTAGATGAATTCATAGACTTTATTGGAATGAAGTTGCTACTTTTTTCATCTTGTCAACCATAACCATAATACAATCATGCTGTCTAGAGGTCCTCGAAAAACCTGTAATGAAGTCCACGGAAATGACATCCCATTTCCACTCTAGGATCAGAATTACTTGTACTAATCCACTTGGATGCTTGCACTATGCTTTTACCTACTCACAATCTAACCATCTTGCCACAAACTCAACCACATCTTTCTTCAAGTTCATCCAATAGTATAATTTCTTCACAGCTATTAATGTCTTCTAATATACCAGGTGACCTGAATACGTCTTAGCATGAAATTCCCTCAAGATAAGCTTCTTGAGTTCAGCGTTGTCCAACACATAGACCCTATCCCTAAATGTCATCAAACTATTTGTCGTAAGATGATAATCCACATCTTGTTCACTTGTACCTTGGTGTTGTAACATGTGCCTAAGTTCCTTGTACTTGTCATCCTGTTATCATGCCTGCAAGATCCGATCATGTAAATTTGTCCCATATGAGCTCATAGTTTTTATGTGATTTACATGTACTCTCCTGCTAAGAGCATCTATAACCTTGTTCTCTTTACCCTTTATGTACCTGATCTCAAAGTCAAACTCACTGATCGTAGCCAACCACCTAGCTTGCCTAACATTCATGTTAAGTTGGTAAAATAAGTACCTCAATCCATTGTGATCACTCATTAAGATGAACATCCTCCCAGAAGATAGTGTCTCTACATCTTTAATGCATGGATGATCACTGCCAACTCAATATCATACGTCACATAATTATGCTCCTGCTCATTCAGTTTCCTTGATTCATAGCACACTACCTATCCTTCTTACATCATAACCTCGCCAAGTCCTTGCTTGCAAGAATCTGTACACACCACAAACTCTTTATCTGGATCTACAATCTTGAGAAATGGAGCATTTGACAACAATTGCTTCAACTTCTAAAAAATTGTTTCACATTCCTCTGTCCATTCAAATTTATTTCCTTTTCTCTGCAATGATGTAATAGGATAAGAAATTCATGAGAAGTACCTTATGAATTGCCTATAGTAACCTGCTATTCTCATGAATTATATGACCTCATCCATGTTCCTAGGACATTCCCACTCCATGATATCTATTATCTTTTCTAGATCCACTACTATGCCTTCCTTAGAAACCACATGCCCCAAATAATGAACCTATGTCTAAAAGAAGTTACATTTACTAAGCTTGGCATACAACATATGCTCTCTTAGCAATTTTAGCATTGTTGCTTGATGTTCTGCATGCTCTTCATCATTCTTATAATATATCAATATGGCATCAATGAATACAATCACAAAATTGTCTAGATAGGGATGCAACACACTATTCATCAAACACATGAAAGTAGCTAGACCATTAGTCAAACCGAATGGAACCACATCAAACTCATAATGCCCATATTTGGTCCGGAAAGCAGTATTGTACATGTCCTTTTATTTTATGTGTACTTGATGGTATCTTGATATCAAATTGATCTTTGAGAACACTAATGGCCCCTTTAACTGGTCAAACAAATCATCAATCATCAGAAACAGATACCTGTTCTTAATTGTCACCTTGTTCAATTGCCTATAGTCAATGCATAAATTGAGAGTACCATCCTACTTCTTCACAAACAACATTGGTGCACCCCAAGGTGACACACCTGGCCTAATGTATCCCTTTTCCAACATTTCCTTCAAATTCAACTCAATTCTACTAACTCTGGAGTTCTCATCCTGTAAGGTTCCTTTGATGTTGGTCTTGCTCATAGTACCAACTCAATAGAAAATTCCAGTTCCCTGTGAGGCGGAAACTCTAAAATATCTGCAGGAAACACATTGTGAAACTTTTGTAAAACCGGGCTCCTCTTGAAGACCTTTACATCCTCAACATCCTTATCTTTATCACTGGAAATATGCACTGCAAACAAAACACACCATTTCATGCGATTATGCTTTGCCTGCATAGTTGTAACCATTATAACTGACGTCACCTTCTTCTTACCCTGCAATATTCTTTGTTCTCCATTTTCATCCAAGCTCTCAATATCCTTTTCATAAAAATCCACCTTAGTCTTGTGAAGATACAACTAATCCATACCCAACAACATAGTGTATAATCCCAACGGAAGCACATTTATATGCATTGATGTAGACATATCATTCAACTCAAAGGCTCTTACCCAATGATGAACTCTTTTCTTAGTACGTGTAGCCAACCGCACTAACCAAGAATTTGCATGCACTTCTTTTTTCAAACTACACTTATCCACCAAGTCAAGATTAACATAACTATAATTATATCTAGGGTCAATAAAAATAGAAACAAATTAATCACAAAGCTTACCATCCATCTTGATAATAGATTCCTAGTGATTTGCCTGCCTATTATCCAACGTTGCATAAATCAAAGTCATACTTTGTCTAACATCCCCAACCGTATGTGCCTCCTAAGAATTGTAAATTTGTGGTATTCCACCTTGATGTTGTGGAAAATCTCTCCTACGATGCTCCTTGTCACAAGTCCAACACTGTAAAGGATTCCTACCATCACCCTTGTTCTGCTCCTCAGACTGGAATCCTTGCCCTCTATCAGATGCATTGAACTTCTTGTGTAGCATTGCATTGTCTTTGTTATATGTTTCATGTAGGCTTCCTCGCTTCTTATCCCATTTTCCTTTAGTCTTGTCATTACCTTTCCAATCATGTTTAGATTCAGTCTTGCACTTCAATTTTTGATAGCAGTGTTTCAACTTTCTCATGGATTACTCCAATGATTTAGGCCCATCAAAATCAATCTTGTCTTTGAACGCTACGAGCAACCCACTCATGAATCTCTGAATATTTTCTTTCTCCTCCTTCAATTAAGGCACATATATCAACAACTTCAAGAATCTGTTGGTATACTACTCATCGGTCATAGATCCCATATTCAACTCATAGAATTCCTTCACCCTATCATCATAGTATCTCTGAGATAGATACTTCTTCCTGAAAAGTCTTTCAAACTCACTCCAAGTCAACTCCTCTTACCAATTGTCTTTGACATTCTCCCCATACTCGGCCATGGGGGCTTCACTCAATGAACCTTTGACATATCGTCTGTGTTCGTGGCATACTAAACAATACCCTTAATTTGACTGCATATTGGAAAAGACCTCTAAAAATCACATTATTTAACCCCCTACCAATACGAACCCAATATACCTTCCCAATTTAAAAAACTCCTACTTTCACTAGATATTGTAGGTTTCCATTTTTCATTAACATTTTTTTATACGCTTTTATATTTTTTCATTAACTTTGAGCTCCATTTTTTATAACTGTCAATATAAAAACTCTTTACCCTATATTATATGCTCCTATATTATGTCATTTTTTCTCAATATATATCCCCCAATATGAACACATGTGGTATGGTATTTCTCCCCCAATTAAGCCCTCGTGTACTCGAAAAAATTTGCACAACCTTCTACCCTGTGCAATTGAATTAGTTGCATTGGTTTCCATATAGTATGTCAACAATTTTCACTCATTTCTATGGTGACCATCTATCTGGCAGAAAGTACGCCATACTTTCTCCTGCTTCTCCTTTCCCTTAGTCAAATCTTGTAGTTGAAGAGTCAACGCAACCAGTTGTGACTGTACTTGCACCATGCCATTGTTCACTCCACTCCCTGCTAGAGAAGCTTCTAGCTTTAATGCAAGCTCTAATATGTGAAAGTAAACCAGCAATAAACCACTCTTTAACTGTGCATCTGGAATCTCGATTGTCAACCTATTTTTTGAGATCTTGAACCATTAGTCAAAATACCATACAAATTCACTTGAATCCTGCTTAATCTCCTTTAGTTTGTTAAAACATTAAGATTCAAACTTTGACTTCTAAAACTCCCTTATCAAAGCTTGCTTAATATCATTTAACATCATATTGTCTAGTTAGGGTCACGCTCTTAAAATTCATATACCATGTTAATGCGTGAACTCTGAAGGTAGCTTCCAACTGCGCAATCTTTGTTGCCTTATCTTGAACTTGCTTTATTGTCCAAACGGCCTCACAAACAAATAAGTGTTGTTTTGGATCCTCATTCCCAGCACCATGGAACATAGGCATCCTCACTTCTACACCCACCATCGTACTTTGCATAGTACTCGCCGATGAAGTACTTCCAGTCATGCCCACTGCACCACTGGAGAACCGTGCACTTATCTACGTGCTAGACTAAACCTGAGTACCTTGCAACTCTCCACCTACTACTTGACCAACTCCATTGCTACTAGTACATCCACCCCCTTGACTATGACTACCTTCTACAGTATTTCTTACAGTGTGTTAAGTACTTACCTCTATATTTGTGGAATCACGTGAGGTCGTGGGTTCGACAACAAGCATGGTATGACTCGGTTGTCCAGGGTTTGGAAACTCAGTGATGCATGGACTGGGCTGCTCTTCTTCCTTTGTTTCAGTGCACGGGGTACCAAACTACCTTCTCTCATAACTTTGGTCACTTGTGCTACTCCTCGTCCTCCAGTGGCCTTTTATCTCCCCTCTCCTTGGGCTTCTCCTTACAACAGCATTGAAGTTGACCTACCTCCTCCTACACCACTCCATCAAAACCTCCATCCACTCCTCAATATTCCAATGTCTTCTACTTCCATCCTACCTCTTCGCTCTCGCGTCTTAGTCTCGTACCTACCTTCAATCTCCACTACATTCTCCTTACTATTCTTCCATCTCCCCTTTGTTTAGACTACCCCTTGGTTCTCCCCCACTTTCCCCTTGTGCACGAGTGGTTTGGCCGCACATTGCTATTGGACTCCAAGAGCAAAACTTAGTGGTAGTGACCGTATGGATATCCCTCGCGGTCCTTTCAAGAATTTCATTTGCATTACACTATATCATATCGCTGTTTTTATTGCAAATTCAACAATATATCCTTCCAACAAACTCTCAAACCAAAAATCTATAGCATGTGAAATTTGATTACTTACCACTTGCAACTGACATACCTCCTCTGGAGTCCATTGTCTTGGTCCATCATGTCGACAGGTCAGATTATTATCCTTCCACCATTTAACCCACTTTGTCAAAATATTTGGGAATTATCCAAAGAAAAAATCATGAAGTTAAGTAAACACATATTTTTGTAGCCATTTCTCCATGCTCAGTCTCCTACCTCTAATTTCTTTTGCTACAAACTCATGCTCCTTCCACTTAAGATGTTAAGTAATTTCTTCCTTGGCAGGATTCCATGGTTTCCACATCTCTATCACAAAATAATCCCATCGTACAATGATCTCGGTCCCAACAATGGAACCATTTGTTGGTACGTGGGATTCAAACATAATTGGAATTTGTTGCTAAGTTCGGCAACAAACTTTCTCAGCACCAACCCTCTTAGCATCACCCACAACATGGATGAAGTCTAACTCGAGGTGCTATGGGGGACTGTTGGAACCAAGTATCCGCAATCAGATGGGATTACTATGGTTTTGTGACACTATGACTTCGTCTTACCATGTGGGGTTCCCGACACCTAAAAAAAAAACACTTAACAGTCATTCTATGATTATGTGTTATGCAGGACTTTACGATTCTACACTAACTAAGTAGTATGTTGTCCATTACCCACAACAGTATTATGGCTGAAGCATCTCATTTCTCTCAATAGATTTTTCGACACTAACAGAGTAGTTCACCATTAAACAAATATATGATTAACATGATAAAACTATAACAGTGTTATCAAGTCCCTCATCTATACAAGATATTAAGAAACAGTGGTTCAACATTATATCATTAAACAACGAATACATAGAAAGTAATAACAACAACATAACACATTTATACACCAACATATATGGGGCAATCCAATGTTCTTTTAATTACTTCTTCATAAGGCAAACAAGCATAGTGCGCTACAATAGAAGTCACTAAAATATGGCTCACCATCCTTAACAATATTTACCCATGGGACAATACAACAACCTTTACAATGCAAAAACACCATAAATTCTACTACGGACTATTTTCTCTACACATAGGTTTCTCAGCAACTATAGACACACACAAATAACATCTAGGATTCTGACTATTGTAACAAAATACATGGTCTCAGTAGCTCTTCATTCTCCTCTTCCTAACCCTTGAACTATCTCGGATAAGTCTCCCAGTCACTAAAATATGGCTCACCATCCTTAACAGTATTTACCCATGGGACAATACAACAACCTTTACAATGCAAAAACACCATAAAATCTACTGCGGACTATTTTCTCTACACATAGGTTGCTCAACAGCTATAGACACACACAACTAACATATAGGATTTTGACTATTGTAACAAAATACATGGTATCAATAGCTCTTCATTCTCCTCTTGCTAACGCTTGAACTATCTCGAATAAGTCTCCTTATTTTTCTCCTCTACCTTCTTGATCCTCCTCGGCCTGACTCTTCTCCATTTCTGTGGTTCTTCCACGTTTGTTAACTAATTTGATATTCTCTAAAAGCTTCTCTCTAGTTCTCCCATGCCTTTTAATCGTCTAGTGAAGCCTGCTGAAAATATCTTCTACCGACTCATCACCACTCTGCCAGCTTCTTTCCTTCTGCAAATATCTCCAGATTCTTCTGCCATGACAACCTTACTCTCCTTTGCCAATCATCCCAAAATCTGAACTACCATATTTATTTGCACGTTTCCTTACCTTGACGGTGTAGTCTTCTTTATGTGGTGCCTCCATGCACCACATCTCTCCTTCTTGCGCCAATCTTACTACTACGTGTTGGATAATTTTCTATCATGCCACTCCCTTATGTGCATTCCCCTACACTAACACTCTCAAAATTAAAAAAAAAAATCAGCCTCCAACAGCGGGAAGCAGAAGTTCATGGCGTTGAGTTTTGTGGAAGCAGAGTATATAGCAGCAAACATGATGACATGCGAGGCCATTTGGCTTTGGAATTTGTTAGTAGCCTTGTTTTTCTAGAACATGGAGATGACAGTGATACAGTGGGACAATCATAGTTGCATCAGGATATATGAGAATATAGTGTTTCATGATAGGTCGAAGCATATAGACATCATATATCATTTCATCAAGGATTGCGTGCAGCGCGAGACAATTTAGCTACAATATGTACCTACATATTATCGGGTAGAAGACATCCTGATGAAGGCCTTGAGGAAGACGAGATTCATATTCTTCAGAGATCAGTTGGGTGTTATGCATAACACCTTCCTCGCTAACAAGGAGTGTTAATTTTTGTAGTTCAGACAAATGTTCTAGTTTGAGGATGGGTCAATGAGGCTAAGAGCACAAGAGAATTAATTATCTCCAAGCCTAGTTTATTTTTATAAGGGAAAGTGTATTAATTATATTACTAACCATTTTTTAATTATTTTCTTAAGTGTAACTTAAGAAAACAAGTTAATTAATCAGTATTAATTGAGGCAAGTCAATTTCTCTCTAGTGACTTCTAGAAAAGTGTTTGATGGAGTCAAGATGATCTTAGCCATTGATCGAGATTAGATGATTACTAATGATTTCCATATGAGGGATTATAAGAGAAAATCAATGGGCATCTTGGAGACACACATATAGCAAATGAGCAAGGGCACAATGATAGCATGGGTTGACACTAGTGACGATTTTAGCAATGATTGAGGAGAGATTTTCCAAAGAGATTTCTTCAAAGTGATTTCTAGTTTCTTAAAGATAGAAGGAGGTCAAATTATTTTTGTAGAGGGACAAATTTCTCCAGTGGTGCGAATTACCAAAAGGAGGTCGATTTACTAAAGACATGACAAATTTTATAGAGAGGTTAATTTGCAAAAGGAAATTTGGGTTTTCCAATGGAGATTGATTATCTAGTGGAGGTAGAAATATTTCTCCAGGGGTGTGAGTTGTCAACGAAGGCTGATTTTTCTCTAGGTCACACGTGTGGGCCAATTCAGTGCCATATAGGAGGCCCAGATTGATTATAAGGGGCCCAATTGCTTCCAGGTGGTCGAATTAGCTTGTAGAAGTTAAGAAAATAATTTTCCATTGCATTATCAATTTACAACAAACAATTTATGCAGTTTTCAATTACATATTTGTTGAAGAATAAGAAAACCCTCATTTGCATAACTGGTTTTCCCCACCTTGGGTTTTTCCAGGGACAATTTGTCCAAAAATATTAGTGTTTATTTTGTGTGTATTGTTTTCTTGGTTCCTGTGGTTTATTAATTGGTGAATATTGTAGTAGTGTTTTTATGCAGTATTTATGGTAAATTAATTTACTAGGAAAAATAATATGTAAAAGGATAGGTGAATAATTACCAGTTAATTGCAACATAACTTTTCACACTTTCTCTCCCCTAGTTATCAATGTCACTTTCTTATTCTCTACCCCTCTCCCCCCCCCCTCTCACTCACTTGCTCTCTCTCCCCCCACTTCCCTCACTCTTATGCCCTCTCTCTCCCTCCCCTTTGCTCTTTATCACTCTCTCACCCCTCTATCCCCCATTCTCTTGCCCCTCCCTCTCTATCTCTCTTTACCCATATATCCCCCATATATCTCTCTCTCCCCCTCTCTCTCCCTCCCTCCCTATTTCTCTTTTCCCTCCCTCTCTCTCCATCCCCCCTCTCTCTTTATCTCAGTTCCACTCTCTCTCTCTTCCAACTCTCTCTCTCCCCTTCTCTCTCTCTCCCCATCTTTCTCTTCCCTTTATCACTTTGAGTCTCCCTCCCTCTCTCCCCCCCATTTACCACTCTCTCTCCTTCTAAAGAAGAAGGGAAACATTAAGAAAGAGAAAGAGTGTGAGAGAGGTGGGGATGAAGAGAGATTGAGAGGTATGTAGGTATCAAGAAGGATATAATTGTAGAGGCTAGAGAGAGAAAGAAGGGGGAGAGAGAAGGGAGGGAGAGAGAGAAAGAGAGAGGTATATAATGAGAGAGAGTGTGTGTGATGGGGAGAGAGAGAGGGGTGGGAGGTTTAGAGAGATGAGGAAGGGTGTGAGAGGAAGGAAGGGGGAGAGAGAAAGGGAGGAAGGTAGAGAAAGGGAGGGAAGGAGAAAGGGGAAGATGAAGGAGGAGAGAGGCATAGAGAGAGATGAAGAGGGAGAGAGTGAGAAAGCACGTGAGAGAAAGGGACAGAGGAGGGAAGAGACAAAAAGAGAAGGTGGGAGAGAGAGGGAGTATGGATGGAGGAGGGGGGTGGTAGTGAAGGAAGGACAATGGGAGGGAGGGAGGGAGAAATATAAAGAAAGAGAGTGAGGGAGAGGAAGATTTAGTGAGAGGGGGATAGAGGAGGGAGAAGAGAGGGGAGGGGTAGATAAGGAAAGAGTGAGAGGGAGATAGGTAGCAGAGGGATAGAGAGAGGAGGGAGAGAGATTGGGAGAGAGAGATGGAGGATATCATAAACCTATTGTTGGAGGTGATGGATCTATTCTACAAATTTGGTCACTTTATCTACCTCACCTTCAACATGGGAAGACTTTATTGGTGCAATGAGAAGTGCTACATCAATCATGGATAATGTTTAGAACCCCAAGCACAACTGAAAAGGATTGTGGCAAATAGTGCTATGAAGGGTTATGTTATAGCTATGTTTAACATATGGGAGGCTTTCATCCCATTTACATGGATGCTTGGAGTTGTACATGTGAAAAATATGCATAATCATCCTATTGGCCACTTTTGTTTGTCCATTTGTTTAGGGATGAAAGGTGTTTGAGTTGGTCAGCTTGATGTCCATTAGGTTGGACCAAAAGGGACTAAGGAACCAACTATCCTTATCTAACATAATGGTATGAGGTGGCCCAAAATGAACCCAAACATGCTCAAAAAACAATTTAGCAATGGATTCGGCTATGATACTCTTCTTGCATGGTGCAAAAATGACCATCTTAGAGAATTTATTGACAACCACAAACACAGTCATTACCATGCCTGGTGGAGGGAATACCTAACATGTAATCCATGGAGACTGGCTCTTAGGGCTTGTCTGGGGTATGTAGAGGAGTGTATAACCCCTACTTCTTGATGGATGGTTTAGTAATGGCTCAAGAAGTGTGTGATTTGATTACCAATGGACATCTTGTTGAAGGTTTGGCCAGTAGAAATCAAGGAAAAATTTAGGGGTTAAATTTAGTAAATGGTTTAATTTTGCATGTTTATTTCCCTAAAAAAGATTCGTTAATTTCCATTTATTCTAAAACATATTCACCCAAATTTTATAGGATAAAACTATTTTACCTTAAAATTCACTAAAAAACTATAGGGAGTAAATGAAATCATTAGAAATTTGAATATTTTTACAAAAATATCGCCAAACTTTTATAGTTTGTATATTATGGACTAATAAGATTCAATCATATTTCTAAACTTTAAGATAAATTTAAATCCTTAAAATTTTCCTTGGTAGAAATACTTCTAAAGTAATGTTATTTTATTCTTGACTCTAAAGTGCTATGCCACCTAAGTGTAATGTGATTCCCAAATTAACTTGGCATCCTCACATGAAGCAACACAAGGGTTCCCTAGGTAGCACAAGAGCTCATCCTAGAGGTGGAAATATGGAACTTGTTTACTTGTGATCAACGTCTGGTATGTAGCAGCAAAGTCAGAGTCACTATTGTATAATTGTAGCCACCAAAAGATACCATGCCTACAAGAGTTAAGATTAGTGGTTAGCACTGCAATTGGGCACCAACTGAGGTAGCATGCGACATGGTTGATGATGCCCTTCTTGTACTTGATGTTCAAGTGGAATTGTTGTAGGTATGCAGACCATTTCTAATGGCAGACCTTATGTAACTTTCCTTGTTGTGATTAGTGTGGATGACCATCTCCTTCCCTAGAATATAATGCTTCCATTTTCAGCATGCATGCACGATGGAGTACATGTCCTTGTCATATGTGGGGTATCTCCTGAAAATATTATAGTTTTTCACTATACTATGCCACAAGATGTCCTTACTGAGTTAGGATTGCAACAATATCATATTCAAAGGCATCTAACTCAATCTTAAATGGCTATTGCAAGTCTAGTAGGGTGAGAATTGGTGCATATCAAAGGCAATGTTTTAGATCCTTTAATGCTTTTTATTGTGATTTAGAGTAGGAAAACTTTGGTTTAGCTCCACCCTGGGTCACTTGACTTAAGGGCCAAGTGATATGGAAGAACCCCAATATGAACCTTAGGTATAAGTTAGTAAGGGCCAAGAAGCTACAAAGCTCTATTAGGGTCATCAGGGCTAGCCAATCCTGGATGAGTTGGATATTGGCTAGGTCCAAACGCATCCCATGTTCATCCACAACATACCCCAAATAATAAATTCATTTCATGCAAAGTGAGAATTTCTACAGATTAGCATACAACTTGTGTTATCGCATGGTGCTCAGGACCTGTTGAATGTGTTGCAAATGTTCTCCCGGGTTTTGCTAAAGATGAGGATGTCATCCATATATACAACCACAAAGGAGTTTTTGAGTGATAACAGGATATAATCCATCATCCTAATGAAGGTTTTCGAAGCATTATTCAAGCCAAAGGGCATGACCAACCACTCAAAAAGGCCTTCTTTAGATTTGAAGACTATTTTTCATACATTGGTTTACTCAATTAGAACCTGGTGGTAGCCTGACTTCATATCAATCTTACTAAATAACTTGGCACCCTTAAGTCGATATAGAAGATCATAAATCATGGGAATCAGGTATCTATTCTTGACAATGATTTTGTTTAGGGCTCTATAATCAATAAGAAGTCTCCATGACATAATTAGGCTCTCACAAGGTAAGGATCTTAGTCAAATGTGTCCCCTTTGAATGAGCTTATTAATCTAACATTTTATTTCCTCATTCTCCAAGAGAGAGCATCTTTATGTTGGGCCATTAGGTAAAAGAGCGCTAGGTATGAAATCAATTGAGTGTTTGACCTTGTAATGTAGATGCACTCCCATGGGTGAAGTGAATATATCTTTGTATGCCTCTACAATCTTTTCCACCTACTTATATTCTATAGAGAGCCCTTGTATTGAGGCCATGGTGCTCGTAGTGACCTTCCTTTCACCTTTTGATCAAACCATGAAGAGGACAAACTTTTCAATTTGAGAGATTACCTTCTAGCACTATTTTGTTGAGATCATTGAAATTGAAATAGTCAGAACTACCTCTAGTACCTTGGATAGTTACCCCTTGCATAATAATGACACTGTGGATGGGACTCATGAAAAGAATGATGTTTCCACATATAAGGTTGTCATAAAAGAACATAAAAAACTTCAAGTGGGGCAACATCATACAATAACTCATCTTCGAATGGCTTGATGCCATAGGATAGGTGGCATTGTTGGTTGACATGGATGTCTCGTCCATGGCTCAACCAACCAATGGTGTATGGTTATGGGTGTCGCATTGTCAATTGTTTCAATCTCTTAATGACCTCAAATGAGATAAGGTTCTTGTGGATCCCACTATCAGCAATGAAATGTATTATGATCCCCATCACCCACATTTATGAATGGAAGAGGTGCTACCCTTCTTTAATCTCCTCTAACTCTTCTAGCTGTATCTTTGTGGTCATGGTGGTAGCATTGGGTTCTACATTAATGATATGCTTTCCTTTATTATGTTCTAAATCAAAATTTGAGCCAAAGTATGCTTCTTTTTCTTTAATATTAGCCAATAATGACTGCTTCATGTGGCATTCATTAATGTTATTCCAGGGAATTTTATGGAACTTACACCACTTTCCAATGTCTTTCTTTGTTTTCCCATCACCTTGTAGGTTTTAACCCCGTACAGAAATTACTTGCATACGAATTCTAGAACACAGAAAATAAACAATGTGAGAGAATAACACATAAAACACATATACACAGAGATTTTCCCTTGGATCCCAAAACTAGGACTACCAGCTTGTTTTTTCATTATGTTCCTTTCAATGTTACAATACATATTTATACATGCTGAACCATCCAATACCATGGACCGAAAACCATCGCGTCTAAAACCATGTGCGAAAAACATGCACAAAACCATAGGTAGGTCCGCCCAACCTAATATAGGGTCCAAAACCAAAATTTTTTGGGGCATTGCCCCGGACCCCATAGAGTGGGGTTACCTTCACCCATTAAACCCCCTGTGACCCCCCCCCCCCCCCACTATGCAACGAAAGGGTGGCTCCGCCCCCTTTCTAACCCCTCGATTAACTACGTGGGCCAGTCGTGGAAAGAATATAACACAACCCAACATTATCCCACTTGTTGTTTTCTTTCCACAGGGGGCCACAATAGAGCTTACTCATTTATCCAGCCCTACATCGCCCATTGTTTCTCTACACCAAGAGAACTTCTCAAAGCTCACAGATTTTGTCAATGCATCTGCAATATTCTTCAAAGTGTCCACCTTTACTAGCAACACCTTTTGTCTTCTATCATATCCCTCACAAAGTGATATTGAACATCAATGTGCTTTGTCTTTGAATGATATGCAAGGTTCTTTGCCAAGAATATTGCACTTTGGCTATCACAGTCTATCCTTATAGCTCCCTGTACTAACCCCATACTTGAACACAATCTCTGCAACCAAACTGATTCCTTGCTTGCATGAGTGGTTGTCATGTATTCTGCCTCTGTAGTTGATAGTGCAACTACAGATTGTTTCTTACTCATCCAACTGACTGCACCTCCAAATAGGTTAAACACATACCCACTTGTAGATCTTCTCTGATCCAAATCTCCAGCCCAGTCTGCATCAACAAAGCCATGAATATCCAACAATCTGTCCAATCCTGGTCTTCATTGGTAGCACAAACCATAATCACCAGTGCCACGCAAATACCTAAAAACCTGCTTCACTGCTATCCAATGGTCCTTCCCTAGTTTTGACATAAACCTGCTCAATACTTCCACTGCATGTGCAATGTCTAGTCTAGTACAGACCATCGCATACATCAGGCTACCGACTGCACTTGCATATGGAACATGGGACATGTCCTCTTCCTCTTCTTGTGTCTTGGGACATTGTTCAGCAGATAACTTTACACCTACAGGAATAGGAACCTTCACCGGTTTACTATCCTACATATTAAATCTTTGCAATATTGTCTCGACATACTTCCTCTGGTTTAACTAGAGCTTCCTCTTTGTTCGATCTCTTTTAATTTCCATGCCGAAAATATAGTTTGCAACACCAAGATCATTCATTTCGAATCTAGAGGACAAATGGGTCTTCAAATCCTGGACAATTCTTTGTCATTTCCAACCAGTAGCATATCATTCACATACAAGACCAAATAAATAACACGGTCACCAATTAATTTAAAATACACACAGTGATCTGCTTTGCTTCTGGTGAAGCCAAGTCCCCGTATAAATGTATCAAATTTCTGATACCACGTCCTTGGTGACTGTTTTAACCCATACAGAGACTTCTTTAACTTGCATGCCAGTGCTTTCTTACCCTTCATCGCAAAGCCTTCAAGTTGCTTCATGTAGATCTCCTCTTCCAGATCCCTGTGAAGAAATGTTGTCTTCACATCCATCTGTTCTACCTCAAAATCAAAAGCAGCAGCAACAGATAAAAGTAATCTAATAGAAGTTACCTTGGCAACAGGGGAAAAAATATCACCAAAATCAATTCCCGACACCTGGGAATAACCTTTTGCTACCAACTGAGCTTTGTATTTTTCCACCTTTCCTTCTGCATTTCTCTTCTTCTTGAACACAAATTTGCTGCTAATGGGTTTCATTCCAGCTGGCAACTCCACCAGATCCCAAGCCTCATTTTTGTGCAAAGATGCCATTTCATCAACCATGACCTCTTTCCAGAGTTTTCCATCCTCTGAATCTATTGCTTCCTTCACAGTTTTGGGATCATCATCAATAATAGATAAAGCAAAATTTGAATAGAAAGTAGATGGACTATACCTTTCTGGTTGCCTTCTTTCTCGAACTGATCTTCTCACACCCGGAGTTTGTGGCTCTTCATCTTCTGATTCCTCCTCTGCTGTAGAGTCTGATTCTTCCTCCTTTAGCTCAAACTCTATCTTCTCAGGTTCCTTTTGTTGGACTTCTTGTTAATAACATATTTCACCTCTCTGAACACCACATCTCCGTTGTACACAACCTTCCTTGTTATTGGGTTCCAAAGCTTATAACCCTTTAAACCATTCTTATACCCAATAAAGATGCACTTTTTAGATTTACTATCCAACTTGGTTCATTTCTCCTTTGGAACATGTACATATGCATCACATCCAAATACCCTCAGATGTGAAAGAGAGGGTTTCTTACCAGTCAATACCTCTTGTGGAGTCTTATACTCCAACACTGATGAAGGTGATTTATTGACCAAGTAACATGCTGTGTCCATCGCCTCTGCCCAGAATTTCTGTCCTAACCCGGTACCACTGAGCATGCTTCTTTCCCTTTCCATCAACGTCTTGTTCATTCGTTTTGCAACTCCATTTTGTTGAGGTGTATATGGAGTAGTCTTTTGCCATGCTATACCACACTTCTTACAGAATTCTTCAAATTCCTTACTGCAAAACTCTCCACCGTTATCTGTCCTCAACACCTTTATCTTTTTCTCTGTCTGGTTTTCCACCAGAGCCTTAAATCCTTTAAACCTGTCAAAGACTTCAGATATCTTCTTAAGGAAATATATCCATGTATTCCTTGAGAAGTCATCTATAAATGATACATAGTACACAGACTTACCTAGTGATGGAACCTTCACAGGTCCAAACACATCACTGTGCACAAGCTCTAATATCTGTTTCGCCCTCTTACCACCAGAGGGGAAACTCACCTGATTCTTCTTCCCATATACACAATTTTCACAGAAATCAAAATCCAGAGAGCTATTACTCATACCTTCTACCATACCTTTACCATGAAGTATTCGAAGGCCCTTCTCTCCAATATGTCCAAGCCTTTGATGCCACAACATGGTCTTCTCTCCAGAGACCACTAGATTTTCTGCTCCACTTTCAGGAACCACGAAACTGTTGCACCCATCAACAACAATGCTACCTTGCAGCTTGTACAGAGTTCCAATTCGAAATCCCTACATCAATACCAGTGCCCCCCGAACCATTTTGCAGGTATCCTTCTCGAACACTATTTTTACACCTGCATCATCCATCTTGCTTACAGAAATCATATTTCTGGCTAATGCAGGAATATGCAGAACACCCGAAAGTGTTCTAACCCTTCCACCTTGCAACTTCAACTTTATTTTTCCACGACCAACGATTCTAGCCTTCCTGTCATCCCCCAAGAAGACATCACCACCATCATATTTCTCATACTTGCAGAACCACTCTCTATGGGGAGTGAAGTGAAAGGATGCACCTGAGTCAATCAACCATGCCTCATGATCTACATGTGTACTTGAAGAAGCCAAGTACACATCCCCACCTTCATCTGAGGTGGTTTTCGCCTCTGCAGAAGGAGCATCATCAAATCCCTTTCCTTTATCAGGAGCTTTAGATTTACAAGTTTTCCTGGAGATTTATATCTCCCTCTAGATTTAGACCTCCCACTCGATGAGTTATTTTTGTTTCTATTCTCGGGCCGTCCTCGTACAAACAAGGCATCACCATTCTAGCTCTCCATATTTTTCTGTCTCATTTCCTCCGTCAGCAAGGATGAGACTATTTCATCAAACTGCAAGGAAATTGCATTGCTACCTATTGCAATAACCAAACTATCCCACGAATCTGGTAGAGAACATAACAAACTGATGCACTTATCTTCATCTGAAATTTTAATATCAACAAATGATAACTGACTTACCACAGTATTAAATGCGTTTAGATGCTCTGTCACCGAGTCTCCATCTTTCATCCTCAAGTTATACAGATTTTTCCGCAGGAACAATTTATTCACCAACGACTTAGATTGGTAAAAAGTCCCTACTTGTCCCACAAAGCCTTGGCCGTAGCTTCTCCTGATACATTCAGCAATACTGAATCTGAGACACATAATCGTATTGTGCTCTTTGCCTTTCGATCTAACTTCTTCCATTCTTCATTAGACACTCTCGTTGGTTTAGTACCTAGATCTACCACGATCCACTGATCTTTATCCACCAACAGATCCTCCATCTTGAGTTTCCACAACTCAAAACTCTGACCATTAAATTTCTCGATCTCTATCTTTCCACTGCTCACCATCTTCTTTCACCACCAGAATCGATCTCGCAAATCTCCCACTGAACAGGGTCTACCACAGGCCCGAGCGAAACCCCTCAACAACAAAGGCGTCCCCTTGAAGCAAAAACAACTCTGATACCAAATGTAGGTTTTAACCCCGTACAGAAATTACCTGCATACGAATTCTAGAATACAAAAAATAAACAATGTGAGAGCATAACACATAAAACACATATACACAGAGATTTTCCCCTGGATCCCAAAACCAGGACTACCAGCTTGATTTTTCATTATGTTCCTTTCAATGTTACAATAAATATTTATACATGCCAAAGCATCCAATACCATGGACCGAAAACCATCGTGTCCAAAACCATGTGCGAAAAACATGCACAAAACCATAGGTAGGTCCGCCAAACCTAATATAGGGTCCAAAACCAAAATTTTCCGGCGCACTGCCCCAGACCCCATAGAGTGGGGTTACCTACACCCCTCAAACCCCTTGTGACTCCCCCCGCTAGGCAATGAAAGGGGGGCTCCGCCCCCCTTCTAACCCCCCGGTTAACTACGTGGGCTAGTCGTGGAAAGAATATAACACAACCCAACACACCCTTCTTTGTCTGCGACCTCAATTAGTTCTCTTGAGTTTGGTTCTCCTTGTTTTGTCCCTTGTTTTGTGAGTTAGGGAAGCAATTTTTAGGCTTCCCTTGCATAAAAATTTTAGATCTGAACTCCCACTTATTCCTCTGCTTCAATTTCTACCCAATTTTAACAACATATAGATAAATGTCTCCTCGTGAGGAGATGTCCAGGAAATCCATCTCTGTTTGGATGTACCTATGTAGCCATTGTGGTACTTCAAAACCAGGTTCCATGTGGAGTCTCTAGTGCTCAAATTTGAGTGCAAGGTAAGGAAAATATTGATGTACTCTAGCACCGTCTGGTTTCTCTCCTATCACAGAGTTGTCCATTTCATGTATTGGTCATCATAGTTCCTGATCCAAAATGGATCTAGCAATAGACTTCTAAGTCTAAAAATATTCCTCATAGAGGAAAATTAATGTCAAAGGATGCTCTTGGGAATAGTCTCATTGCATAGATCTCTTCATTATGAATCTAACACAATTTAAATGGGCTAAAATGGACTTCGGATGAAGAAGTTATTGTAAAACGAAATTTGCCCAATGTCCTTAGAAAAGGAAGCAACTTCTCATTAAATGGGACTTAAGGGAAATACATGTTCTTTAGAGGAAATCGAATCTGAGGAAAAGTAAAGAAGTGGACTTACCACAGGTTGAAGGACACAATGATATGAGATTGCGATTTGTCGCATCGCAATATCGCATCGCACATAACCCAAGGGGAAGGACCCATAACATTGCGAAGGGCCGATATGCGATGAGCCGAGATTGGTGATCGGGTAGAGCAATACAAAGGGTCGTTGACATGCGACGATGTGATGTGCGATCAGCGATAGCGATATGCCAATGCGATTGACGATTGGTGATCAGAGGAGCATAGCACCAAGACCCATGCCAATGCGCATTGCGATATGTGATAGGCCGATGGGGATGAGCACTTTGAGTCGTCGGGTCGGAAAAGGAATCAACAGTAAAGATCTAATTAGAGATTGCTGATCGGGGGAGCTTAAGGGCTGCGGGCCATGGAAGCAGCAACCGCCAATAAGCGATATAGCGATAATGCCAATAGCCGATGAGGCATCGATCAGAGTGATCGGAGATCGGTAAATCGGATCGCGATAATGCAAAGGGGCCAATGCACCATGCGACATGCGATTGCAATGGGCAGACCCGACGACATTATAGTGTCGAGTTTATTGTTCCTTGAGATCCGGATTAATCTGTTTTGCTATGAATTTCCTGTGCATTGGTTATTATGTTCTGTTTTTGGGAATTTGCCCAAAGAAAGGCCGCCTGTGTATTTTATTTGTAACAGATCCCTTTCACCTGTGCCATGCTGTAAGCGGGTGTTTTGTAACAGGAATGTGTTATAGAATATGCAAAGCCAAAGAGCCAGTGAGCCAGAGGGCCAGTCGAAGAGCCACAGAGCCAGTGAGCCAGAGGGCCAGTCGAAGAGACGCAGAGCCGCAAAGGAATGATTACACAGAGAAGAGACGGACAGAAGGGTCCAGCACAGAGGAAGGTGTTTTTGGGAACCAAAGAGGTTTTGGTAACCGTTCAGGGGGTCTGGAGGATGATTCTTGTGGACTCGAGGAGTTCAAACCATTTGAGGGATAAATCCCATTGTTGTGTAGAGACTCGGGGGGAGCTCATACATTGGAAATAGTCCGAGCCAGTAAGAGGAGAATAGAGAGAAGCCACCAGAGGTTGGAGGTAGTTATTCTCCTTACAAAGAGCCAAGAGCCAGAGCTGAGGGACAGAGCCGAGGGCTAGAGCCAAGAGCCAGAGCCGAGAGCCAAGAGCCGAGAGCCAGAGCTGGGAGCCGAGAGCTAGAGAGCCAAACAGCCTAGGATAAAGATGGCATTCTAAGCCCATGGGTTCAGTTGTAAACCTATGGAGTTGAGTGTGTAACTTGTAAAAGAAGTTTACCATAATCCCAAAGAGCCTAGTCGAGTTGATTAGAGCTCAAGGAGATGTAGCCCAAGATATCAGGGTGAACTCCATATAATATTGTTGTTATGTGTGATTGCTTATTGCTGCATTTTACTGTTATGTGTGTTTATATATATCAGCTTAAGTAAATAAACTTAAGGCAACTAAGAAGTCAAAGGCAAACTAAAAGCATACACCTATTTCAAGTTATTTATTCCAAAAATTGTCAATTATAAGAATAGATCTTGGAATATATATAAGCTTTGGAGTCGGAGAGGTTCTTGTTGATTGACAAGAAGCCTTTAACGCCCCATTTCAAATCAGGTGGTATCAGAGCATCAGATTGATTAACCCCACCTTCAAAGAAGGTTATATCAGAACTGGTTATATCAGACCAAGTTATACCAGAGCAGGTTGCATCATGATGCAAGTGGTATCAGATCAGAATGCTTGATTGACAGAGCAATCTATATGCTTGTTTGACTTGAAAGGTGTTCAAACAGTAGAAAGAATTTAGTTGTTTAATTGTTTGTAAACTGACTGTTGTTTGATTTTGCATAAGTGAAGGGAAAGCTGATGTTAGCTAAGTCCAGGAGGGGACAAGAAGGAAGAAGGGTTGAAGGCATTCTTCTTATCCCAAAGGACCTCAAGGCAATCCTTGAAGCACAAGAGGTTTGTTGCAAAAGGTTGCTTGAATAAGCTCTTTGTTAATCTTGTTTGAAGTTCTTTTGTTCATTTTGATAATGACAACTTCTACAAGTGAGTCCTCAAATTCTTCTTTCTTCACAAGAGTCTTTGATGAAGACATGAAGCAAGACTTGTCCACCATGATGGATATGGTGAGAGAAATGTATGAGGATGGAAGGAAGAGCATCATACTTAGAGAGCAGTTGAATTCCATGAAGGAAGAGAAGCAGTTGCTTTTTGACAAATTGCAGGAAATGGAGAGGAAACTTCATATTGCAAATATGAACTTGAAAAGGATGCATGAGTTGGAGACACAGCTCCTTATTGCCAAAGAAGCCTTAGTCAAGTATCAGCTTGAAGAAGAGGTAAACAATTCCTTTTTGTCTTCAAATTCTTCTAAGAATGTTTATGTTGGTTCTTTTGAAAAACATACCAGAGGCATAGGTTCCAAGTTAATGTCCAAGATGGGCTATGAATGAAAAGGCTTGGGCAAACATGCACAAGGTGTTGGCATTATGATTCAGGTTTGGCGCTATGGCACAGGTGTTGTAGTTGATGGCAACTCACTCAAGTGGCAGATCTATGTTCAGGCTCTCAAAATCATAGAAAATGAGATACCCGCAGGTGATCCTAAGAGAAGCTGCGGACCCGCAGGTACGCCGACCAAGAAGTGCGGACATATCTGCAGGTGCTCCGTTCAGAAGGTGCGGACCCCAGTTCACTCACTCCAATGCAGAGAAGCGTGCACACGTGGGGTTTCTTATGTTTGGCCCTTGGTATTTATCTCGTCGATCATGATCCTATGGTTTTGGTCTGTGGTATAAGATCTAAAGTATTGAACCCCGGTTTGGATCCCTTGTATTGGTTTTCGATGGTTTTGTCCCATGGTGTGAATAAGGGCTTGCCTATAAAAAGGAAAGGAGATCACTTGGCTAGACACTTGTGAAAATTGAATATCTTAAGATCTGAAATTTTGGGTGATCGGTTTTAAAATCTAGATCTAAATCAAGGTGAATTTTAAGGCGAATCTATTGATAGGTTGTGATCTCTCAGGCGCATGATCAGATCTGTGGATCTGACTGTCTGTGGCACATTGGAGGACTGTTAATTTGGCTCTATTCAGAGGTCCGCAGGCGATCCACAGCGCAGGTGCGGGGGTCCGCAGCGCAGCAGAAGGCGCAGGTGCGGGGATCCGCAGCGCAGCAGAAGGCGCAAGTGTGAGGTACGCAGCGCAGAAGAAGGCACAGTGCGGAGGTACGCAGGGGAACAGAAGGACCAGGTGTGGAGATACACTGTCAGGCAGACAGTGCAGCTGCGGATCTGAGCAGAGGTACACAGGGCAGCAGAAGAAGTAGGTGCGGAGGTACGCAGAGCAGAAGTAGGACCAGGTGCGGATCTGCGCAGTTTAGACACAGAAGAGCTGTGGATATTCACAAGCTCCTATTGGTGAAGTTGCAGACCTTTCTTGAAACATTTGTTGCCTGTCTTTTATCTATTGCTGAAGAGTTCTGGGTTTAGATTACTGGTATTGTTGATCTGGTTACTGCATTCTGAGAAGTTATTGGTTGATTGATAAAGTTGATTGGGTGATTCACATGTACTTGATGATTATTTGATGTTCATGGATCCAGTTTGAAAATTTATGAAAAGTGGTCCTTGGAAGAAAAGAAGTAGGGGGTTGTAGCTCCCTTCCAGGAGAGACTGGAAAATGAGAGAGGGTTGTAGCTCTCTACAAGTTGTAGCCTGCGTAATGGTAAAGGACTGCACCAGTAAAAAATCATTGTACAAGGAGTTTCTAATTTAAAGAAGATAGAGACATATTGCAGCAGGTGGTTTTCACCCACATTGGGTTTCCACCTTATATCTGGTGTTCTTTGGTGTGATTATCTGTTTTTCCTGTTCTTGCTCATTATTATATGGTACTGACATACAAACTAATGATCAATATCTGAAGAATAACTTAAAGTATAAATCTGGAAGATATATTGAAAAGAATTTGATAATACTGATTCACCCCCCCTCTTAGTATTATTTCCAACAATTGGTATCAGAGCAGGTCCTTGAAGAAGCTTGATCGCTTGGAGGAAGATCCATCATCATGAGCAACTACGAGAGAGAAGCATCTATCAGGCCACCGATTTTTGATGGGATAAACTTTGTATATTGGAAGGTAAGAGTTACTTCCTATCTTCAATCACTTGGTACAGAAGTTTGGGATATCATAGATACAGGGTACACTTTTCCTTCAGCAACTCCTACAGATCCGGTTGAGAAGAAGAAATATGAAACAAATGCAAAAGCAGTCAATACTCTATTAGGATGCCTATCTCAATCAGAATTTGTCAAGGTAATGCAGTGTAAATCTGCAAAAGAAATATGGGACAAGATTGTTCTGAGCTATGAAGGAGATGAACAGGTAAAGCAAGCAAAAATTCAAACCCTCAGGATTAAGTATGAAAATATCAGAATGCACAATGATGAAAGTGTGGCTAACTATTTCCTTCGTGTAGATGAGATTGTTAATTGTATGAAAAATTTGGGTGAAGAAATAAAAGAGGCTGTTGTGGTTGAAAAGGTTCTAAGATCTTTGTCCCCTGGGTTTGAATCTAAAGTTTTTGCAATAGAAGAAAAGGAGAATCGATGAAACCTTACCATGTCACAGCTACACGGGATTCTAACTGCTTATGAAATGAGGAAGGGAGGACCATCAGATAGGAGAGAAGCATCTTTCAAGGCTTCAGGCAAAGGATACTACTATGAGTTAGGACATGCGTCAGAAGAGGAAGAAGAATCAAATTTTATCAAAAACCTTCAACGGGGTACTGGAAGATTCAGAGGTAAGTTACCTTTCAAATGTTTTGCTTGTGGGAGAGTCGGTCACTATGCTGCCAAATGTCCTCATAAGGATAAAACTGACAAAGGAAAGGAACCTGTTAGATGGAACAAGAAACAGAATGTAACTAAGAAAAGTTACTATACTCATGAAGATGGTGATGGTCTTTCAAATAGTGATGAAGATGAACGAGGTAATAACTATAAACTTTTAATGGCTTTTGACGATGATGATTACATGGATGCTATAGATGTGGATGGCTTTTATGAAGAGATTTCTGGACTCAAAACATGTTTAGAAGAAAAGAATGTGATCATTAATACTCTGCAATTCCAACTTGATGAGAAAGAAAAATTTCCTGAGAAGTTAGAATGTGAAATTGTTGGCCTTAGAAAAGAAATTGAGAAAACAAAGGCTCTTAATCTTAAATTTGTTAAAGGATCTGAAACTCTGGATGAGATTATCAATGTACAACGTTCTCCACTAATCAAGACAGGTCTGGGGTATAATAGAGAAGCATCTCAAGCATCCACCTCAAAGAGTTATCTTAATGCAGCAAGGAGGGATGAGCAAAAGCCCAATGGAGATCACCAGGTAAAACAGGGACGAATTACATCAAGAATAAACAAGGACTACCAGGTAAATCAGTGGCAATCCACCTTAAGGATGAACAAAAGCTACAACCAGCCACAGGTTAAATCTTCTCAATTTGCCTCAAGAATGGATGACAATAGAAACTATAATCATTTGGCAGGTAGATTTGATAATCGCAGAAGTTTCTTCAATGGCCAATGTTTCTCTTGCCATAACTTTGGCCACGATGCAGCTCAATGTGTTGCCTATAAAACAATCATGACTAGAGAAGCTCAAAAACAAAGAAGTATGTATGGGATCACGAAAAGGACCTATAACAACTTTTCGGCCCTTGAAAATGAAATTGAATGTTCTATTTGTAATAAATTTGGTCATGAAGATTCTGAATGCAAGAGCAAGTTTTGGCAGACAAAGGAACAAGCCTCAAGTACCAGAACATGGAGAATAAAGGAACCACAACCAGAAATATGTGGGATAGCCTTTTATTCAGAAGGACAGGAAAATCAATGGTACATCGACAGCGGATGTTCGAAACATATGACAGGTGATAAAGAAAAACTTGAATCATATAGTGTTTTAGAAAAGGGAAAGAAAGTTTCCTTTGGAAATGATACCCCTGCAGTCATAAAAGGAAGAGGCACTGCTCAGTTGAAAGAAAAGGTCAAAGCTGGAAATGTTTTGTATGTTGATGGCTTGAAGCATAATCTTCTAAGTGTCAGTCAGATGTGCGATCAAGGAACCGAGGTAATATTTCGATCAAATGGATGTAGTGTTCGTGATCTTGATACAGGAAAAACAGTGATCAAAGGCAGAAGAACTCCAAATAACTTATACATATTTGAAGAAGGACAACAACAATGCTATTTGAGCAAGGATGATGAAAATTGGTTATGGCACCGGAGGTTGGGGCATCTAAGCTTTTCACAAATAAGGAAAGCATGCAAGTACCGGAAGTTCGTGGTCTTCCAGATATCAAAATTGCAGACAACACCATATGCAAATCATGTCAGTTTGGTAAGCAAACCAGAACTAACTTCCTTGAGAAGGAAGGATCAGCCAGCAGGCCTCTTGAACTAGTCCATAAAGATGTATGTGGTCCATTTAGGACAAGGTCACCTTGAGGAGAAGAATACTTTATATTATTCATTTACGACTTCTCCAGGATGGTTTGGTTAGGACTTATGAAACACAAGGACGAAGCATTCGAAAAATTCAAATCTTTCAAAGCCTTGGCTGAAAACGAATCAGATCACAAAATTAAGTGCCTCCGGTCTGACAGAGGTGGGGAGTTTACCTCAAATGAATTTTTTCGATTTCTGTGAAGAACATGGAATAAGAAGGGAATTATCTACAGCTAGGACTCCTCAGCAAAATGGAGTGGTGGAAAGGATGAACAGAATGGTTCAACAAATGGCTCGTGCTATGCTTGATGAGTCTGGAACTCCCGCAACCTTCTGGGGTGAAGCTGCATTTGCTGCGGTTGTTATTCTCAACAAAACAAATTTCCGAGTGAACAGCACTCAAACTCCTCATGAGCTCTGGTATGGTGAGACTCCTTCGGTAAAGCATTTCAAAATTTTTGGAAGCAAATGCTATATTAAGAATAATGATGAACAGCTTGGCAAAGTTGAACCTAGAGCAGATGAAGGCATTCTCCTTGGTTATTCTCCTCACAGCGAAGCATATAAGTGTTACAATAAAAGACTTGGAAGAATTGTTGACAGCATTAATGTGGTGGTTGATAAAAAAGGAAACATTCCTAGGCAAGTAAATCATGAAAATATCGAAGAGGATGAAGACTACCCTCCAAATCAGATTGAAGATGAAGAAGAACCTCAAGAGGCACCAGAGGAACAGACAAGGATAGAAGAGAAGACTCCATCCAGGTACGTTCAAAAGAATCATCCAGAATCTCAAATCTTGGGGCAAAAGGAAGCAGGCGTACAAACAAGAAGAACAATCGCAGAAGCTTCAAGATATTTGGAATTACTCTCCTCCACTGAACCACAAAATGTAAGAGAGGCATTCAAAGATGAATGCTGGGTCAAGGCAATGGATGAAGAACTTGAGCAGATCGAAAAGAACAATACTTGGGAGTTGGTTCCTAGACCAAAAGATAAGAATGTCATAGGGACAAAATGAGTCTTCAAAAATAAGTTGAATGAAAGTGGGGAAGTAATTAGAAACAAGGCCAAACTTGTTTGTAAAGGGTATGCTCAACAAGAAGGAATAGACTTTGAAGAAACTTTTGCTCCTATTGCAAGACTTGAGGCCATCCGAATGTTCCTTGCTCTCTCAAGCTTTCAGAAGTTCAAAATATTTCAAATGGACGTAAAATCAGCCTTTCTGAATGGAGACTTAGAAGAAGAAGTATACATTGAGCAGCCAGATGGTTTCATTCTTGGGAATGATCCAAATCTTGTATGCAGACTGAAAAAGGCTCTCTATGGTCTTAAACAGGCTCCAAGGGCTTGGTACTACCGTTTGGACAAATACCTTCATCAACAAGGTTTTTCAAAAGGATCAGCAGATAGCAATCTTTATATAAAAATTGAAAATGACAAATTGCTAATACTTGTTGTGTATGTAGATGATATTATCTTTGGCAGCAATGAAGAAGCTATGAGTCAAAGCTTTGCCTTGGTGATGCAGAAAGAATTCGAAATGTCTTTTCTTGGAGAACTGACATACTTTCTTGGTTTGCAAATCCAACAAAATGAAGACGGTATCTTTTTGTCTCAAACCAAGTATCTCAAGCAGATCTTGAAGAAATATGGCATGGAAGATGCAAAACCAGTATGTACCCCCATGGTTACAGGATGCAGCCTCAGTGCAAATGATGAATCAGCAGCAGTGCATCAGCCAACCTATAGATCTATGATTGGAAGTCTACTTTATTTGACAGGTACCCGACCAGACATTATGCATGCAGTGGGAATAGTTGGAAGATTTCAGGCAAACCCAAAGGAAACTCATCTTCAGGCAGTGAAGAGAATTTTCAAGTACCTTCAAGGAACTCAAAACTATGGCTTATGGTATCCTAGAAATACAGATCTCACTCTTCATGCTTATACAGATGCAGATTGGGCTGGAAGCGTGGATGATAGAAAGAGCACAAGTGGTGGTGCATTCTTTATGGGTTCCAGATTAGTATCTTGGTTCAGCAAGAAACAGAGTTCAATTGCTTTATCTACAGCTGAAGCAGAATATGTGGCTGCTGCATCTTGTTGCACTCAACTCCTTTGGATGATCCAGACCTTGCAAGATTTTCAAATCACTTGTACACCACCTATATCCATCCTATGTGATAATACAAGTGCTATCAACATTTCAAAGAACCCAGTCATGCATTCAAAGACCAAGCATATACCTATCAAATATCATTTTCTTCGGGAACAAGTGCTTGAACAAAAGGTCAAGTTGGAGTATGTTCCTTCTAAGGAAAAAGTTGCTGATATACTCACCAAACCATTGCCCAGGGAGACCTTTGAATACCTCAGGAAAAAGCTGGGGGTAGTTGATGCATCATCTTGTTGTTGAATCTCATCTGTTTCAGAGATTGTTGGTTGTACGCAAGTTTCATATGGGGTATACGCGTACATTTGCTGGGTTATGGATTAGTCGAAGATCAAATGGCACAGGTTCAGGGGGAGCATATATTCTTCTAATAATGCATTGTTAACATTATGGTAGAAGATCTTGGAGGAGAAAGTACAGAAGGAGAACATGGATGCTGATCTGAATATTGCTGCTAATATGTCTCTATCTCTTTTGTCAAAGTCATGTATGGTGTATGGTAGATTATGGTTCTTCTTGAAGAATTTTTCTTTTGCAGATCTGGTCTATAGTCAGGGGGAGCTCATTCAGAAATTTCAGCAGGCACTCAGGGGGAGTATGGACAGCAAAGGAAGAGAATATCTTGGTCCGCCCTTTGCCCTTGATGTCAAAGGGGGAGAATGACTTTGAGGATCTTGGGGTTGCCATCAAGTCCAAAGGGGGAGATTGTTGGCATTATGATTCAGGTTTGGCGCTATGGCACAGGTGTTGTACTTGATGGCAACTCACTCAAGTGGCAGATCTCTGTTCAGGCTCTCAAAATCATAGAAAATGAGATACCCGCAGGTGATCCTAAGAGAAGCTGCGGACCCGCAGGTACGCCGACCAAGAAGTGCGGACATATCTGCAGGTGCTCTGTTCAGAAGGTGCGGACCCCAGTTCACTCACTCCAATGTAGAGAAGCGCGCACACGTGGGGTTTCTTATGTTTGGCCCTTGGTATTTAGCCCGTCGATCATGATCCTATGGTTTTGGTCCGTGGTATAGGATCTAATGTATTGAACCCCAGTTTGGATCCCTTGTATTGGTTTTCGATGGTTTTGTCCCATGGTGTGAATAAGGGCTTGCCTATAAAAAGGAAAGGAGATCACTTGGCTAGACACTTGTAGAAATTGAATATCTTAAGATCTGAAATTTTGGGTGATCAGTTTTAAAAGCTAGATCTAAATCAAGGTGAATTTTAAGGCGAATCTATTGATAGGTCGTGATCTCTCGGGCGCATGATCAGATCTGTGGATCTGACTGTCTGTGGCACATTGGAGGACTGTTAATTTGGCTCTATTCAGAGGTCCGCAGGCGATCCACAGTGCAGGTGCGGGGGTCTGCAGTGCAGCAGAAGGCGCAGGTGCGGGGATCCGCAGCGCAGCAGAAGGCGCAGGTGCGAGGTACGCAGCGCAGAAGAAGGCACAGTGCGGAGGTACGCAGGGGAACAGAAGGACCAGGTGTGGAGGTACGCTGTCAGGCAGACAGTGCAGGTGCGGATCTGAGCAGAGGTATGCAGGGCAGCAGAAGGAGTAGGTGCGGAGGTACGCAGAGCAGAAGAAGGACCAGGTGCGGATCTGCGCAGTTTAGACACAGAAGAGCTGCGGATATTCGCAGGCTTCTATTGGTGAAGTTGCGGACCTTTCTTGAAACATTTGTTGGCTGTCTTTTATCTATTGCTGAAGAGTTCTAGGTTTAGATTACTGGTATTGCTGATCTGGTTACTACATTCTGAGAAGTTATTGGTTGATTGAAAAAGTTGATTGGGTGATTCACATGTACTTGATGATTATTTGATGTTCATGGATCTAGTTTGAAAATTTATGAAAAGTGGTCCTTGGAAGAAAAGAAGTAGGGGTTTGTAGCTCCCTTCCAGGAGAGACTGGAAAACGAGAGAGGGTTGTAGCTCTCTGCAAGTTGCAGCCTGCGTACTGGTAAAGGATTGCACCAGTACAAAATCATTGTACAAGGAGTTTCTAATTGAAAGAAGATAGAGACATATTGCAGCAGGTGGTTTTCACCCACATTGGGTTTCCACCTTATATCTGGTGTTCTTTGGTGTGATTATCTGTTTTTCCTGTTCTTGCTCATTATTATATGGTACTGACATACAAACTAATGATCAATATCTGAAGAATAACTTAAAGTATAAATCTGGAAGATATATTGAAAAGAATTTGATAATACTGATTCACCCCCCCTCTCAGTATTATTTCCAACACAAGGTATTGTTAAGCCAATAATGGTTGAGGAAAGGCCTAAGTATTTTGGTCTTGGCCATGGACAATCTTATGGAGAAAGTTCCAAAGCTGCCATGAAAACAATTGAAACAGTTCCAAGAAGGATTTTCATTTCAGGTCTTCTACCTCAATAGTGTAAAAATTGTATTCATGAGGAATGCAATAGCTTGAACATCATTTTTAGGAAGAAGGTGTTCATAAGCATGCACTTGAACCAGAGAGTTGTGGAAACTCTGAAAGCAATGAAGAGATTGACGGTGTTCCAAAGGGAGCCACTTCTTCATTCAATTCACCTCCTCATGAAGGTAATAAAGGTGAAAGAGAAAGGTATAAATCGGGTTCTAATCATATTCCTTTTGATTATGTTAAGCATGATAAATTTCCATATGAGCATGGGAAAAAAATTGCATGTTCCTTTTATGGTTTGGTTAACCATAATGTTTCTAGATGTTGGAAGAGAAGGGCCACATACAGGAAACTTTTGAAGGAAAAGAAGCAAAGAGCTAAAGGTCCATTGGACAAGGAAAATCATGTTGTCAAGAGGATGCACATGTGTTGCACTTACTGCCATAAGCAAGGACATATTGCTGCAAAATGTTGGACTTTGAATCCAACAATGCTTCCACAAAACTTGAAGAGTGTGGAAAGAAAGAATGGAAGGAATGGAAATGAAGTTTCCATAAATGATGTGTTTCAAGATGATTCACATGTTGTTGTTGATGTGCAGACAAAGGAAGGACCTTTGAAATGGATTGGTAAGAAATGGTTAGAATTCTTATCCAATTAAGATTGCATGTCTATTGATATAATGCATCTATTTGCATTTCTTTGTTAATGGAATGCAAGTTGCAGGTTTTTACCAAGAAGGTGAATGGAAAAAGTTGAGTAGGAGACTCACTTTATTGCTGCAACATTATATTCATTTCAGCTTCGAAAGTACAGTGTGCTTAAGCGAAAGTTGAAGGGTGAAATGCATGCATAAGCATGATGTGCATGAACACAAGGATGTTGATGATTTCCTTGTATTTAAACATGTATGTGTGATTAACTTGAAGGGTTGATTACTTTGTTGTAAACATGCATGTCATGCAATATTGACTTGGGAAAAGTTGATTTGGTCTCCAAGATGGAGATGTTGATGAAGTGTTTCATCTTTGAAAAAGAAGTTCTTTTTCTACATGCTTGACTTAAAGGGTCAATTGTTTTAAAGGCATGTTTTGTTGGCTTGTTATCTAGTCAATCATTTGTATGCAGATGTAAAGACATGGAGGTGTTCACAAGATGTGAAATCTGTTTCTTTTGTTGAAGTAGGAGTTTAGGCCATCCAGTTGTTGTCTGTAATCCTGTTGTTGTTAACAGTTGTTGTTGACATTGTGTCAAACAGGTACAAATGAAAATTTTGTGAAGCAAATGTAACTTCACATTGGTTTGTGCCATCTTGGATCAATGATCAAGGCAAAGAAGTTCAAACTATCTTCTGTGACCTTCTCAGCAGGAGTTATGTAGGAAGTCAAGGAGGAAGACAGTTCGTCCCAAGAGGACAAGCACATCCAGGAAGGGAGTGTTCAAAGGCTTTGGTTCAGAGGCACTATGCAAGGCAAGTGTATGGAGGCTGAAAGAAGAGGGTGAGGTACTCTCATTTACTGTTCAGATTATTATATCAGTCTTTTGGAGTCCAAAAGCTTTTTAGTGGGAATGCGTGATCCAAAATGGATCTAGTAATAGACTTCTAAGTCTAAAAATATTCCTCACAAAGGAAAATGAAAGCCAAAGGATGCTCTTGGGAATAGTCTCATTGCATAGATCTCTTCATTCTGAATCTAACGCAATTTGAATGGGCTAAAATGGACTTCGGATGAAAAATTTATTGTAAAAAGAAATTTGCCCAATGTCCTTAGAAAAGGAGGCAATTTCTCATTAAATGGGACTTAAGGGAAATACATGTTCCTTAGAGGAAATCGCATCGAAGGAAAAAAAAAAGGAGTGGACTTACTGTAGGCCGAAGGACGCAGTGATATGCGATTGCAATTTTTCGCATCGCACATAACCCAAGGGGAAGGACCCATAGCATTGTGAAGGGCCAATATGCGCCGATATCAGCGCTGGGCAATCGGGTAGCACAATAAAAAGGGTCGTTGACATGCGACGATGCGATATGCGATCAACAATAGCGATACGCCGATGCGATCGGTGATCGGAAATCAGAGGAGCATAGCACCAAGACCCATGCCATTGTGCATTGTGATATGCGTTAGGTCAATGGGGATGAGCACTTTGAGCCGTCGGATCGGAAAAGGAATCAACGATTAGGATCTAATCGGAGATTGTTGATCAGGGGAGCTTAAGGGCTGCAGAACATGGAAGCAGCGACCGCCGATAAGCGATATAGCGATAATGCCGATAGCTGATGAGGCGCCGATCGGAGTGATCAGAGATCAATAAATCGGATTGCGATAATGCAAAGGGGCCAATGCACCATGCGACATGCGATTGCGATGGGCGGACCCGACGACATTATAGTGTCAAGTTTATTGTTCCTTGAGATCTGGATTAATCTGTTTTGCCATGAATTTCTTGTGCATTGGTTATTATGTTCCGTTTTCAAGAATTTGCCCGAAGAAAGGCTGCCTGTGTATTTTCTTTATAACGACTCCCATTCACCTGTGCCACGCTGTAAGCGGGAATTTTGTAATAGGAATGCGTTATAGAAGATGCAGAGCCAGTGAGCCAAAGGGCCAAACGTAGAGCCACAGAGCCAATGAGCCAGAGGGCCAATCAAAGAGCCACAGAGCCAGTGAGCCAGAGGGCTAGTCGAAGAGACGCAAAGCCGCACAGGAATGATTGCACAAAGAAGAGACAGACAGAAGGGTCTAGCACAGAGGAAGGCATTTTTGGGAACCAAAGAGGTTTTGGTAACCATCCAGGGGTTTGGAGGATGATTCTTGTGGACTCGAGGAGTTTGAGCCATCTGAGGGATAAATCCCATTGTTGTGTAGAGACTCGAGGGGAGCTCACACATTGGAAATAATCTGAGTCAGTAAGAGGAGAACAGAGAGAAGCCACCAGAGGTTGGAGGCAGTGATTCTCCTTACAAAGAGCCAAGAGCCAAGAGCCGAGAGCCAGAGCCGAGGGCCAGAGCCGAGGGCCAGAGCCAAGAGCTAGAGCCGAGAGCCAGAGCCGAGAGCCAAGAGCCGAGATCCAGAGCCAAGAGCCAGAGCCGAGAGCCGAGAGCTAGAGCTGGGAGCTGAGAGCTAGATAGCCAAACAACCCAGGATAAAGATGGCATTCTAAGCCCATGGGTTTAGTTGTAAACCTATGGAGTTTGTTGGGTTGTGTTATATTATTTACACGACTATCCCATGTAGTTAACCGGGGGGTTAGAGTGGGGGCGGAGCCCCCCTTCGTTGCACCGATTGTGTAGCGAGGGGGGGTCACAAGGGGTTTGAGGTGGTTTTGTGCATGATTTTCGCCCATGTTTTTTGGACGCGATGGTTTTCGGTCCATGGTATTGGACGCGACAGTTTTCGGTCCTGGTATTAGACGCGATGGTTTTTAGTCCATGGTATTGGATGCTTCGGCATGTATAAATATGTATTATAACATTGAAAGGAAAATTATGAAAAATCAAGTTGGTAGTCCCGGTTTTGGGATCCAGGGGAAAATCTTTGTGTATATGGGTTTTATGTGTTATGCTCTCGCATTTTTTATTTTATGTGTTTTCGAATTTGTATGCAGGTAATTTATGTACGGGGTTAAAACCTACATTTGGTATGAGAGCAATTTTGGCTTCAAGGGGATGCCTTTATTGCTGAGGGGTTTCACTCGGGCCTGTGGTAGACCTTGTTCAGTGGGAGATCTACGAGATCGATTTTGGTGGTGAAAGAATATGGCAAGCAGTGGAAAGATAGAGATCAAGAAATTTAATGGTCAGAGTTTTGAGTTGTGGAAACTCAAGATGGAGGATCTGTTGGTGGATAAATATCAGTGGATCGCGGTAGATCTGGGTACTAAAGCAACGGGAGTGTCCAATGAAGAATGGAAGAATTTGGATCGGAAGGTAAAGAGCACAATACAATTATGTGTCTCAGATTCAATATTGTTGAATGTGTCAGGGGAAGCTACGGCGAAGGCTTTGTGGGACAAGTTAGGGACTTCGTACCAATCTAAGTCTCTGGTGAATAAACTGTTCCTGTGGAAAAAGTTGTATAACCTGAGGATGAAAGATGGAGACTCGGTGACAGAGCATCTGAATGCATTTAATACTGTGGTAAGTCAGTTAGCATCTATTGATATTAAAATTTCAGATGAAGATAAGTGCATCAGTTTGTTGTGTTCTCTACAAGATTCGTGGGATAGTCTAGTTATTGCAATAGGTAGCAGTGCAACTGCCTTGCAGTTTGATGAAATAGTCTCATCCTTGCTGACAGAGGAGATGAGATGGAAAAATATGGAGAGCCAAAATGGTGATGCCTTGTCTGTACGAGGATGGTCCCAGAACAGAAACAAAAATAAGTCATCAAGTGGGAGATCTAAATCTAGAGGGAGATCTAAATCTCCAGGAAAACCTGTAAAGGTGGTGTGTTGGAAATGCGAAAAGGAAGGGCACTGCAAAAGGGACTGTAAATCTAAAGCTCCTGATAATTGAAAGGTATCTAATGATGCTCCTTCTGCAGAGGCGAAAACCACCTTAGATGAAGGTGGGGATGTGTACTTGGCTTCTTCAAGTACACATGTAGATCATGAGGCATGGTTAATTGACTCAAGTGCATCCTTTCACTTCACTCCCCATAGAGAGTGGTTCTGCGAGTATGTGAAATACGATGGTGGTGATGTCTTATTAGGGTTTGACAGGAAGGCTAGAATCATTGGTCGTGGAAAAGTAAAGTTGAAGCTGCAAGGTGGAAGGGTTAGAACACTTCCAGGTGTTCTGCATATTCCTGCATTGGCCATAAATCTGATTTCTATAAGCAAGTTGGATGATGCAGGTGTAAAAACAGTGTTCGAGAAGGATACCTGCAAAATGGTTCGGGGAGCACTGGTATTGATGCGGGGAGTTCGAATTAGAACTCTGTACAAGCTGCAAGGTAGCACTATTGTTAATGGGTGCAACAATTCTGTGGTTCCTGAAAGTGGAGTAGAAAATCTAGTGGTCTCTGGAGAGAAGACCATGTTGTGGCATCAAAGGCTTGGACATATTGGAGAGAAGGGCCTTCGAATACTTCATGGTAAAGGTATGGTAGAAGGTATGAGTAATAGCTCTCTGGACTTTTATTTCTGTGAAAATTGTGTATATGGGAAGCAGAATCGGGTGAGTTCCCCTCTCGTAGTAAGAGGGCCAAACGGATATTAGAACTTGTGCACAGTGATGTGTTTGGACCTGTGAAGGTTCCATCACTGGGTAAGTCTGTGTACTATGTATCATTTATAGATGACTTCTCAAGGAATACATGGATATATTTCCTTAAGAAGAAATTTGAAGCCTTTGACAGGTTTAAATAATTTAAGGCTCTCGTGGAAAATCAAACAGAGAAGAAGATAAAGGTGCTGAGGACAAATAATGGTGGAGAGTTTTGCAGCAAGGAATTTGAAGAATTATGTAAGAAGTGTGGTATAGCACGACAGAAGACTACTCCATATACACCTCAGCAAAATGGAGTTGCAGAAAGAATGAATAAGACGTTGATGGAAAGGGCAAGAAGTATGCTCAGTGGTGTCGGGTTAGGACAAGAATTCTGGGCAGAGGCGGTGGATACTGTATGTTACCTAGTCAACAGGTCAACTTCATCAGCATTGGAGGATAGGACTCCACAAGAGGTATGGACTGGTAGGAAACCCTCTCTTTCACATCTGAGGGTATTTCGATGCGATGCATATGTACATGTTCCAAAGGAGAAATGAACCAAGTTGGATAGTAAATCTGAAAAGTGCATCTTTATTGGGTATAAGGATGGTTTAAAGGGTTATAAGCTTTGGAACCCAGTAACAAGGAAGGTTGTGTACAACCGAGATGTGGTGTTCAGAGAGGTGAAAGATGTTATTAAACATGAAGTTCAACCAAAGGAACCTGAGAAGATATAGTTTGAGCTAAAGGAGGAAGAATCAACCTCTATAGCAGAGGAGGAATCAGAAGATGAAGAGCCAAAAACTCCGGGTGTGAGAAGATCAGTTCGAGAAAAAAGGTAGCCAGAAAGGTATAGTCCATCTGCTTTCTGTTCAAATTTTTCTTTATCTATTACTGACGATGATCCCAAAACTGTGAAGGAAGCAGTAGATTCAGAGGATGGCAAACTCTAGAAAGAGGCCATGGTTGATGAAATGGCATCTTTGCACAAAAATGAGGCTTGGGATCTAGTGGAGTTGTCGGCTGGAAGGAAACCCATTGGCAGCAAATGGATGTTCAAGAAGAAGACAAATGCAGAAGGGAAGGTGGAGAAATACAAAGCTCGGTTGGTAGCAAAAGGTTATTCCCAGGTGCCGGGAATTGATTTTGGTGATATTTTTTCTCTTGTTGCCAAGGTAACTTCTATTAGATTACTTTTATTTGTGGTTGCTGCTTTTGATTTTGAGGTAGAACAGATGGATGTGAAGACAACATTTCTTCACGGGGATCTAGAGGAGGAAATCTACATGAAGCAACCTGAAGGCTTTGCGGTGAAGGGTGAGAAAGAACTGGTATGCAAGTTAAAGAAGTCTCTGTATGGGTTAAAATAGTCACCAAGGATGTGGTAACAGAAATTTGATACATTTATACGGGGACTTGGCTTCACTAGAAGCAAAGCAGATCACTGTGTGTATTTTAAATTAATTGGTGACCGTGTTATTTATTTTGTCTTGTATGTGGATGATATGTTGCTGGTTGGAAATGACAAAGAAATTATCCAGGATTTGAAGACCCAATTGTCCTCCAAATTCGACATAAAAGATCTTGGTGCTGCAAACTATATTTTGGGCATGGAAATTAAAAGAGATCGAGCAAAGAGGAAGCTCTAGTTAAACCAGAGGAAGTATGTCGAGACAATACTGCAGAGGTTTAATATGCAGGATAGTAAACCGATGAAGGTTCCTATTCCTGTAGGTGTGAGTTTATCTGTTGAACAATGTCCCAAGACACAAGAAGAGGAAGAGGACATGTCCCGTGTTCCATATGCAAGTGCAGTCGGTAGTCTGATGTATGCAATGGTATGTACTAGACCAGACATTGCACATGCAGTGGGAGTATTGAGCAGGTTTATGTCAAAACCAGGGAAGGAGCACTAGACAGCAGTGAAGCGGGTTTTCAGGTTTGCATGGCACTAGTGATTATGGTTTGTGCTACCAGGGAAGACCAGGATTGGACAGAGTGTTGGATATTCATGGCTTTGTTGATGCAAACTGGGCTGGAGATCTGGATTAGAGAATATCTACAAGTGGGTATGTGTTTAACCTATTTGGAGGTGAAATTAGTTGGATGAGTAAGAAACAATCTGTAGTGGCACTATCAACTACAGAGGCAAAATACATGGTGGCCACTCATGCAAGCAAGGAAGCAGTTTGGTTGCAGAGATTGTGTTCAAGTATGGGGTTAGTACAGGGAGTTATAAGGATAGACTATGATATCCAAAGTGAAATTTTCTTCGCAAATAACCCCACATATCATTTAAAGACAAAGCACATTGATGTTCAATATCACTTTTTGAGGGATATGATAGAACACAAAAAGGTGTTGCTGGTAAAGGTGGACACTTTGAAGAATACTTCAGATGCATTGACAAAATTTGTGATCTCTGAGAAGTTCTCTTGGTGTAGAGAGACAATGGGCATTTCAGGGCTGGAAAAATGACTAAGCTCTCTTGTGGCCCCTTGTGGAAAGAAAACAAGAAGTGGGAGAATGTTGGGTTGTGTTCTATTCTTTCCACGACTAGCCCATGTAGTTAACCGGGGGGTTAGAGTGGGGGTGGAGCCCCCCTTCGTTGCACCGATTGTGTAGCGGGGGGTTGGGGGGGGGGGGGTCATAGAGGGTTTGAGGTGTACCCGTAACCCCACTTTATGGGGTCCGAGGCAGCGCCCCTGAAAATTTTGGTTTTGGACCCTATGTTAGGTTGGGCAAACCCACCTATGGTTTTGTGCATGATTTTCACACATGTTTTTTGGACGCGATGGTTTTCGGTCCATCGTATTGGACGCAATGGTTTTCGGTCCATGGTATTGGATGCTTCGGCATGTATAAATATGTATTATAACATTGAAAGGAAAATAATGAAAAATCAAGTTGGTAGTCCCGGTTTTGGGATCCAGGGGAAAATCTCTGTGTATATGTGTTTTATGTGTTATGCTCTCGCATTGTTTATTTTTTGTGTTTTAGAATTCGTATGCAGGTAATTTCTGTACGGGGTTAAAACCTACAGAGTTAAGTGTGGAACTTGTAAAAGAATTGAAGCCATAATCCCAAAGAGCCTAACCGAGTTGATTAGAGCTTAAGGAGACGTACCCCAAGATATCAGGGTGAACTCCATATTATACTGTTGTCTTATGTGTTTGTTTATTTGCTGCTTTATTTACTGTTATATGCATTTCACATTAGTTCAAGCAAATAAACTTAAAGCACTTAACAGTTAAAGTACAAACACAAGCATACACCTATTTCAAGCACTTTTAATTCCGCAATTATCAATCATAAGCATAGATCTGGGTAATATATATAAGCTTTGGAGTGGGAGAGGTTCTTGTAAGCTGACAAGAAGCCTTTAGTGCCCCATTTCATATCAGTTCCCTACAGGGTATAATTCTTGCTTAAGGGCATAAAAAAATCAGTCCAAGTGGGTCCTATATTGAATATCGCAATCTCGTCTTCAATGTGTCTCTCCTAGTAACATTCCTGAATCTTTGACATAGGGAAGGACTTTTAGGAGTGCGAAGGTGTTCTTCTCATTGTTAGAAAAATTTTGGACAAAGTAATAGCTCTATAATAGATTTAACCATATCTCCAAAGAATCTACATCTATTTTTCCTTCAAATAAGCATATATTAAAGTTAACTTGTACCTTGACTAGTATCACACCTCCAAAATTGGTGCTTGTTGAAGGTGCCTTGGTTGTTTGGTAATCATCAAATGATTTGGGCAAAATTGTCCGTCATCTCATTCCTTTGTTGCATGAGTGATTTCTCAAGGAAAAACTTGATAGGATTTCCTACTCCATCATATATGTTTTCTTCACCCATGGGAGGTTTCTTGGGTTGGTGATAACTATCATTCCTAAGTGAAACTAGCTCAAGAACTAATTATTTTTACCTTGACCTTGTAAGGGACATAAACTGAGAAATAACAAGGAGAAAAATGCTTTGATAACACTGGTCCAAGTTGTACAAGGAATGAAGTGAAAGGAAAGAAAATAAATAGAACACATACACAGAGAAATGTCGTGGAGACCATAGTAATATAGTGAAAACCCAACTTTTATTAATATAAATAAATAGAATATTGTAGAACACAAATTGGATAGAATAGTGGTAGATATCTTTGAATGGAGAGAGACGAAAGCTAGACATATTCACAAAAAGCTATTACAAGAGGCTAAAAGAGTGGTATTTTAACATAAATAAAGAGCCTTAGAGGCCCAAAACCCTAATCCTAGAAGATGAAGCACTAAAAGGTTTGTAGGCCCTGAGGTGCTTAGTTGGTACATAAACCTCCTCGGGCACAATTTTTGCATACAATGTATGTTTGGGGCACATATTAGCTCATTGGAAAGAACTATCCAAGGGTTACAACTTTTTTCTAGGACTATGGCACGCCAAGGAAATCCTTGGCCCTAAAAATCTCCAAAAAATGTCATTTAGGGTCTCAAAATGGCCCCAAAATTTAGGGACCCAAAAAACCATAGAAAAATTGCCAAGAAGATAGAGAACCATTTAGACAGTGGAAGAGGTGCGTGGCCACACATATCCACCTAGATCAAACATGCTTATTGTTGGGCATTTGTTAATCCAGTGCCCCCTGTGTGTTTTGTGACATGTGCTTAACCATCTCTCAAGGATCCTTTAACTTTGGCAATGCATCTGTTTACTAACACCTGCTGGTTTTGATATATTGTTGGGCATTGGATAATCCAACACTCCCCATGTGTTTTTCGACATGTGCTTAACCACCTCTCGAGGATTCGTTGACTCTAGCGATGTGTTGATGGTGCTGGACCCGCCAACATTCAGGGGATCTCCCCAGTATAAAGTTCCAACTAGACCTCACACCATTTGGTGCAGGATTCCCATCCGGTACGATGGCCCGATTGCCATTATCTTAAATATATGCCTTATCTCTTGCTTGTTAGCACATGAGAGTGGTTTACTTAGTCTTCGAACAGCGAGGTTCGCGTGCCTGGTCAGTGCTTAGTGTTGCTTGTGTCAAAGTTCTTTCACTACAGAGGGAGAGGGTCGTAGTGAGTCTCAGGTTGAAATGGAATAGTCCCAACTCTGCTAGAGACACACAACACAACAGGACATGCACAACTTCCAGCAGAGTAGTCCACATGGATGCGGCAGTCACAAACATAAGGTGAACAGATAGCACGTACAACACCCAGTGTAATAGTCCACACGAGTGCGACAAGGGTTATAACAAGTTTACAAGAATGAATTTGTCGAGTGTCCGATGGGATAGCCCACATGAGCGAGACAGTGTTAACAACTGATACAACACATTTCCAATAGCATATGTACTAAAACAACCGAAATAGTTCAATTGTCTTAATACAGGTTAAAAAAACATGCATTACAAGAGTCCAAATAATAGTCTTACAAATGAATACAACACGTGTGAAAACGTGTTGGCTTGTTAACGGGCTTCTGAATTAAATGAAAGTTCCAAGACACATTCATACACCATTAAATCACTAACCCTGATAGCAAGGTGTTAGAGCCATTGCTCGCTCCTCAAATAAAAGATTACAGACTCTCAAGGCTATGTAGGAGGAACCAAGGTGAAGATTCCTTTGCATGTACAAATGAGAGGTATATATAGCCAAGGGTGAAACTGACCCTTATGAGTGTTCGACTTCTCTCATGATTGTTTGACTTACATGAATCTTCAACTTTACATCTGGGTCTATTGGACTTCCACGTTACATTACATTGATTACAACAGTATGGCCCACATTAGTGATGTGGTCGAGATGACTCGTGACATGACTCGACATGACAGTGCTGGTATGTTCATGTTGATGGTGGTGTCCATGTCGAGTTGCAGTGCTATTGAGTGATGAATGTGCTCTTGGTGTATCATAGCTTCACCTTTGCATGGCAAGGTGTGTGAAGTCTTTGATGATCTTGGTGTTTGCTTGATATTTCATGCATGCGCATGTGTCTCCTTCACTTTCTACTTGGTACGCCTCATGTGTTCATCCGTTTGTGAACAAGTCTCCTAGCATGTGCTCCTTGTTCATCTTGTTCATCGTCATGCCATGTCTCATCCATGTACCTGTATATGCAATCACTCATGATGAGACAACATCAAATCCAGAAATCTCCTAGTCTACCATGATGCATCATCTTTTGTTTTCGGGTGCAGGTGACCAGGAGAGAGGACAAGGCTCTGAAACTGCACAGAGCACATTTCAGGCTAGGATGCGAGCTCCGGGCATTGTCAAGGAAAATTGCGCAAGGTCACTGGGACACTGAGATGGGCAGTCCGGATCAGCATTGACTATATGCGGGATTTGGCTCCGCTGAAGGGAAGGTCTGCGCAATTTTTCTGGGGAGACAATGCAGGAAGCAGGGGGACACTGGCAGTAAAAATTGTGCAGATTCTCTAGGGAGGGTCGCAGCGAGCTGTAGGAGCTTGGGAAACTGGGAGAGAGCCCATGAAAACTTTGCATCTTTCAGGAGGAGCAGCAGGGCGGCTGACAGGGTGATTGGCTAACAAAACTATAGAAATTTTGAGGACAATGCAGTGACAGGAAGCGGGTGTCTGTCCGGCATGTCTGTGCAATTTTTTCAGTCAGAAAAGGCGGGCATCCTTGGAAGATTTTGTACAATTTTTTGCAGGAGTGAAACTCGGGGTCACTGCCCGGTCAAAGACTTCGATTGACCAGTTGGAGGCTTGATAGATTTTCTTGCGCGTAGCATAGATTGAGATGGCATGCTGAGAAACTTTTGCGCTATTCTAGGTGACAGTTAGTCAGATTAACTCCATGATTGCGTAGTGCAGACTCCCAGGGAGGAAGCCTCAAGCTTTCCGCAATTATGGGCAGCAGTACATGATCACTGAGGGTTGAGACTGCGTAGTGCAGCACAACGGAGGTCTGGTTTTTGGGGGTGGTCCGGTCGACAGAGTTTCAACAAAATGACTAAGTGTGTGAGCGAATGAACTTGTGCATGCATGACCTTGCAAACACACACTCAAAATGACTCATCGACAAGACACCTCGAACCATCACGACAACATACACTTAGTGTGACTAACCGACGGGTGCGAGCGATAAGCGCGACACTTGAGATAGACATTTGGATGACCGTGACGACACTTGATACAATGCTTACAACATCGTGTGTGAGTGCGATAAATGGTTACATAACAAGCACAACTCAAACACAACCTTCAACATCACCAGAATGAGGTCGCAAGCATGACATAGAAATCAACATGCCGAAGACGATAGTTGGTCAAACAAGTGAAACGAAAGCAAGACATGTAGAAGAAACATAGAAAAATGACTTTTCGTGTTTTCGCACATGCATGTTACTGAGGACAGGATGATATGACAATGACAAGCAGTACTACAAACTCAACTAAGAGGTGTAATTCGAAAGGTGTTTTTTACTTACCATACTTACCCTCAAGATGATCATGTATCCAACAGAGTTTTCATTCAGTCCTAATCTTTTCCTTTACTTGGTTCCTTGGTCCTTCTCCTCAACTCATTGGAAGTGATTTTAGCATGTCACCTTTTGTTGTAGTCACTGAGAGGAAAATCTACGCAATTTCAACGAACAATGACTATTGTCGGAATGAGGCCTTGGGAGGCTTGTCTACGTAGTTTCTACATGCAAGACAGACAGGGCAACTTGGAAAACACTACGTAGTTATGAGACATAAGACATTGTTGCCAGATGGGGGTCTTAAGAGGACACCTCTGCACAATTTCTGAGTGCAGTGCAGCCGAACTGCTCTGCGCATTTCTGGAGAGCAGTGCTCGTTGTCTAACTACTCTATGTATTTTTGGAAAATAGTGTTGGCTAGGTCTCTGTGAACTGTGGGGTTTCAGCAGGCAAGAGAGGTTGGGGTCTCTGCACACTGTGGGGTTTGAGCAGGTAAGGGAGGAAGCTTGATGGTTGGAGAAGCAAAGTGCAAAGTTCCGAGAAGCTAAATGAGTCTAGGTTGCTTGGGAAATGTCTAAGTGTGAGATCAGTGACACAAATGTAAACAGTGATCAGACTCGACTATGATCGCATACAAACACTTAGTGACACAAGGTAAACCATCCATAATGCATAAGACATACTTTGCTTGATGCAACAACCTTCGTGACAAGAGTGCGTGAAGTGGGTGTGAAACATGTCTATGTGATGAAAACCACTCATGCGCACATGCTTTCCCTTGAAGCAAAACAACATTCCCTTTGGATGACAAACAAAAATCCCTATGCCCAAAGATGACATAGGCTACCTAAAGATGAGAACACTAATGACTCTTAAGATCAAGGATGGGAGCTTGAAATCATCATCTTACCAACAAGTGACCAAGGATGATCAATTGCAGGATCCAAGGTAGGCTCCGAAATTTGCATGTGAGCCAAAATTTTAGAGGGTGGTTGTAGCCACTACAACACTTGGCGACACACTGTTAGAACTCCAGCTCTCTTAATGGACCTTGTTTTATGAAAATAAAGTCTAACCCTTCCGGAAGTATTGTTTGATTCTTCGATCGTGATGGCTTCTGCACTAGCTTGTGTGAAACATGTAGTCCCTACCATTCTTGATCGATCAACACACATTCCAATCCAAGTCAACTTAGCTATTTCGGTTGGGGATGAGGGGTATATTAATGCACAAGTAATATAACTGTCAAATTTTAAGTTTCATCTCTGGTGTTGCTCCACTGCCAGCAGGCCTCGACAGTACCCTGGCGGAGTCACGCAGGAACACAAGCATCGCTCCGCTGCCAGTGAGCTTGGTCAGTACCCCGACAAAGTTACTTTCATCACCTCTCTGCATAGGAAGCCTTTCTCTTCTTTCTCCTTATTCATTTTTCATTTTTTTTTCAAAAAACTGTGCGTAGGCACTTATTTATTTCAGAGGCGGAAAAGGGATACTGACTCATTGAGAGCAGAATAGGTTGTTCCTTCAGAGCAGTATGTTATGTCTACCTTTGACATACTTGTTAAGGTTTTCCCCCTCACCTTACTCTACTTGATTGAGCTTACAAGGGTTAAATCAAAACAACCGACTAGAGTAGGTGATACTAGTTAGAGTGCAAGCATTGTGTTTTCACCAAGGCTCACTCTGAACAAAACTTATTTTCCATCAAGGCGTCATCAACTGAAGACAACAAGTTCTTCATAAAGAGAGAGGACAATAGATAACCATATGTTGATAGTTGTACAAGTCCTCTTAGATTTACCTAGCTTGTCTCAAGAGCCAAACATGGTTTCACGAAAGGCTAACCTACATGTGCAAGTGAGCAGAGAAAGCAAAAAGAAAAAAGAAAAGGTAAAGTAGAAGCAAAGAAAGTAAGAAAAGCAAGTAAGCAAGCAAAGAAAACCAAGTAAGCAAGCAAACAAACATGCTAACCAAAAAACAAAGCAAAGCAAGAAGCAAAGACTACTCCTACTCCTACGTTAAACAATGCATGGGCCTACTCACGTGAAGTGATATTTCCAATACAGCCACCAACACATTGGTTGTCCCATGTTGGTGAAGGGATGGTCCATGAAAAGCACAGTGAAGCGAACTAGCAAACACGAAAGATATAACAATGAATATCGACACATTCCAACTTTAAACGCGTCCACAGAAAAGAAAAGAGTGAAAACACAAGACAAACACTCGGTGGACTTACCATGGTGTTGTGACACATTGCGTGCAGATGATAAGCATATGCACTCTCTTGACTGTGATAGACAAGAAAACATGAGAAAAAGAGATAACTTACACCTTGCAAGTGTGCTTGTTGTGAATGATTCATCCAGTGCATAAGCGATGGGATCATGTGATTCCTGTAGAGGAAGCAAAATATGTGTGTTGGATTGATCTTCAGTGCATACAGATGAATGATAAGGAGCCTTGGGTGTTTCAAAAAAATTCTGATCAGAAGTGGAACTAACCTTAGGACAGTGAGGGCCTAACATAACCATCAGCTCAGGCTGAAGTGCCTCGACAACCTACGAGGTTTCCACTTCGTCAATAGGTAGATCATCGGATACTAATGGCTTAGAAAGATTAACAGTGAGTGAATCAAAATTGTGATCAAATGAAGAAGTACAGAGATCACGACAACCATGATCAGAAAATTCAGGATGTTTGTCGGCATCCTCATGATTTTATGAATCATACAGAGGGGTAGATGAGAAGCAAGAATGTTCACCCTCTACGTTTCCGAAAAAAGTAGATGAAAAGTCAAGTGGATTCTTAATGAAATATTTGTCCTCTTCGCTATCAAATGACGGGCTGACATCAAGCGTGTTTTTCGAATTATCGAAAGTAGATGCATCTGTGGATGTATTTACACAACGAAAATCAAAGATACCAGAATAATCAAAGATGTCAGGAAGAAGTGGAGGAGGAAGGAAAAAAGGAGGTTATCCTTCACCACGAGTTCATGCCTAGATGCTGAGTCATACTCTTCGTAAATGACAGCGTAGGTTGGTTGTGCAACATCAACTCCATCAATAGCTTGATCCTCGTTCACAACAAGTGTAGAGTCCGAAACAGAAGAACACAAGACAGGGAAATCTGGAGGATCAGCAAAACGCAAAGACAGAGGTTGAGGTAACAAATTCATGTGACAACCCATGGGCTTCCCAACCAAATCTGCGTAGAAATTAAGAGTAGTGAGGGTGGGAGGATGTGACAGTTGAACAAACGTGTGTGCATGTTCTCCCACATCACTTTGTGGGGGTGGAGTTGTTTGATGAGGGGAAGGCAGACAGTCACTTGTGACAACAACTGTGTCCGCTTGTGATTGCGCAGCTCCATCACCGAAGTATGTTGAGCGGGGTTTGAAATTCATCTTCACCTTATTCCAATATCGCATGGACAGGTTTGAATTTCATCTTCACCTTGGAACAGAGTGATTTGGTAAGGCAATATTCAAATCTATCCATGAGATATTGGAATTTCATCTGACTTTTCAGAGCTTCAAACATAAGTAAACAGAAGCACTGCCAAAAATCCATAGGCAATTCATGCGGGGCCTTCTGTTGTTTTAACATTTTTTTGTCAAGAGCTTCAAGATCAAAATGATGGAAAACTGATTCGATTAGATCATTGAAGTGCTTAAATGAGTGCACGGAGTTGTGAGGCAAGTTGCGGCACCATCACTCCGGGATTCCCGAAGTGTGTGTGTTGACACCTAATCCGAAACGGATGAGGTGAAGCTGGATAGTCATCTAGAAGATGAACTGATCCGTTTTGTATATGTATAAATAATAATTGTCTAATGAATAAAATCACCAGTTCTGTCTTGCGCTCATTAATTGCTGGAGTTACCCTGGCCTGACATGGTATCAGAGCTCAGGTCCCAGTCCCTAAAATTAGCTGTAACTCCTGCCTCTGCGCTCTCTGGCCTGAATACGCTACCTCTGTCATGCGTTTCATTCAGGTAACTCCTGCCTCTGCTCTCTGGCGCACCAGCGCTGCCTCTGATCTGACATGGTTCTGACTTGACCTGACATGGTTCTGTCCATATTCCAACGCATCCACCCATTTGCATCAGTCTTGAATACCAAACCTTTAACCAAAGAACCAATTTCGCAGTCGACGCCGTCGTTCTTAGTGAGAGATTCGGAAAATTGCTCGATATCAAAGGGGACTCCTTCCATGAGATTCTCTTGTATTTTCCTCAATCTCTCTTCGATTTCCTCCATAAGAGACTCCCACTCTCGCGTCTTTGCATTCGAAAACGCCACTGCGCACACAACGCCTCTGCTCTTGTTCCACTTCTGGTTCTTCCCGCGAGGCTGAGACAGTGACCGATACTGTGACTACCATTTCCTCGGCCTTGAGCAGCATCTATTGCTACTGCGAGAGCATGTGAAGAAGGTTCCTGAAAGGGTTCCCATTGAGTCTGGGCTGCTTCTGAGGCTGACGGGGGTGCTCTCGGCTTCTTCCATACAGTCCTAGAAATGCCCTAGTCAGGGCGTCAAGATTTTCCGCATTATCTTTCACATTTTTAAGAGCTTCGATCAGACTGTTGTTCTTTGCATTGAGCTCACATTCTGAAAGCTCGAATATTTTGTCCTTGTATTGAAAACCAGGGTTTTTCGTTTGCCCCATCGTAATATCATTTCTTATTTCTAAATACAGCTGATTTCCAATAACGCTATGCCGAATTGCCTCTATAGCATTTTTTGATGACTGCGTTTTTTGGTAAAAAAATGTGACTGCGTTTTTTTGAAAAAAAAAAAATGCGACTGCGTTTTTTTTTTGTAATGGTGGCTGCGTGTTGGTATCATCCCAAGACCCTTTTTCCTTCCCAAAAACATATCATTTATCCATACATTTTCATCATATATCCCTCGAAATCCTTGAATATTGATTATTAATCGTTTTATAGTTATTAAATTGCATAGAAATTAATTTAGGGGTTTTATGTTCAAGAATTGGAAGTTTTTGATGACATGGTTACAGGAAGTACCCACATCCTGTAATGAGCTTATCGTTTGACATGTGGCATAGCAGATGAGCTAGAACGAAAGGCATGGGCGAAAAGCAGAATGTCCAAGCATGGACAAACACCTATCTCCCAGCCAAATCGAACCTCCTATGTATGCGGTCAACTCAAGTCAAAGCAGGGCACTCTGGCAGATAAAAGCAGCAACAGCATCGTTCCATTTTCATTTTTAGTTTTTGTTCTTTTTTTTAAACACTTAGCATGGAAACATTTTGAAAAGGCTTATGTAATAAAAGCGGCAACAGTCGAATGTACATTCATTGTATCGATGACATGGCTGTGCGTACGCATATGTAAATACAGTCAGGTTAATGTTTGAAGGGTTAATCGTTGAATCGTTTTCTCAGAACAGAGTTTTAAGTTAATACAAAGACCTATTCACAGTCACGACGTGTGTATACCTCTTGCATTGATTTGATAGCTGATCGGTTATAGCCAGTGTACCCTTAGGACGCGGACGGGCCCTGCGTTCTTCGATTGGTATACTGTTCATTTGTTTTGTTACATTTCGGTTACCACATGTTCGCACAGTATTTATATTGGATTCGATTTATATAGCATATGGTTTGCATCACAGTTACGATTACATAGCTTTCGATTTACACAGCCTATGGTTTGCATAGCAGTTACATAGCTTTCGATTTCCATAGCCTTTGATTTTCATTGCATGTATATGGTGTGCGCTTATGAATGGTTTATGGTTATGTTGAATAGTCAGCACTAGGATCTGGAAGGGAGTCTTGTAAGGGATTCGATCCCTGTGTGACTTATAGAGACATTATCATAAACTCTGTTTTGTTTCACAGTTCATTTATGTTCTCTTTATATAGTTTGATAGTGTAAATATCTTTGCATGCTGTGTGTGTTTACCAAACAAGGGTTTTCTGGGTGATATCTCTGTAAGGAGGTTAAAATCATTGTTACAGTCATACACAGTACTTAGGTTCATGGTTTGATTTGATAGATGCATCTCATAACAAGCACTGTAATCAAGCATATCAGTAGGGTAATCTAGGTGTGTGAATGATAGGCTACATATTCCGGTCTTCCGTAAAGAAGCCTTGTAACCTACATCATAATCACTTGGCCAGAGATTCTTTATGTCTATATATTTTAGACCACGTCTCTAAGCTTACGCACCTCGGTCGATATTAAATATAGAGTCTAGTCTAGTACCCTAGCTGGAACCACTACATTTTGGCGCCGCTGCGGGGACGCGCACGTAAAGGATTCAAACAAAAAGAAAAAAATTTCAATACACAAAAACAAACAAAAACACAGTTAGAAATCATGTTCATTTATGCCTAGACTTAGGGACAATCAAGGGAGATTTGTAAGAACCCCCCACCATCTCAAAACTAACCCATCATCATCAGGAGCAGACTCTCCAGGGAATACAACACCATCTGAGGAGGATATTCAAACATTGGCAGAAAGATTTTATTCAGGACAGCACATTACTCTTGCTGAGAGGGAAACTCTATTTGCACATAAATCACAGCAGCAACCCTTTCCTAAATCTTCTACACAAGGGAAAAGTAGTACCATTACCAAGCAATCTTCCTTTCTCTCTTTTCCACCAAGAGACACCAAGAGACCAATTAGAATGGCTGAGGAGGGATCTGGATCAGTTCCCCATCAAGAGGAGGAGGAATCAACTTTTAAATTCCCTATACAAGAACCACAGGAGGATGAGGAGATCAAAATGAAAAATATACCCCCATCCGTGCTACCCAATTTCTATGGTATGGCTTCAGAGGATCCAGACTCATTCTTATTCGAGTTTGACATTGTATGTCGAACTTATGGCTATACGGATGATGCTCATAGACTCAGATTGTTTCCAGCCACATTAAAGGCAGCATCCTTGAAATGGTTTATGGGGCTAGGTGAGCATGCCATAGTAGATTGGGATGGCATGAGGAGAATATTTCTGAGGAAATATCAGCCTTATTGCAGATCCAAAGAATCTAAAGATGACATCTTTAGAATGAGTCAGCAGGAGGATGAAAGGAATATCTAGAACGGTTTGTCTATAACTTGCAAAAATCTAAACACCGAACAATGCCTCCTGATCTAGTCCGCACAATATTCTTGAAAGGTATCCGGGAAGAATACATGGATGATCTCAACTTAATGGGCAAAGGTGACATCTCTGCCTTACCCTTTGAAGAAATAGCTGAACTATGTGAAAAATATTCAAGAAGTAAAGCCAAAATGGGAAAGAGATCCTTGTCATCTAGGGTCACAAAAACTGCCTCTGCTAGTGTCACCCGGGCTGAAATTGGTAATCTTTTAGAAGAGTTCAAAATAGATTTGTCGAGCACTCTAGGAAACCAAATTGATACCTTAAAAGCCAAAAAGAAACAGGAGGAAGAAGACAATATCATGGCTATTTTCTGCCCCAAGTGTCGCAAGAAACATGCATTAAAAGACTGCCCTCTAGAGAATATCCAAGTATGTGCTTTCTGTACTGAGCATCATGATATGTTTAACTGTCCTAAAGTTAAAATTTTGCAGAACTGTAACATGGCAGCCAGCACAGAGATGGAGAACGTGTACTACATGGGTGCAAAGCGACCATGGCAGCCAAGGCAAGCACCCCAAGGTATGTTTCCTAATCAAAATATGCAATTTCCTATGAATGATCATATGTATGCACAAAACTCATGGAATATACCTATGCCATGGCAGCATGGAAACCAACAACAAAATCAATGGAGACCGTCTCAACAGTATTCCCAATCCTACCATCCATATCCTCAATCATACCCACCTTACTCACAGTCATATCAGCAGTACCAACAGCCATATCCATCACATTCACAGCCATATCAGCAGCACCCTCAGCAAGTTGTTTATCAGCCCCAACCTGCTCAACAAACATTGCCTACTCCTCCACAAATAAATGTACCACAACTTCAATTTCCAACTAACCCACAACCTCCCAGACCCACACAAATACCTGCTCAAACTGTCCCAAATCCGAGCAATAGAGCAGAGAGGCCAGCCTATAATGTAGAGGAAGGAACCTCCTACTCCACACTGCCTTTGAAAAACATTAATCTGAGGTCTGGTAGGGTGCTTCAAAAGGATTCTCCAATAACAGATCAGCAAGAAGAAAACTTAGAAAAAGAAAATGAAATGACAACTCAAACAAAACCAAGCAGTGAAACCAAGGACAAACAGATGCAATCACTGCACCCACCTTTTCCAGACCGTTTGGTCCAAGTAAAACCACCACTGCCTCCACCACAATTTGATGTCTTGGATGAACTTAAAAATGCCTACATAAAAATCCCTTTGCTGCAAGCTATAAAGGACATTCCTATCTACACCAAAGCCATCAAAGACATGTGTCTCAAGAAACCTGCTAGAAAGAGGATTGATCCTCAGACCATTCATGTTTTAGGAAATTTAGCAGGCCTTATGACCAATACCATCTCCATGGAGAAGTATGTTGATCCGGGCATTCCAAAAGTGACCACCATCATTAACAACATACGGATTCCAAACACCTTGATAGATCTAGGAGCCGCAATCAATGTCATGACCCTTGAAACCATGAGAACACTCCAGCTTATGAATTTGCAACATACCACGATTGTTCTTGAACTAGCTGATAGGTCCAAAGTCATTCCTGAGGGGATTTTGGAAGATATCATTGTCTCACTGGACTCTTGGGAGTATCCAGTGGATTTCCTAGTCCTTCAACCCAAATCCAATCTAGGAGGACATCCTATCATTCTAGGTAGACCATGGTTAGCGACTGCTGATGCATTTATTGGATGCCGATCAGCTAACATGATTATCTCTAGAGGGACCGAAAGGAAACAACTCACCCTCTATCCATCGGCACAATCACCTGCAGTAACACATAACTTGTGGCTTGATGATAAATTTAATGACAAAGAGGAAGTACAATCTGTTTTTAGCATTGACCAGATCTATGATTTCCACGAAGACAATAATGATTTGGTAGAACTATTTCTTTCTCAACCTGATGTATCTGAAAATTTGAGAAATGAACAATATAATGCTGCAGATGTACTTCTGGCTCAAAACTTTCAAGAAACATGCACTATCCACTCCTTGCAATCTACATTTCATGACATCTTTCCAATTCAATCCATCACCAATACATAGAGTCAAGTCATAGAGATCAGTCCAGGGAAAACTTTGAACATAGGCAACCACCTAGACTCATCTCAACAAGAGAAATTGATTAGACTCTTGACGAAGTACCAAAAAGCCTTCGCTTGGGATTACACTGACATGCATGGGATTCACCCCGACACATGCACTCACCACATCTACATAGATAGCACCATTAAACCGGTGAGGCAACCACAAAGAAGAATGAACCCCATGCTCCAAGACATTGTCAGAGAGGAGTTGCAAAAACTTTTGAGAGTCAACTTTATATATCTTATTTCTGACAGTCAGTGGGTATCCCCATTGGTTATTGTGCCCAAGAAAAATGGCAAGTGGCGCATCTGTGTTGATTACAGACAGCTGAACAAACCAACGCTCAAAGACTACTTCCCACTGCCATTCATTGATCAAGTGTTAGACACCCTAGCTGGCAAATCATCATTTTCCTTTCTTGACGGTTTCAGTGGCTACAACCAGATCCGGATTGCCTCTGAAGACCAGGACAAAACCAGCTTCACTTGTCCTTGGGGCACCTATGCCTACAATGTTTTTCCATTTGGACTTTGTAACGCTCCAGCTACATTTCAGCGAGCTGTGTTAGCTATTTTTGCTGATTTGATTCATGATTGTGTTGAAGTGTATATGGATGATTTTTCAGTATATGGCAATTCTTTTGAACATGCATTAGAAAATCTAGAGAGAGTTTTGAAAAGGTGTATTGAAGCTAACCTGTCCCTCAGCAACGAAAAGTGCTTCATGATGTTAAATGAAGGGATAGTGTTGGGCCATTATATCTCTTTTCAAGGCATCCAGGTTGACCCATCCAAGATCCAGATTATTGCCGATTTGCCTATTCCACAGAATCAGAGAGAGGTAAGAAGTTTTCTTGGGTATGCTAGTTATTACCGTAGATTCATTGAACATTTTAGCAAGATAGCCTTACCTTTGTTTAAACTTCTAGCCAAAGATGTACTTTTCAATTGGACTGAGAACTACCAACATGCATTTGAACAACTCAAAAAGAAACTATCTACCGCACCAGTCCTGAGAGGGTCTAATTGGAGTTTACCATTTCATATTTTTACTGATGCATCTGACACTGCAATAGGTGCATCCTTAGGCCAAAAAGAAGAATCTTGTACATATGCAATTTATTTCATTAGTAAAAATCTCACACCTACCGAGCTAAACTATACAGTTACAGAAAAGGAAACACTTGCCATCATTTATGCTGTGAATAAATTCCGCCATTACATAACTGGTTATGAAGTCTTTGTACATACTGATCATTCTGCCATTCGACATCTCATGAATAAACCAATAACTAGTGGCAGAGTTACCAGATGGTTACTATTGTTACAGGAATTTAACATCACAGTGTTAGATAGACCAGGCAAAGAAAACCAGGTGGCAGATTTTTTGTCTAGACTGCAAAATCCAGGTGAGATTGTTCCTGTTGAGGATTCTTTTCCGGATGAGCACTTATTTGCAATTTCCATAGTAACTCCTTGGTTTGTTGATTTAGCTAATTACTTGTCTACAGGTAGAACACCTCCACATTTCACTACAAAGGAAAGGAAAAGACTGATCAAACAAAGTGCTAGATATTCATGGCTTAATGGTGATCTCTTTTACACTGGTTTTGATATGATCATTAGGAGATGTGTACGAAATGATGAGGTAATTGACATTTTAAAATCTTGCCATGATGAACCATGTGGTGGGCATTTTGCAGCAAAGCGGACAGCCTTCAAAGTTCTTACTCTTGGATACTACTGGCCATCCATTTTCAAGGATGCCAAGAAGTATGTAAAGAGTTGTGACAGCTGCCAAAGAATGGGCAGACCAACAACTACCGATCAGATGCCCCTTCAGCCCCAAGTTCACTTAGAACCATTTGATAAGTGGGCTCTGGACTTCATAGGACCTATCAACCCAGCCTCTGATGGTAAGAAGTACATCCTAGTATGTACTGATTACGTCACAAAGTGGGCAGAAGCAAAAGCACTGGTAAGAGCAACCGAACACACAGTAGTCAATTTCCTTTTTGAGGAGATCTTTGTGAGGTATGGAGTGCCAAGAGAAATTGTCATTGATCAAGGTACTCAATTCACCTCAAAGCTCATGAAGGACATCACAGACAAGTACCAAATAAAGCATAGGAAAAGTACCCCCTACCATCCACAGGCCAATGGGCAGGTGGAATCAACCAACAAGACTTTGGAGGGGATCATTACCAAAACTGTTGCAATGAACCGGAAAAACTGGGAAGAAAAGCTCAAAGAGGCACTCTGGGCTTACCGGATTACTTGGAAAGATACCACCGGATTTACACCATACCAATTGGTGTATGGTAAGGATGTCATGCTTCCTATTGAATTCCAAATTCACACTTTTAAATTAGCTGCAGATTTACTAATTGATTTGGATCAAGCACAAAAAGAGAGAATCCAGCAGTTGAACCAGCTGGATGAGATGAGGCAGCAAGCAGAACAAACCACCATCCTCTTGCAAAAGCACAGGAAGCAATGGCATGATTCACACATTAAGAAGAAGCACTTCAAGGAAGGTGACTGGGCTCTGCTTTTTGATTCAAAATTCAAGGATCATAAAGCTAAGTTCACCACCCATTGGATGGGCCCCTATGAAATTGTTCAGGCTTATGACAATGGTTTAGTAAAGCTCCAAACTATTGATGGCGAAGGTCATTCCTTCACAGTCAACGGTCATCGCCTGAAGCTGTACAACAAGCCCATCAGCAAGCAAGATTTTCTCCATACACTATCTCAGCAAGAAGAGGTTGAGATACTGCAGCCCTCAGCTGCAGTATCACTGCCTTAGTTTCATTTCCTTTCAATTTCAAAATCAAAAAGAAAAATAAAAAGAGAAAAAACAAAAATAATAAAAAAAACAAAAAAACAAAAACAAAAACTAAAACTAAAAAAATAATAATGGGTTAGATGTGAAAACCAGTATCTGGCACAATCTAACCCCGAATTCCTACCTGAAAACCAATTTATTGGCGGATATGAATTCTCTTTCTTTTGTTCATTGTTTCATTTCTTAGTTGAATCATGACTTGAGGACAAGTCAAACTTTAAGTCGGGGAGAGAGGCATCTGTTCTGTTACTTTTATCTCTCCCTTGTAAATTCTTCAGATTTATTATTCTATATTTCACTGTAAATTTCCAACAGCAGCTTGTTACCAGCAGTAATTCCAGACTTTAACAAATAAGTTGTTCTGTCATGATTTTATTTCAGAGGGACCTGGTTATAAATATTTTGCAGGGGGACCTGTTCTGTTCAGACATCTATGCTACCAACACCAGTAGTCCAACACCAGCAGTCATGGGACCTGTTTAAGATTTTCAGAAGGGACCTGTTAAAGCAATTGACACCTGTTAAGACATTCCAACCAGCAGTAATGGGACCTGTTAAAAAAAAAAAAAATTGACACCAAAGGCTACTTCAACAGACTTCCACCAAGCTTTTACAAGGATTTGGGCACCAACACTTCAGCAAATGGCAAGCTCAGTGAACCTGTAACAATACAAAGAGCTGCATGAACATCTTCAGTTTTCTCAAAGGACCTGTTACATTCAGTTTTCTCAAGGGACCTGTACATTCAAATTTTTCAAAGGGACCTGTTACATCTTCAAAAAAAATTCTCAAAAGACCTGTGCATTCAATCTCCCTCAGAGGACCTGTCAAAAAGAACAGTCAAAAAGGATTAGCAACTCAGCATGTCAAATGATCAACAAAGGAGTAATGTATTTCTATTCTTAAACATTTAATTTCCTAGATTGGTTTTTAATGTAACTTTGGTGACTATAAGCTATTGTAGTTGATTTCAAGGACACCTATATACATCAATCTATCACCCTTATCCCACCAATTCTCATCATTCCCCTACATTAACCTATTCATATCCCTAAAACCCATTACCAACACATCCACCTTGTCATATACCCTACAGGCATACCAACATTTTCTATATGACCGAATACTAATTGAAAAGGGCACGTGGTGAGCTGTGTATTTTTAAATACAAAGGATGAGATAGATGTGGAAGCGGCCTATATATATATTTCACTCCATACAGTCAAATCATAATAAGCAGCCTATATATATTTTACTCCACACACAGCCGAATCATAACTTCGCCACCCAGCATTATAGCCCAGCACTATGGGTACGCTCTCAGCGTTCTTGTGGTAACATGCATGCAAGCGTACAGCACTCTGTTTTTTAAATGAATGATTACATTGTGAAGTGAGTACAGGGTTATTTCACCATCCTTTCCACCCTCGATTCCCATAACTTCCAAGGAGAGAATCAGAAGCAAGGAGCACGAGGAGATTATTATCATTTGGGTGGAGTTACAAAGTGAAAATCTAAAGCAAGGAGCGCCGAGGAGAGTATCACCGTTTGGGGTCGGTTTACACAGTGAAACCAGTGAGCGCCGAAAAGGGAAAGCATCACCATTCTATTTCTAACTCCCATCACAGTCATATCGACCGGCCAAGCACCATATTGAAGACTGAAGGAAGCGATATATACCAGGTAACCAACTCGACATTTCTGTGTTTAAATTTTAAAGAGTATAAACAGAGAAGGGTTAGAGGCACAACCCTCTGCCATCACCATGACTAATAGGGTCGAACCCAGTATATTCGACAGCTCACAATACCATGAGGATTGCATTGAGATTCTTAGAGAAACACAGTGGTTACCTTTTCTGGAAAAATTCCATGGGAGTAATGAGGAAATCACCAAGTAATTTGCCTTCACCTTTAATGGAGAAAAGGCCCTAATAGGCAACTTCTCCTTCAGAATCTCAGAGGATACTATAGCTCAGGCAATTGGAATTAGTCCTGAAGGAGAGAAGTGCTTTAAAACCAAACAATTTAAGGAGAAATCATGGACACAGTTCATGTCTAGATCTAGAGTTTCCTCAGTAAACTGGAAGAAGGGTGTTCCAAGAAGCTGGTTAGTTCATCCTTGGGATGAAATGGTTTACATTCTTCAAAAGTTCATAACCTGTGAAGGTAGGTATAGTATTGTTTATCTATACCACATCAAGCTACTCCTCCATTTAAAGAAACAATGTGTAATCAGTGTGCCATATTTTCTGCTGCAAAGTTTAACAAAGATGGCCAAAACTATCCAGAAGCAAAAGGGGAATGAAGACAAAAGCCTGTACCATTTTGGCCTAATTAAAATCCTCATTGAACATGAGTTGCAGAAGCGAGGGAAGCAATGGAAAGAATTCTTAGCTGTCAATCAAATCAGAGATGAGGAGGAAAAAGAGGAAGTGCAAGAAGATTCAGGGTTTATGAAGGACATTGATGAGGAAATTCCAGTGTCCAAAGCCAGCAGAGCACCTCTACCTGTGGGCAGCATAAGGACCAGGAACATGCAAAAAGAGGATGCCAAGAGGGCTAAGAAAGACAAAATTTTTACCACCTACTCACGAAGAACAAGGAGGACACCAAAAACTCAGTTGCAAGAAGACCAGTTTGAATCTCATGCACCTGCACAAATGGATGTTGAGAGTGGTGACCATTCACTACCAGCACCAGAAGTTGACATGGAGGTAGAGAGCCGTAACAAACAGGAAAAATGTTCACCACCTCCCACCAAAAGACAGAAGAAATTAGAAAAACAAATTGAAGAATTGAAGGAAGAGCTCATGGAAGCTAACATGTTGGAAAAAGTTATTAAAAGGGAAAATGAAATGCTCAGGGCGCAAAGCAAAGAAACACAGAAAACAAATGAAAAGGTAAAGGAAAGAATCAGTGAGTTGGAGACTGAGCAAACTGAGATTTCCAACTGGGCCACTAAGTGGTACAATCAGAAGAAGGCTCTTAAAGAAAAATATAAAAAGTTAAAGCAGGAGCTCAAGGGACAGAAAGATCACCAGGTGAAGAAGAATGTAGATACCTTGCTCAAGGCAGCAGAGATCCATGGAGGGACAGAGTTCAAGGGGAGTACTTCTGGGGTAGCATGAGGACATGCTAAGTCCTTAAGTCGGGGAGAGATGTTGGTATCATCCCAAGACCCTTTTTCCTTCCCAAAAACATATCATTTATCCATACATTTTCATCATATATCCCTCAAAATCCTTGAATATTGATTATTAATCGTTTTATAGTTATTAAATTGCATAGAAATTAATTTAGGGGTTTTATGTTCAAGAATTGGAAGTTTTTGATGACATGGTTACAGGAAGTACCCACATCCTGTAATGAGCTTATCGTTTGACATGTGGCGCAGCAGATGAGCTAGAACAAAAGGCATGGGCGAAAAGCAGAATGTCCAAGCATGGACAAACACCTATCTCCCAGCCAAATCGAACCTCCTATGTATGCGGTCAACTCAAGTCAAAGCAGGGCACTCTGGCAGATAAAAGCAGCAACATCATCGTTCCATTTTCATTTTTAGTTTTTGTTCTTTTTTTGAAACACTTAGCATGGAAACATTTTGAAAAGGCTTATGTAATAAAAGCGGCAACAGCCGAATGTACATTCATTGTATCGATGACATGGCTGTGCGTACGCATATGTAAATACAGTCAGGTTAATGTTTGAAGGGTTAATCGTTGAATCATTTTCTCAGAACAAAGTTTTAAGTTAATACAAAGACCTATTCACAGTCACAACGTGTGTATACCTCTTGCATTGATTTGATAGTTGATCGGTTATAGCCAGTGTACCCTTAGGACGCGGACGGGCCCTGCGTTCTTCGATTGGTATACTGTTCATTTGTTTTGTTACATTTCGGTTATCACATGTTCGCACAGTATTTATATTGGATTCGATTTATATAGCATATGGTTTGCATCACAGTTACGATTACATAGCTTTCGATTTACACAGCCTATGGTTTGCATAGCAGTTACATAGCTTTCGATTTCCATAGCCTTTGATTTTCATTGCATGTATATGGTGTGCGCTTATGAATGGTTTATGGTTATGTTGAATGGTCAGCACTAGGATCTGGAAGGGAGTCTTGTAAGGGATTCGATCCCTGTGTGACTTATAGAGACATTATCATAAACTCTGTTTTGTTTCACAGTTCATTTATGTTCTCTTTATATAGTTTGATAGTGTAAATATCTTTGCATGCTGTGTGTGTTTACCAAACAAGGGTTTTCTGGGTGATATCTCTGTAAGGAGGTTAAAATCATTGTTACAATCATACACAGTACTTAGGTTCATGGTTTGATTTGATAGATGCATCTCATAACAAGCACTGTAATCAAGCATATCAGTAGGGTAATCTAGGTGTGTGAATGATAGGCTACATATTCCGGTCTTCCGTAAAGAAGCCTTGTAACCTACATCATAATCACTTGGCCAGAGATTCTTTATGTCTATATATTTTAGACCACGCCTCTAAGCTTACACACCTCGGTCGATATTAAATATAGAGTCTAGTCTAGTACCCTAGCTGGAACCACTACACTGCGTTTTTTGAACGGTGGTATTGAAGCGCATGCTTGTGTATCTATTACATCCATAAAGCTATATTGGTATCGTAATACTCAAAGCTGTGGTATCGCTGCGTTTTGCATGGAATTACTGTAACATGGTTGGTATATGAGCAGAGTATTGTCATCCGTATAAGTAAGCGTTGTGTTTTTTATGAGTTGTTGATTTGGCAGCACCAGCCTTTAAATATTCCACAGCCTTTTTTGATTGAGCAGTTTTATGTGATGATAGCAGTTTGTGGTTGAGCAGTTTTGGGTCTAAAGCATCTGTAGTATTACATGATATGCATTGATATATATTGAAGTGATATATGTTGAAGAGATCCCTTAGCGCCTTTTTTTCTCTCAAAACACAGTAGTGTGGCAGTGATATAAGAAATGGTGATGCTGATGCAAATGTTAGAAGAAGAATAAAATGCATAAGGCTATGATATAAGGATTTTTTTTACAGAAGTTTTTGGCAGAGATATTTTTTTTACAGAATGCATTCAATCATTTCTATGGTCGGAATAGTTCTCACTGGCAAGGAGAACTATTCTGAATGGTCCCGGATGGTAAAACACACACTTATCTACAATGAGCTGTGGAAAGGAGTGTGTGTCGGAGAAGAAGACAAAGACCCTGTGCAGCCCACATCAGACAAAGAACTCGCCATTTGGGAAAACAAGAACAGCAAAGCCTTTGCATTGATCGCAGCATCTGTAAATGAGGAAGTAAGTCGTCATATTTCATCCTATTCCAATGCCTTTGAAGCTTTACAAAAGCTGAAAGAACTCTATGATACACATTATGCACTTGAAGTTGTTCAGCTCATGATTAAACTCTTCACTCTTGAACTGAAAAATAATGATCCTCTTGCTCCTGCATCTAAAATAAAGTCTATAATGCATGATATTAAATCCACTAAGGTTGAGCTGGATATCTCTCTTATTGCCTTTTCGCAAAGCACTCTATCCTACCTACTCTAACTATCTTGAGTCTTTACAAGCAAATGGAAATCTTAAATATATAACCTTTGACACTCTTATGAAAAAGTTTGTTGAAAGAGAGAAAGCCTTTGGAAAGAAAACAGTCCCTGAATCTTCTGAAGAGACTGTTTGCCTTGCTCATAAAGAAAAGCATCCTGCTCAAGATTCTAGAAGAGGAAGAGGTGGACGAAGAGGAAGAGGAAGATACTTCAGAGGCAGGGGGGGTAGACATCCTCAAGCAGAAAAGGCAGATCTGCATTGCATTCGCTGCAAACGAAATGGATCACATGATGCTTCTACATGCAAGCTACCATGGGACAAGGTTGAGCAGAGAAGAAATCAGCAGAAAGGTAAAACTGATGACACAGACAAAGGTAAAGCATCTGAATCCGCTCACTATATTGAGGCACAATGTAACATTGGAGTAAATGAAGATTTGTTTAATGCTTCACTTGCTTCTTCGAAAAATGACTGGTTGCTTGATTCAGGAGCAACCTGTCATATGACTCATAGGAAAGATTTCTTTGAAGATTTCACTGACAATGTTGATGGAGCAGTATACTTTGCAGATCAGTCAAAAATCAAGCCATCAGGGCTTGGCACAATCAGGCTTAAACTGCCTGGTCTTCCAGACTTTCTTCTGGATCATGTTCTATATCTCCCACAACTCAAGAGAAACTTGTTGTCCCTGGTCCACATCCGCCAGCAAGGTCACTCCATTCACATGTTTGATGGCAAGCTTGAGGTAAGAAAGGCATCTGACCACTCACTTGTCATGAGGGGTATAGAAGAAGAAAGACTTCTTAAACTGCAAGGAACCTCTGCTCATGCACAACATTTCTCATATATTTCTCATCATGAAGAAGGTGCACTTCCATCAAGTTTATTATGGCATGCTAGATTTGGACATTTAAACTATGATAGTCTCCGCTTGTTGAAGAAAAATGGTGTTGTTGGTTTGCCTACAATTCCTAGAAAACATAAACAATGTGATGCCTGCATTCTAGGAAAGCACAGCAAACAGTCTTTTCATGATTCACATTCAAGAGCACATAGGAAGCTTGAACTTATTCATTCATATTTATGTGGTCCAATGCCTGTTTCTTCTGCAAATGGAAATAAATATATCATGACATTTATTGATGATTACACCAGAATGTGTTGGGTTTATTTTTTGAAGAACAAATCTGATGCTTTTCAAACATTCAAGAATTTTCATAAATGGATTGAAAATGATGCACAATCTCATATTGGGTCTATTCGCACTGATAATGGAAAAGAATATACATCAAATGAATTTGAACACTATCTTCGCCAACATGGGATTAAACATCAAACAACTGTGCCTTATAATCCTCAACAGAATGGTGTAGCTGAAAGAATGAACAAAACAATTTTGAATATGGTACGATCCATGCTTTTCTTCAAAAATGTAAATACAATGTTTTGGGCTGATGTTGTTCTATGTGCTACATATATAAAGAATAGATGTCCATCTAGTGCTATAAGAAACAAGACTCCTTATGAATTGTGGTATGGACATGTTCCTTCGGTAAAACATCTCAGGATATTTGGTTCCACCTGTTATGCTTTAATACCAAAGGTACATAGAAACAAACTTGGTGCTAGAAGTCGTAAGTGTATCTTCCTGGGGTATTCAAACACATCTAAAGCATACCGCCTTTATGATGAAGTAAATAAAAAGTTTGTTTTATCTAGAGATGTCATTTTTCTTGAATCATCCAAATCTGACAGTGTTGTTGAGCGGCAACTTGATCGCTTGGATAGATTCACAAAACCGAAATCATTCCAAGAGTTTGATAATCAGATTCCACATCTTGAAGGGGGGATTCCTATACTAGATCAACATGTGGAATCTCCTTCTGAAGAACAATCTCCCCTGCATGACACTCCAACAACGGATGATGCTTTAAGTGATGTAATTGATAGAATTGGGAGACTTAATCTTGATTCAGTCCCAACTCAATCAACAGAACAGCCTGGACCATCTCAGAAAGGTCCCCCAAAGTGGCTGACAAAGACACTTGAAAGTGTTCATCCTGATGAAATTGGAAAAACAGGAACCAGAAATACAAACCGACAAGATGGAGGTGATGTAGATAACTCTAATTCACCTGTTGATATGGATATTACTTATGATTGTGAATTGAACTTGTCTACAGATTTTGAACCAACTTCCTTCAAAGAAGCTGCTTCTCATGATGAATGGAAAGAAGCGATGCAGAAGGAGTATGATGCCCTCATAAAGAATGGCACTTGGAAGCTGGTTGATCCTCCATTTGGAACCAAACCAATTGGCTGCAAGTGGGTCTACAAGAACAAGTACAAAGCTGATGGCTCACTTGACAAGCACAAAGCTAGGCTTGTGGCAAAAGGTTTTGCACAGAAGGAAGGGGTCGATTATGAGGAAACTTTTGCTCCCACAGCAAAATGGGCCACCATCCGGACACTCTTTGCACTAGCTGCTCAGAACGGTTGGAAAGTCCATCAAATGGATGTAAAAACTGCATTCTTGAATGGAGATCTAAAAGAGAATGTTTTTATGTCCCAGCCTGAAGGATTTGCTGTGAAAGGACATGAGAATAAAGTATGCAAACTTGTGAAGTCCTTGTATGGCCTCAAACAAGCACCACGAGCTTGGTATGAAAAACTAACTGAGCATCTTCTGAAACTCAACTTCAAACATTTTGATCTTGATGATGCAACTTTATTTGTCAAGAAAGTTGGCAAAACAGTTGTATATCTTGTGGTATATGTAGATGATCTTTTAATGACAGGGAACAATGAAAGCTATATTGCATCCATAAAGAAAGAATTAGGAAAAAATTTTGAAATGACTGATTTGGGCTATGTTCATTACTATCTTGGCATTGAAGTAACCCAACATCCAAAGTCCATATTTCTTTCTCAAAAGAAATACATTGGAGATTTGTTGAACAGATTTGGCATGACAGAGTGCAATCCCCTTTCTACTCCAATGGAACAAAACTTGAAGCTCACATCTATTGAAGGAAAGGAATTTGAGGATGCAACAAAGTATAGACAGCTTGTAGGAAGTCTCATCTACCTCACTACTACCAGACCAGACATTTCATTTGCTGTTGGAATCCTCTCCAGGTTTATGCAAAAGCCTTGTGAGGGACATTGGTCTGCTGCAAAAAGAGTTCTAAGGTACTTGAAGGGAACTCAAGACCTTGGAATCAAGTATACACAGGTGGACGACTTCAACTTGATTGGATACTCTGATTTAGACTTTGATGGAGACAAAGAAACTGGGGTATCTACTTCAGGATATGCTATGAGTCTTGGATCAGGAGCTGTCTCCTGGAGATCACGCAAACAATCAGTACCAGCAGATTCCACAACAGAAGCAGAATATGTGGCAGCAGCTGAAGCAACGAAAGAAATTGTGTGGCTCAGGAAAATTCTTGAAGATTTGCAGGTAAAACAAATACAATCAACTCCACTCATGATTGATAACACCTCTGCAATAAAGTTGGCCAAGAACCCAAAGTTCCATGATCGTACTAAGCACATCAATACTAAATATCATCTGATCCGACATCATGTTGAGGCCAAAACAATCCATCTCCGTCATTGTTCCACAAACGAGCAAATTGCAGACATCTTCACCAAAGCGCTTGGAAGAGAAAAGCTTGAAAGATTCAGAACAATGCTTGGACTCACCAACATCCCTTCAGATTAAGGGGGGGAATGTTGACACCTAATCCGAAACGGATGAGGTGAAGCTAGACAGTCATCTAGAAGATGAACTGATCCGTTTTGTATATGTATAAATAATAATTGTCTAATGAATAAAATCACCAGTTCTGTCTTGCACTCATTAATTGCTGGAGTTACCCTGGCCTGACAGTGTGTGCGAGCAAAGAACAGATATATGTTTCATTAAAATCTTCCACATTCTCCATGAGCAAATGGAAGTCGTCTAAGTGCTCATACCAGGCCACTTTGCCTTCACCATCATACATGATTTGTGATAAGTTATCCCATAACTCCCTCTCGAAATCACAGATATGTCCATTGGACAAACATTTTAGAGGGTGAATTATATAAAACTCCATGATAGATGTGTGAAGATTTAAAAAATATTGTGAGGACTCATCTTGTCATCTGGCCCTCCTTCTACCACTAGAAATGTTAACGGTGTTGGACCCGCTAACATTCAAGGGATCTCCCTGGTATGAAGTCCCAACTAGACCTCACACCATTTGGTGTATGAGTCTCATCCGGTACGATGGCCCGGTTGCCATTATCTTAAATATATTCCTTAGCTCTTTCTTGTTAGCACATGAGATGGGTTTACTTAGTCTTCGAACAGTGAGGTTGGCGTGCCTGGTGAGTGCTTAGTGTCGCTTGTGGCAAATTTCTTTCATTGCAGAGGGAGAGGGTAGAAGTGAGTCTCGGGTTGAAAGGGAATAGTCCCAACTCTACTAGAGACACACAATAGGTCATGCGTAGCTTCCGGTGGAGTAGTCCACACAGATGCGGCAGTCACAAACACAAGGTGAACAGATAGCACGTACAACACCTAGCGGAATAGTCCACACGAGTGTGATGGACATTATAACAAGTTTAAAAGAATGAATATGTTGAGTGTCCAGCAGGGCAGCCCACATGGGCGAGACAGTGTTAACAAGTGATACAACACATTTCCAATATCATATGTACTAAAACAACCGAGTAGTTCAACTGAATACAGGTTAAATCAACATGCATTACAAACATCCAAAGAATAGTCTTACAAATGAATATAATACATGTGTGAAAACGTGTTGGCTTGTTAACATGCTTCTGAATTAAGTGAAATTTCCAAGACACATTCGTACACCATTACATCACTAATCCCAATAGTGAGGCGTTGGAGCCACTGCTCGCTCCTCAAATAAAATATTACAGACTCTCAAGGCTATGTGGGAGGAGCCAAGGTGAAAAGTCCTTTGCATGTACAAATGAGGGGTATATATAGCCAAGGGTGAAATTGACCCTTGTGACTGTTCAACTTCCCTCATGACTATTTGACTTACATGACTCTTCAACTTTACATGTGGGTCTCTTGGACTTCCATGTTACATTACATTGATTACAACAGTATGGCCCACAATAGTGATGTGGCTGAGATGACTCATGACATGACTCGACACGACAGTGCTGGTATGTTCATGCTGATGGTGGTGTCCATGTCGAGTTGCAGTGCTGCTGAGTGATGAGTGTGCTCTTGGTGTATCATAGCTTCACCTCCGCATGGCAAGGTGTGCGAATTCTTCAATGGTCTTGGTGTTCCTTTAATAGTTGTTGCATGTGCATGTGTCTCCTTCACTTGCTACTTGGTATGCCTCGTGTGTTCATCTATTCGCAAATAAGTATCCTAGCATGCGCTCCTTGTTCATCTCGTTCGTCGTCGCGCCATGTCTCATCCATGTAACTGTATCTGCAATCACTCATGATGAGACGACATCAAATCCAAAAATATCCTAGTCTACCATGATGCATCATCTTTTGTTTTCGAGTAGAGGTGGCCGGGAGAGAGGATAAGGCTTTGAAACTGCGCAGAGCACATTTCAGGCCTGGATGCGGGCTTCAGGCATTGTCAAGGAAAATTGCGCAGAGGTCACTAGGAGGCTGAGATGCGCAGTCTGGATCAGCAGTGATTGTCTGTGGGATCTGGCTCGTCTGAAGGGCAGATCTGTGCAATTTTTCGAGGGAGACAGTGCAGGCAGCAGGGGGACACTGGCAGTGAAAACTACACAGATTCTCCTGGGAGGATGGCAGTGGGCTACAGAGCTTGCTGGCCAAAACTGCGCAAAGATAGGAGGCTATTCTACATTGTGCATTTTCTGGGCTAAGCGGGATGTTGGGCAGATGGGAGACAACCCATGAAAACTGCACAGTTTTCAGGAGGAGCAGTAAGTCCGCTAACTGGCTGACAGAACTATGCAAATTTCGAGGACAATGCAATGACAAGCAGCGGGTGTCTTTCTGGCATGTCTACTCAATTTCTTTAGTCATTAGAGGTGGGCATGCTTGGCAGCTTCTATGCAATTTTTTGGAGTGAGACCTGGGGTCACTGCCCTATCAAACTCTCTAGTTGACCAGCTGGAGGCTTGATAGATTTTCTTGCGAGCAACATAGATTGAGATGGCTTGATGAGAAACTTTTGCATTGTTCTTAGTGACAGTCAATCAAGTTGACTCCAGGATTGCGCAATGCAGACTTCCTGGGAGGCAACCTCAAGATCTGCACAATTCTGGGCAGCAATACATGATCAATGAGGCCTGGGACTGCGCAATGCAACTCAGCGAAGGTCTAACTGTTAGGGGGTGGTATGGTCGACAAAGTTTCAGCAAAATGACTAAGTGTGTGAGCGAGTGAACTTGTGCATTCATGACCTTGCGAACACACACTCAACATGACTCGTGTGTGAGTGTGATAGATGCTTACATAGTGAGCACAACTCAAACACAACCTTCAACATCACTAGAACAAGGTCACGATCATGACATATCAATCAACATGTTGAAGATGAAAATTAGTAAAACAAGTAAAAAGGAAGCAAGACATGTAGAAGAAACACATAAAATGACTTTTCGTTTTTGCGCACATGCATGTTACTGAGGACAGGATGATATGACAATGACAAGCAATCCTACAAACTCAACTAAGAGGTGTACTTCGAAAGGTGTTCTTTACTTACCATACTTACCCTCAAGATGATCATGCATCCGATGGAGTTTGCATGCAGTCCTAATCTTTTCCATTACTTGGTTCCTTGGTCATTCTCCTCAACTCCTTGGAAGCGATTTCAGCATGTCACCTTTTCCTGTAGTCATTGAGAGGTAGATCTATGCAATTTTAATGGACAATGACTGTTTCTAAAACGAGGTCCTTGGAGGCATGTCTACGTAGTTTCTGCATGCAAGATAGACAGGGCAACTTGGACAACACTACGCAGTTTTGAGGCACAGGACATTGTTGCGGGATGGGGGTCTTGGGAGGACACCTCTGCGCACTTTTTGGGTGCAGTGCAACTAAACTGCTCTGCGCATTTATGGAAAGCAGTATTGGCTTCCTGACTACTCTGCGTATTTTTGGAGAGCAGTGTTGGCTGGGTCTCCGCAGGCTGTAGGGTTTCAGCAGGCAAGGGAGGTTGGGGTCTTTGTGCACTGCGGGGTTTCAGTAAGCAAGGGAGGAATCTTGATGGTTGCAGAAGCAAAGTGTAAAGTTCTAGGAAGCTGATTGAGGCTAGGTTTCTTCGGAAATGTCTAAGTGTGAGATCAGTGACACAGATGTAAACAGTGATCGGACTCGACTGTGATCGCACACGGACACTTAGTAACACAAGGTAGACTATCCAAAATGCATAAGACATACTTTGCTTGATGCAACAACCTTCATGAAAAGAGTGTATGAAGTGAGTGTGAAACATGTTTATGTGATGAAAACCACTCATGTGCACATGCTTTCCCTTGAAGCAAAACTACATTCCTTTTGCATGACAAACAACAACCCCTATGCCCAAAGATGACAAAGGATGCATAAAGATAAGAACACAGATGACTCTTAAGATCAAGGAGGGGAGCTTGAAATCATCATCTTACTAACAAGTGACCAAGGATGATCGATTGCAGGATCCAAGGTAGGCGCCGAAATTTCCATGCAAGCTAAAATTTTGGAGGGTGGTTGTAGCCACTACAACACGATGCATCCGTTTACTAACACTTACAGTTTTGATGTAACTAAAATTATGATTCCAACACTTATTTGAAAGCATCCAAATGCATTTTAACAAAATATATCACCAAAATGAGCATCAAAACTTGCCACTAAACTGCATTTTTTCTAGCTTCATTGAATTCAATGAAATAATGGCTTGTATGGATAAAAATTTCAATGAGAAGCTACATTTTAGGATAGCGTAGACACACATATTTGATAAAAAAAACTACCTGTGGCATGTTAACTTGAGGGAAATACACCACACAGTTTCCCTTTGTAGGCAATGAGGTGAGAGGATTTGTAGAGGCATGCCAAAAATTAGGAAGTAGGTTGCATGCAAGTTTCCAATTGTGGAAGTGGTGAAGACACATGTGTGGGATTTGTCCTTATGTTGTTTCTCTCCAACGACTAACACAATGCTTGGGATTCATGCAATCCAATGCATTCCCTTCCCTTCCCTTCCCTTTGTTGATTTCTTATTCCTATTATTTGTAAGATTATTCGCTAGTATGGAGCATTTTGGCCTAAATGAAATCCTTATATATATATAATGATAACATGGTCGTTGCTCATTGGATCCATGAACTTTTGAGTGTAACATCAATGTACAATAGGAAATTCATGTATTTCAAGTAGCATGTTGTGAGAACATAATCATGTCGATTAAAATAATCACATAAAAATAAATTTTAATAATAATATAGTTTATTGAAATGTGTGTCCATACAAATTTTATTAATTAATCTATAAAAAGTATAGTATTATTGATATAAGTTTTTGGATATATGTTGTGTGCGAGTTTATTGATGTCTTATGTTTCGAGTGGTCTCACCACCATCATCAAGGACTCGAGTAAACCATGTTCAATAAACTTTCACACAACATATATCCAGAAACTTATATCAACATGACTACTGTTTGTGGAAATATACACTCACAAGTATATTAATACTTTAGACATCTTACTAAATTATTTTTTAGTTTGATTGAGATAGCATAACGATTGAGGATATTATTGTTTATTTATAGAAGTTGGTTAAATTACTTTTAATAGAATATTTAAGAATATTAGATCTATTTTTATAATAAAATATATATATATATATATATATATATATATATATATATATAACTCTTCCTTATAACTTAAAGAGGTATTTTTATTAATTGAAAAAAACAAACAAACAAACAAACAAACAAACAATTATTTTCTTGTATAAAAATATTATTTATTTAAATAATCAAACAAAGTGATGATTTAAAATTTGTGTGAACCTTGATAAGAAAAGTGAGATAATGTCAAATGCCTCACTTTTTCCCATTTAAATGTATGTGCTCATTTATCTACTCATACAAGGCTAGCCCTTACTATATTTGAGGGGAGGTTAATAGTGGAAACACAATGTCTCCAACAACATGGAGTTGTTTTAGGAATTGCATCAACCATAGTCATGAGGAATATAAAATTGGAAATATATGGAGGATGAAGAGCAGATAGTATCTTGTAGGAGGAGGGGGGTCAAAGGCAAAGCGAAATAACTGTATTTTATAATGACACCTATGTAAAACGTGTCATACATGGATGTGGGACCACATATGTAGCATGTCCAATTGGTAATCATAACTAAAAGTTCAATTAGTCATCCATTTCATGTTTATTTAATTTAGTTGAATATGGATTGTGATGCCATATGACTATCATGCTTTAAAACCCTACATGCATGAACCTTCACAGTGATCTACTAGTAGTTTCTATATTATGTTTTTATTTGACATAACAATTCCCTTGATTGCCTCCACTATTAGCGACATCGTTATGAACCGTGTGCCTCAAAATATAAGGCTTAATAGGCACTTGTCATTTTAAAATATTAATATCTACTAATAAATATTTTCCTCAATTTGTATCACGATATTTTGGTTTCATAGGAGTGTCAACAATAATGTTTGTGTGTCATGGATCATCCCCTATATATATTGACCAAAAATTGATATTGTGAGAATCAAGATCTAGCTACGTATGTACATCATGACATGGAGCCCTACTTGTTTGCCTTTATTCACAACTACATCATTGCAATTGTTGTCCATATGGGATATTTGTTGCAACCTCAACACTGTATGAATGAAATAATCATGCAAACTTTACCATACAAGCTAATTGTGCTTTTGGATAATGAAATTGTAGCTTAAGTCATGTAGATAAGCTAAAAATTTATTGTGAAGCATGTAAGGCCTCCTCTGTCTAGGTCGCGCGTAAAAATTGCCTAATAGTTAATCATCTTGTAATTCTTCCATATATCAGTACACATGTCTTAATCAATTATTGTACTTTGCAAGTATACCATTTCAATGAAAACTTGTTTAAATATAGGGCTTAATAGGCACTTGTCATTTTTTAATATCAATATCTGCTAATAAATATTTTCCTCAATTTTATCTGTAGAAATGAATGTGTAGATTCAAAATTGCTCATGTAATTTACTAAATCACAAGATTTGAAGCTACTCTACTAATATGCAGAAATTAATTCACCATCTAGAACACAAATCATAGACATGCAAAAGGAAACATCACACATGCACAAAGATTTATCTAGGAGAAAGCAACTGCTCAAAACCCCTTCCTATATGTATTGCATTAATAAGAGAATATAGATGAAATACATATGCTTGCTCAAGCTTGAGAACACCCTGCAAGTGTATAGCCTATCCCTCAGCCTGATTGTCTGACTCTAGCCAACACTTAGCCAATTTTCAAGTCCTCCAAGCTCCTATTTCCTTGTGTTGTTCCTCTGGGAAATTGCCCCCTATTATTTAGGAATTTCCCACTATTGAATTGTGCAATTCCTCTAAGTCCTTCCTCTAACTACATGCACCACCTATACACATTGGAATATGCTACAACTGATAGTACACTGGCTTGGAATCACCATCTCAACTGGGTAACTCGAATTCTCTGCATGCAACAATTATTTTGGGTTGATTGATCAGTTAACTGGTTGATCATTGAGTGTGTTTGAAGTTCCACTTCGACAACTTGACCTCCACTAGTTCTTCTGACAATTAGAACTAGTTTAATTGACAATAAATCAAATTAACTTAAATAGATTGCTACAAATTAGCAATCAAACATACTGAACTAAACTCAAGCTTCCTCAACTAGAAATTAATTGAGTAAACTGAGTGACAAGTGCCATGTCACCTCAGTTAACTACCTCCAAGATTTCTGTTGAAATAGAAATTTGAATTTTCTCTAGTTTGACCAACGCAAAGTTAAACTGAAATTTCTTGTTGCATTTTCAACAATCCCTCTCAACAAGAAAGGGATTATCAACCACCATTATCATGCACCTATGGAACGTGAACTTCCCTATTGACAAGGCCTTTGTAAAAATATGCATATTGTTCCTCTATCGGAATGTACTGCAAAAACATAATCTGCCTCTACACACAATCTCGTGGATGGTGATACCAAATATCAATATGCTTGGATCGATCGTTAAAAACAATATTTTCAGAGAGTTTGATGCAACTTTGATTATCATAGTAAATCACAAGTGGATCCATCATCTAACCAAATAAGCCAATAAGTATCTTTCTCATCCTGATCACCTCACACGTTGCTTGACTTGCAGCCATGTATTCTACTTCTACCGAGCTGAGTGCCACAGAAACCGCAACAAACCCAACACTAACCTAATCTGCATCAGTGAAGCCACACAACCTCACCCCCTCTTTCCGTTTATACCAAAGTCCAAACTGGGTAGTGCCTCTGAGTATAGGAGAACATGCTTAGCTACCCTCCAAAACAGTTTGGTTGGCCTAACTATAACTTGGCTCAGTCGGTTGATAGCAAAGCACATATCTAGTCATGTATTTACAAGATACATGAGTGAACCCACCAACATTTGGTAAACAATCGCATCCACTTCCTCACCTGAAGTGACATCCTCTTTCCTCTAGTTGGCCACTAGAGGAGTCTCCATTGGTTTTCACATGTCCATGTAGAACCTCTGAAGTATCTCATTGGCATACTTGCCCTGAGAGACAAACAGTTCCCCATCACTTTGCCATACTTCCAATCTGAGGAAGTAGTGCATGAGGCCCATGTCCTTCATATAAAACTCTCTTGCAAGGTCCTCCTTGCAAGATTTGATTCGCTTCTCATCACCAGTCAAAATCAAGTCATCAAAATATAAGACAATAATCAAAAATTTACCTTCTACCAAAATATGATAGAGGTTTCCATCCGCTTCACTTTTGGTGAAGCCAAAACCGGTGAGATAGCTATTGATCCTAGTTTACCAAGCACGGGGTGTTTGCTTGAGACCATACAACTCTCGCTTGAGTCTGCACACATGAGACTCTTGATAAAAAGTCTTGAAGCCTTATGGTTGCTCGATATACACCTCCTCCTCAATAACTCCATTGAGGAATGTTGTTTTCACATCCATCTGGTGGATCTTCCACCCCATCTGTGCAGCCAAAGAAAGGATTGATCTGATGGATGAGTACCTTGCTACAGGAGCAAAGGTCTCCTCATAGTCAATCCCCTCAACCTGAGAGTACCCCTTGGCCACAAATTTGGCCTTTTACTTTTCTATGCTTTCATATGCTGCCTGCTTCACCTTGAAGATCCATCTCGAACCCACAACTGATTTGTCTATTGGTCTTAGGACCACTTCCCAAACACTGTTATTTACAAAGGATACACACTCCTCCACCATTTCATCAACACATACTAGTTTCTCTACTGCTTTCTCGAAAGAGGATGGCTCAATCTCTACTAGCACAATCATTAGAACCATGTAGCCAGTGTATCGATCTGGTGACAATCAATACCTACACTGATTTGAAGGAGCACCCACATTCTTCCTCGCATCTTGCACAGGTCTCTCGGCTTCTCTGTTCCTTTTTCTACCTTCTTTAGATGGTTCTGCTTGAGTGGTTGTCTCCACTCTCTGCTCCTCGACTTGTGGCTGCTCCACAACATCCTGAGGCTCCACCTTTAGAGCTAAAAGCTCCTCCTCTAGTGGGATTTAAAGCTCCCTCTCAGGAGAGTATCACATCGCTTTGTCTTCATCAAATTTTACATCCCTTCGCACAACTATCATTACGAGGGATGACAAATACACACAGTAGTTGTGGGAAGTTTCTGTGTAACACAGAAATATCCCCAATTTTTTTGTCAGCTCTAGCTTCTTCCTTGATTCTTTGGAGACATGGCAGTAAACAGAGGCTCCAAAGATCCTGAAGTGTGACACATTTGGCTTCCTCCCCGAGAAAGCCTCCTCCAGTGTGATCATGCCAAGAATCCGATGAGGACTCCTGTTCTGCAAATAGACTGTTGTGTTGCATGCTTCAGCCCACAAGTGTAGAGGTAGGCTTTGGTCATGCAACATTTCTCATGTTGCTCCAATAATGTTGCAGTTCTTCCTCTCAGCCACCAAATTCTGCTGTGGGTTGTGGGGTGTTGTCAACTCTCTTTGAATGCCTTCTTTTACACATAAATTTTTAAACTCATTCGACATGGATTGACCTCCATTATCGCTCCTTAGAGCCTTCACCTTCTTGCCCGTTTCTTTCTCCACCAGTGCCTTGAACTCTAAGAACTTAGAGAAAGTATCATCCTTCTTCCATAGGAAAAAGATCCAGCACTTCCACGAGAAGTCATCAATAAAGATGAAAAACTATTTGTGCCTTGTAGTGGAGGCCGTCGAGAAAGGTCCACAAACATCAGAGTGGATCCTTTCAAGGACTGCATGTGCTTTGTTGTCTTAATCATGGAAAGTGGCTTTTGTGTACTTCCCCAAGATACACCCTTTGCATGTATCTTGCTACTCTAGTGCTCCTTTGGGGAGACCTGTGGTTATCTACTGTGAGATCTTCAAAGTGCCATGATGTAAATGGCCAAGTCTTATATGCCAAAGTTCATTGACATCGCGTCTTTGCACCTTCTCTGCCTTTGTACTCAATGCAGCACAATCCTCCACATCTAGCTTGTAGAGGTTCTTCACACAAACCCCGATCTGCTTCACCTGCACTATGGCTATGTGTCTTAGGAATGCCTTTTCTTTGCTAAATATCACATCATAACCATAGTCTTCCAAATTTGCAATGGAGACAAGATTCTTCTTTAGACCAAACAAACATCACATCCTTGAGTCTGAGAGGGGAATATGACTTCCTCTAAAAGATGATTGTACCAATCCCGGACACGCTATGCCTTTCATCATCTCCCATCTCGATGTGCATCTGGAGATCCTTCTCCTCCAAATCACTGAAAACATATCTTTTCCCTGTCATATGGAATGAGGCAACGTTGTCGAGGTACCACACATTTCCTATCACTATGATGGCCATGCATGCGATGAAAGTAAAATCAAGCACTAATTGTGAATCCAAAGTTTCACCTGCCACTCCTCCTAAGGTTTTCTTGCTTGTATTCTTGTGTGGACACTTCGTGGCATAGTGCTCGAATTCATGATAGTGAAAGCACTTGATTCCAAACAAGACTTTCTTCTTTCCTCTTAACTAGATTCTATTTTGGATTGGGATTTCTTCCCTTTCCCTTTCTTTTCCTTTCCAGCCAAAGCACAATTCTCCTCATCCTCGCCCTTGGATGAAGTCTCGTCTCTGGTATTCTACCTTATTTCTTCTTGTACTAGATCAGACAATAAGGGCTCCCAACTTGGTAGTTTCTCCCTACCATTTACAGAATCTTGATAGCTATGTCAGCTCTTGTGAAGGCCCAAAAGGGCTAGAGCTACCAAGTCTTCTTTAGGGACAATAACACCAACCCCGCCAAATTCATCACGACATTGTGTAAACTTGCTCAGATACTAAAAGATTGCATCATTCTTCTACATCTTGATACTTCGAAGCTTGTCCTTGAGTGATAGCTTCTTGTGGTCACTACTATTCTCGAACAATTTTGTCAATGCTTTCCACATCATGAACAAGGCCTATTTTCCATGGATATTTCAGACAATATGATCCCATACTCCCTCCAATATGATTCTCCTCGCCTTGGCCACATATTTCTTCCACTAAGCAAGATTTTGGGCATCAGATTCTTGGGGTTTTGTTACATTTGTCTTGATGTATTCTAGTAGCCCGTTGTCATCCAATACTGCCTCCATGCAGTCCTTCCATGCAAAAAAGTTTGAGGTGCCTTCCAAGGCATACTCGAGCTTGAGTCCATTGAAATTCATCTTCTCAATCCTGAAGAAAACCTGCAACACTGATCTTCAAATTCGAACCTCTTGCAATGACAACTTCGAAATCTCTGCTCTACAATGATTCCAGCTCTGATACCATGTAGAAATTAATGTGTAGATTCAAAATTTCTCATGAAATTTACTAAATCATAAGACTTGAAGCTACTCTACTGATCTACGGAAGTTAATTCACCATCTAGAACACAAATCATAGACATGCAAAAGGAAACATCACACATGGACATAGATTTATCTAGGCGAAAACAACTGCTCAAAACCCGTTTCCTATTTATATTGCATTAATCAGAGAATAGAGATGAAATACATATGCTTCCTCAAGCTTGAGCACATCCTGCAAGTGTATAGTCTTTCCCTCTGCTTGACTGAATGACTCTGGCCAACACTTAGCCAATTTTCAAGTCCTCCAAGCTCTTAATTCCTTGTGTTTTTCCTCTGGAAAATTGACCCCTATTATTTAGGAATTTCCCACTATTGACTTGCAAAATTCCTCTAGGTCCTTTCTCTTACTGCATGCACCACTTGTGCACGTTGGAATATGCTACAACTGATAGTACACTGCATTTGAATCTCCATCTCAATTGGGTAACTAAAATGCCACATGAAATAATTATTTTAGGTTGATTGATCAGTTAACTGGTAGATCACTAAGTGTGGTTGAAGTTCCACTTCCACAACTTGATCTCCACTAGTTCTTGTGACAATTAAAACTAGTTTAACTAACAATAACTCAAATTAACTAAAATAGATTGCTAAAAATTAGCATTCAAACATACTGAACTGAACTCAAGCTTCCCCAACTAGACTTCACTAAGTTAATTGAGTGATAAGTGCCATGTCAGCTCAATTAACTACCTCCAAGATTTATGTTGAAATAGAAATTAGAATTTTCTCTAGTTTGACCAAGGTAAAGTCAAACTGATATTTTCTTGTGCTACATTTTCAAGATTATCCTGATATTTTGGTTTCGTAGGAGTGTCAAAAATAATGTTTGTGTGTTATGGATCATCCCTTATATGTATTGACCAAAAATTGATTTTGTAAGGATCAAGATCTAGCTACATATGTACATAAGGACATGGAACCCTACTTGTTTTCCTTTATTCACAACTGAATCATTGCAATTGTTGTCCATATGAGATATATATCGCAAAGTCAACATTGTCTGAATGAAATGATCATTCAAACTTTACCATACAAGCTAATTGTGCTTTTTTATAATGAAATTGTAGCTTAAGTCAAATAGATAAGCTAAAAAAATCATTGTGAAGCATGCAATACCTCCTCTGTCTTGTTGGATATGTGTTATATTCTTTCCCCGACTAGTTTCACATGCGGACCCAAGGATGGGGGGTAAACCCAAAGATGGTGGGAGGACCTACCGATGATTTTGTGCATGGTTTTCGCACATGATTTTGGACATGATGGTTTTCTGCCCATGGTGTTTTGTAGATCCAGTCAATGGAACTACGATTATGTTCTAATCCAGGGTTAGTGGATTGGGGTTTATGAATGCTTCAGCATGTATATATATCTATTGTAACATTGAAAGGAATACAATGAAAAATCAATCTGGTAGTCTCGGTTTTGGGATCCAAGGGAAAATTTTTGTGTATAATTGGTTTATGTTCTCTCCATTATATATTTTTCTCTTTGAAGAATTCGTTTGTAGGTAATTTATGTACAGGTTTAAACCTACATTTGGTATCAGAGCAATTTTGGCTTCAAGGGACACCTTTCTTGCTGATGGGTTTTGCTCGGGCCTGTGGTAGACCCTGCTATAGTGGGAGATTTGCAAAATTTATTCTTGCGGTGAAAGGAGATGACAAATAGTGGAAAGATAGAGATCAAAAAATTCAATGGACAAATTTGTGAGTTATGGAAGCTCAAGATGGAGGATCTATTGGTGGATAGAGATTAGTGGATCACTGTAGATCCAGGTACAACACCAACAGGAATGTCGACAGAAGACTGGGAAAAGTTAGATCGGAAGGCGAAGAGCACAATACAATTGTATCTCTCAGATTCAATATTGTTGAATGTATCATGGGAAGCAACGACAAAGGCCTTGTGGGACAAGTTAGGGACTTTGTATCAATCTAAGTCTCCGGTGAACAAACTTTTCCTGTGGAAAAATTTGTATAACCTGAGGATGAAGGATGGAGACTTGGTGACAGAGCATCTAAACACCTTTAATACTATGGTAATGCAGTTTATATCTGTTGATATACAAAATTTAGATGAAGATAAGTGCAACAGTTTGTTGTGTTCTCTACCAAATTCATGGGATATTCCGATTGTTGCAATAGGTAGCAATACAACTAACTTGAAGTTTGATGAAATAGTCTCATCCTTGTTGTCGAAAGAGATAAGACAAAAAATATGGAGAGCCAGAATGGATATGCCTTGTCTATAAGAAGATGGTGCTAGAATAGAAACAAAAATAAGTCCTCGAGTGGAAGATCTAAATCTAGAGGGAGATCTAAATCTCCAAGAAAAATTTTAAATGTGTGTTGGAAATACAGAAAGGAAGGGCACTACAAAAAGGATTGTAGATCTAAATCTCTTGAGAAAGGAAATGGATCTAATGATGTTCCTTCTACAGAGGAGAAAACCACCTTTGATGAAGGTGGGGATGTGTACTTGGCTTCTTCTTCAAGTACACACATAGATCATGAGACATGGTTGATTGACTCAGGTGCATCCTTTCACTTCACTCCCCATAGGGAGTGGTTCTGCGAGTATAAGAAATATGATTGTCATGATGTCTTCTTAGGGGATGACAAGATGAGCAGAATCATCGAATGCATAAAATTCAAGTTGAAGTTGCAAAGTGGAAGGATTATAACAATTCCTAGTGTTTCGAATATTCTTGTATTGGCCAGAAATCTAATTTTTGTAAGCAAGATGGATGATGCAAGTGTAAAAACAATTTTCGAGAAAGATACTTGCAAGATGGTTAGGGGAGCATTGGTATTGATGCGGGGAGTTTAGATTGGAACTTTGTACAAGCTTCTGGGTAGCATTTTTATTGATGGGTGCAACATTGTTGTGGTTCCTGAAAGTGGAGCAGAAAATATAATGGTCTCTGGAGGAAAGACCATGCTATGGCATCAAAGGCTTGGACATATTGGAGAGAAGGGCCTTCGAATACTGCATGGTAATGGTATGGTATAAGGTATGTCTAATTTCTCTTTGGATTTCAATTTCTATGAACATTGTATATATGGGAAACATAATCGAGTGAGTTTCCCCTCTGGTGCTAAGAGGGCGAAAGGGATATTAGAGCTTGTGCACAGTGATGTGTTTGGACCTGTGTCGGTTCCATCACTGGGTAAATCTATGTACTATGTCTCGTTTATAGATGACTTCTCGAGGAATACATGGATATATTTCCTCAGGAAGAAATATGAATTCTTTGACAGGTTTAAAGAATTTAAGGCTCTGGTGGAAAATCAGACAAAGAAGAAGATTAAGGTGTTGAGGAATGATAATGGTGGAGAGTTTTGCGAGAAGGAATTTTAAGAGTTCTATAAGAAGTGTGGTATAGCACGATTGAAGACTACTCCATACACACCTCAGCAAAAATGGAGTTGCAGAAAGAATGAATAGAACGTTGATGGAAAAGGCAAGAAGCATGCTCAGTGGCGCCAGGTTAGGACAAGAATTATGGGTAGAGGCAGTGGATACTGCATGTTACCTATTTAATAGATCACCTTCATCAACATTGGAGGATAAGACTCCACATGAGGTATGGACTGGTAAGAAACCCTCTCTCTCACATCTCAGGTTATTTGGCTGTGATGCATATATACATGTTCCAAAGGAGAAAAGAACCAAGTTAGATAGTAAATTTGAAAGGTGCATATTTATTGGGTATAAGGATGGTTTAAAAGGTTATAAGATTTGGAACCTAGAGACAAGGAAGGTTGTGTATAGTCGACATGTGGTGTTTAGAGAGGTGAAGGATGTTATAAAACATGAATTCCTACCAAAGGAACTTGAAAAGATAGAGTTTAAACTAAAAGAGGAAGAATCAAACTCTACAATAGAATAGGAATGAGAAGAGGAAGAGCCACAGACTCTAGTTTTGAGAAGATCAGTTCAAGAGAGAAGGTAGCTAGAGAGGTATAGTCCATCTACTTTATGTTAAAATTTTGCTTTATCTATTACTGATGATGATCCCATAATTGTCAAGGAGGCGGTGGATTCACAGGAAGGCAAACTATGGAAAGAGGCCATGGTTGAAGAAATGGCATCTTAGGCCAAAAATGAGTCTTGGGGTCTGGTGGAGTTGTCGGCTGGAAGGAAACCCATTAGAATCAAATGAGTGTTTAAGAAGAAGATGAATCCAAAAGGCAAGCTGGAAAAATACAAAGCTCAATTGGTAGCAAATGGTTATTACCATCTGTTGGGAATTGATTTTGGTGATATTTTTTCTCATGTTGCCAAGTTAGCTTCTATTAGATTACTTGTATTTGTTGTTGTTGCTTTTGATTTTGAAGTAGAATAGATGGATGTGAAGACAACATTCCTTCATGGGGATCTAGAAGAAGATATCTACATGAGGCAACCTGAAGGCTTTGCAGTGAAGGGTAAGAAAGAAAAAGTATGCAAGTTAAAAAAGTCTTTGTATGGGTTAAAACACTCACCAAGGATGTGGTATCAGAAATTTGATACATATATACATGGACTTGGCTTCACAAGGAATAAAGCGAATCATTGTGTGTATTTTAAATTAACTAACAACTGTGTTATTTATCTGGTCTTGTATGTGGATGATATGTTTTTTATTGGAAATGACAAAGAAATTATCCACGATTTGAAGACCCAATTGTCCTCTAAATTTGACATGAAGGATCTTGGTCCTGAAAACTATATTTTGAGCATGGAAATTAAATGAGGTCGGGCAATGAGGAAGCTCTGGTTCAACTGGAGGAAGTATGTTGAGACAATCTTGCAAAGCTTTAATATGCAGGATAATAAACTAGTGAAGGTTCCTATTACTGTAGGTGTAAATTTATATGTTGAACAATGTCCCAAGACACATGAAGAGGAAGAGGACATGTCTCGTGTTCCACATGTGAGTGTGGTTGGTAGACTGATGTATGCAAGTGTTGAGGCCCTTTTTGAAGGTGTGACGTACTATTATTTGCACCCAATGGCTTACGGCTCAGTGTTGCTTCAAGCTCAATATTGCCTACACGGAGTGAGACGCATACGAGTATGGTTAATTTCATTCCTGAGATGGCGTCAAACCCAGGAACACCATGCCTTGTTGGTGTCTTTGTCTAGCTCTATGTTGGTATCTGACTTCCTTGTTGGTGTCTAACTTCCTTGTTGGTTGTGGTTTTCACCAGACCAAACATTACACATGTAGTGGAAGTATTGAGAAAGTTTATTTCAAAACCAGGGAAGGAGCATTGGACAACAGTGAAGCGGGTTTTCAGGTATTTGCGTGACACTAGTGATTATGGTTTGTGCTATCAAGGAAGAGGATTGAATCAAATTTTGGAAATTTGTGGCTTTATTGATGCAAATTGAGCTGGAGATATGGATCAGAGAAGATCTACAAGTGGGTATGTGTTTAACCTATTTGGAGGAGCAGTCAATTGGATGAGCACGAGGCAGTCTATAGTGGCACCTTCAACTACATAGGTTGAATACATGGCAACCACTCATGCAAGCAAGGAAGAAGTTTGGTTGTAGAGATTGTGTTCAAGTATGGGGTTGGTATAGCGAGATATAAGGATAGATTGTGACAACCAAAGTGAAATTTTCTTAGAAAAGAACCCTGATTATCATTCGAAGGCAAATCACATTGATGTTCAGTATCACTTTGTGAGGGATATGGTTGAGGACAAAAATGTGTTGTTGGTAAAGGTGGACACTTTGAAGAATGTTGCAGATGCATTGTCGAAGTCTGTGAGCACTGAGATGTTTTATTGGCGTAGAGAAACATGGGTGTTGTAGGCCTGGACCAATGATTATGCTCTCCCGTGACCCCCTTTGTGCAAAGAAAACAAGTGGGAGAAGGTTGGGTATGTGTTATATTGTTTCCACAACTAGTTTCATGTGTTTTATGTTGTGTCGGGTCCAATAATAGTTGGGAAAAACCAAGGATGGGGAGTGGAACCAAATATGATGGGAGGACCCGTTACATAGCATTTTGTCACTGTCCCTATACTCCCTGTTCCACTATCCTGGAGGACCTCTACAGTGAACCCTACATACTGCCCCATCATGAAGAGACTCCCATTATGTCCTTCTTCATGAGCAGAACAATTCCCTTTTGCATAATTTCCCAAGAATCTTCCTTTTACCCCAGTTTACAAGACCGGCGCTAATGACCCATTCCCTCCTCGCACCGATTTGTAGAGATCGAAACCGAGACTAGTGCCGTACGACGCAACTGATCCTTTTCTCAGTCGCGTCGATCCTCTTTTGGCAAGTTTTTTAAATATGGAGTCGAAGCTTCCAGGTCTAGAAGCTTCGTAATGGAAGTCTGGTAAATGGTTGGGCTGGATGGAGCTGAGGAAGTCAGTTTGGGCTCCTTTCCCCTATTAGGATGGAACAAACCCAAGAGATAAGGCCTCTCCCATGATAAGAGGAACCATCTCCCCTCCATCCAAGCTATATAAACTCCTCCTTTTCCAAGCTAAACTAGTCTTAGTATTTTTGGAGCTTGAATAACTAGCAAGATATCATAGCTTGTAGCCTTCTAGTTTATGTTTGTGGAGGGAGAATAGTGTGTTTGGTTTGGTTTGGAACTAAAGGGAAGAAGCCTTAAAACTTCCATTATTGGGGCTATCCATGAGATGCTAGCAGAGGTGTGGGAACCCGGATACATCGAAGGAGACCTGCAACATCAAGGCATTGGTTGTAATCTCTTTCTGAACTTATATGAATACAATTATTGATTGATTTCCTACATTAAGTGTTATCTCACATTTTATGGCTTAAGATTCCTTGACCTTTTAAGTAGGCTGAATGCAATTTGTATGCTATCACGTTTATTGTTATTGCTTGTTTTCTTGTTTCATGTATTCGAAGGAAGGAAACAAAAGGTAGTTGGAGTAAGGAAGCAGGATCATCACCAAGCAGAATAGCATTCTAAGAGGTAGGCCCTCTTATTTGATTCTAGCTTAAGGAAGTTTTCCATAGATTGTTTGTTTGTGGCTAGACCCGCTCTCTCGAGCTAGAGGAATTGTCTTTGTCCGCATCAAGAATTTACCTGCACCACAAATTGGAAACTCAACTAGGGAACCAATCCTCTCGTTTGATTGATTTTCATTTCATGGTTTGTGTGAACTTTTGCAGTGTCACCTTTTGCCTTTAGTTCTCTCTACTTTTCCTGTTTTACTACTCTGAGTCTGGAATTTACAGTGGCAGGTCTGGCTTTGGCCTTTGAAATTTTTTACTTTTTTCTTCAAATCCTCAGTCAACGCATTTAATTTTCTAACAGTCGCGTCGATCAGCACGAGTTTCTTTAAAACAGTCGCGTTGTACCCCCTTGTGGCCCCTGTTGTCAGTTAGGAAATTGTGTCGTTTCCTGTAGGTGAAGATCAAGGTTTCTCCTTAATCATAACCAGTGTGTCTTGCCCTCATAATTTCTTCCTCTTAGCATGTTTGAAGGCACACAAATGCTAGCCCACCCTCTGATGTGTTAAGTCTGGCCCTGTGTGAAGTTATTTTTTATTTTTTCTTTGAATCCCTCGATCAATGCTCTTTTTGGCCAAATAGTCGCACCGATCAAGCCTATCAGCACTAGTTGTAGTCTGGCCAGTCGTGTCGGTCGTGTCGATCAACGCTAGTTGTAGTCTGGCCAGTAGTGCCGGTCTCTGAGTTAAGAAAAAACAGAATTTCTCCCATTCCAGTGCCAGTGTGTCTTGACCCTCAGACTCTCTTCTTCCGCCCAGAAGTGACTAGGATGCTTTGTTTGCTGGTTTTGATTGATTGATTGGCTTGAAGTTTCATTGCTTGATTTTTTTAGTTTTTTGGATGGTTTCTATGACCCTAGGGCATCTAGGTCAATTACCGTTCATTTGTTTGTTTACTCATTATATCAAGTTTCTGATTTGCTGCTTCATTTAATCCATCTTTCAGTCGCAACATCTTCATTGCTTCATTTTCAATTGAATGAGTGAAAGAGTCTTGTTTGTTCTCTTATTTCGAGTGTCTCTTTTCTCTTTCTAAGAATAGATTACATTGCTTGGTTTGCAGATTGAAGCATTTATGTGTTTGGTTTGTTCAATTCAGGGAAAAAGTTGCTTTTAGCTTCATTTATCATGCTTTGGATTTAATTGTTGCTTGTTTGTTCGGAATTGTGAAATTTTCACTAAAAGTGCTTTATGTGAAGGATTCATTTTGCATTTTATGAAAAGAAGAACATCATTCTAGTTTACTTAAGCAAAAATATTGCATTCGTAGCATTATTGAGAAGCTATAATTACATCATCATAGGCATGAGAAATGAAATAAACTTTTGTTGTTAAGGGAAGATTAAGTGCATTTAGGACATGTATTAGTGAAAGATTTCATTTTTTGATTGTTGCATTGATTGTGTGCTCTCTATCCCTCAATTAGTGTTAACTTTCATCGAAGAAAGATTTCTTTTCTCATATAGTTTCATATAGGAGTTTTCAGATGATAACGGTAGGGCCTTGAAATTGAAATCTAATTCAAGATCAACCGTTAAAATTTATTGAATTAACCTAAGGAAGCATTGAAACTTAACACTTGCATTTAAAGGTCTAGGCTAGAGACGTGTTTCGGCATCTTTAAACCTAGCAGTTGTCATTCGCTTCGGCATTAGACAGCGCTAGTACGGACTTTTGATCCCCGTACCATCATATATATCAAGGGAGACCCCTATAGGTTGCAACCCTTTATCCATAGGAAGCCAAGTCTGTCGCCTTGTAAATGTGATACACCGAACACAGCATTCGGGGAGATTGCTTGCCCATACTTCTCAGTTCGCCGGGAGGTATTATGTAGTTCATGGTTACCTGGTAATCCTTTTACCTAGATTATCCTAAGCAGTCATTTTGGTCTTTTTGACTCTTTAAATTTAAAATATCACCAAGCACTTGTCCTTTCGAGCTCGTTAACTCCGAAAGAGACTAGAGTCACCTTTTGCCTTTTTCTCGACTCTTAAAATATGAAAAGGAAAAGTTTTATTTCAGTGTCTTAAAATTAACTACCCACGAAATATTCCTGGTTAAATTTATCTTCCTTAGTGATTCTTTAGGGTCGTTTCCAATGGCAACATTTCCAGAGTCTACTAGTCAAGGATTCCCCTCAGATGGGAATCCTGGTCCTTTTCCTTCTTTTGGAAACGTTGGTGCTCCTTATATGGCAACATTGTCCCTCCCTGGGTTAACCATTGGTTTACCTATCTGGTTATTTTCAACCTCGGTGGTCTCGAGTGTCCCAACTCCTATCCAGTCATCTCCTTCATTTGAACCACATCACATTGATTCTAAGTTATACCTCTCACCTTCTTCCCTTATTTCTTCATCTTCCTCTTCTACTTCGCCTGGTGAAAGTTTGAAATCTAGTAACGAGGAGACTAAGAAGAAGAAGAAGAAGTCAGATAAGCAAGAGGCCAACCATGTAGCTGTTACTCCAAATGCACCTCCCGTAGACAAACCTTCCAATCCTTTGCGCAAGGTAAAATTCCCTTGTAGGTTGTGTAAGGGTGACCATCTCCTTCAAGATTATCCTGGCATTCCCAGGGTCTTAGAGGTATGGTCTCTAGACCTGAATCGACCATCCCCGTCGACCTCTGGAGATCATGTCGATGCTACACCTTCAGCTAATGATGGTAAGAAGAAGTGAAAGATTAGATTCCCCTGTAGGTTATATGAAGGAGAGCATATTCTTCACCTTTGTCCTCTTATGGATAAATCTTCCAAAGTTTTGGAAAACCTTACAGCTCCTCAACCCCAACTTCCTGTTGGTTATCAGAGGCTTTCTTCTAACCCTCCCCTAGTTGGTAAAGAGATTGACTTGGATTTGTCTCTTGCTCATCCTGCTCTTCCTGAGCATGACTCTCTTGTGTTTGTTCGCGACCAACCATTGGTCAAAAAGAGTGTCAGCTTGGCTCTGCCTTCAGTTGTTCACTCTGTTCCCGAAGAGGGTGATGATCATACTTCTCGTGTTCTTCTCATCTCCTCATATTCTCATGAATCGAAGAGTGACCCTCCCGTCCCGGTTATTCAGGAGAGTCCTTCTCTTATTCCTGTAAAGCATGGGGGAAATCATATGATACCCCCACCAAGTAGTTCTATCATTTCTTTTGATTGGAGTCAATTGACTGCATTCCGCCTTCCATCTTATGTGCCTTTCCAGATTATAGTACAAGCCGCTAATATGGTAGTACATGGCACTGTATTAGATGAAGGCGCATCTGTTAGCATCATGTCTTCTACTACTTGGCAAGCTTTGGGTTCCCCACAGCTTGTGCCTATCACCTAGAATCTGTTGGCTTTCAACGGAGGAACCAGTCAACCCTTAGGGATCCTTCCGAAGTTCCCTATTACTTTGGGAGGAAATACCGTATATATAGACGTGATGGTAGTCCAAGCTCCCTTAGATTTCAATCTTCTACTTGGACGCGACTATGTTTATGCCATGGGCACTCTTGTTTCTTCGCTTTTTCGTGTGATTTGTTTTCCACATGAAGGGAGAATAGTGACCATTGATCAATTTTCATTCGTTGGTCATCAGGTGTCTCCCATACAACCATCGTCCCCTATTGGTTCTTGTTTGCAAGTAGTGCCCTCCCTGCCACAGGTCAATTATGTGGCTACCTGTTCCATCTCCACATCTGTTGATGATCACACAGATGGTATAGTACATTATGTATTGGGGGCATTGGAACCCGATCTGTCATTGGTACCAGTTGACATGTATTCCTCCTAGAGCGTGGTTCTCCCGTCTAGTGAGGACCTCTTGGGAGCCATGTTCTTGTATGGTCAATGAACAGGGGTTAGAGCATAGTTCCTCGTCTTGTGTCAAGCTCCTTAAAAAATGAAACAAGGACCTTGGAGCATAGTTCCTTCTCTTGTGTCAAACGCCTTAAAAATGAAACAAGGGATGCAAGCATAGTTCCTTGTCTTGTGTCAAGCTTGTTAAAAAATGAAACAAGGAGTCACAATGATAGTTCTTTTTCTGTGTCAACCTCATTAAAAAATGAAACAACGTGTGAGGATCATTTGTTCCTGTATCAACCTCGTTAAAAAATGAAACAAATGTCTGAGGATAGTTCTTTTTCTGTGTCAACCTCGTTAAAAAATGAAACAACTCCCTTTTCCAAATCGAGTCTTTGATTAAGATCTCATAAAATCTCAATCGAGTATTTCTTGGATCTCAAGAGTGAACCTTCATTCCATCCACCTCACTGAATGAAATGAAGCTTGGGGGGCATGTACCTTGAATTGAGTCATTATGTTGGGGGCATGCAAACTTATCGCAAGCATAGTTTTTGTTTCAAGCTTGTGTAAAAATGAAACCAAACTCAAGCATAGTTTTTCGTTTCAAGCTTGTGTAAACATGAAACCGAATTCAAGTAGAGTTCCCCATGGTTCAAGCTTGTGTAAAAATGAACCCATGCCCAATTTACATCTTGTGATTTCCATTTTTATTAGCTAATTTCTGCTAGATGAACCTTGGTTTTTTCATTCCGCCGTCACCATCTCTTTGGCTGATTATATGCTTTCATTTGGTTGTTTTACCCTTGCCTGGGGAACATCTCCAGTGAGTGGTCTTATTAGCCAGCCTCTTGACCATTACATTTTTTGAGTAGTTCCATCATTACCGGAACCTGTTGCTACCTTTACACCACTCATTACTCCAGGATGAATCACCTTTAAGCTCTCTTCTGACTCGTAAAAAATGAAAAGATTGCTAAGTATTTTTCCCTTCTAGACTCGTTAAAGTAAATAAAAGCAGGGAGTAATCTTTGAGCTCTTTTATGACTCTCAAAATATGAAAAGATTGTCGAGCTCTTGTCGTTCTGAACTCGTTAAAGGCTACAAAACGTCGTTTACCCAGTATACGTTTACCCATTTTTTGGGTTGGGATAAACTATTTACAAAAAAGGTACTCCTTGACTGAAATGGTCAAGCGGTTCTCTCTAGTATCATTTTCTACCTTTTCAGGTTCGAGAGACACAAATGTACGAAAATGGACCTTGTGGAGTTTTCTTTTTTGTGTCTTTTTCAAACTCTCTAAACATGAAAAAGATACCGAGTTACACCTTTGTCGGACTCGTTAAAACATTAAACGACATCGGATTCGTCACCATGACGGACATGAGCTTCTCCTTCCTAGGGCTCATTAATCTTGCTAGGTCGGATTCATCCGAAGGATGGACTTACAGTGCAAGCACATGCTACCCCCTTCAAGCTTGCAATTAAAAAATAAGTGGGGTACTAGCCAAAAATGGTGGGGGGAAATGGGAAATTCTATCAATTGTGTCAACAGCTCACTCCTGAACATGACTCTTTCTGCTTCGTGTCAGGTTGGGATATCTTCACTTCATCGTTGACTTTCCTAGGTTGGGCCGCTCATTATTGCCTTCCATGTGATCTCTGCCACATCATCATGACCTCTGATCTTATGGGTCCAAAAGCTGCCAAACTTCGGATTTGTGTCATCGATATGTTCAAGAGTTGTCCTTGTGCAGTTACACTCATTCCTGATTCTTTGTATCATCCATAATCATTGCATCCCTTTGTCTCGTGTCGATGATGTGGGATACATCATGGCCCTCCTTCGACAAGGTCACTTCCCGTTGAGTTCAGCTCATTATCTGGGAAGTTTGCTAAGAGACTCCCTTCCAGTACCTTAGAGCTTGCATGCCTTAATGGCAAGTTCTTCACACTCGACGACAAGTTCACATCATTGGCTTTCGATCGAGTGATTTCACGGGTGTTCGACTTCAGTTCCTTTATTCACATTCTGTGGATTGTGTTGCTGGTACCTTGAGAGCCATTGTCATTATTGGTCGTTTCCGTCGAGCTTGTTAATGGTTCACATCATTAACTGGTAATCAAGTGAATTTATGGCATGTTCGACTTCAAACCATCTATTCACATGTTAGAATTTGTACTTTGATCGGGTCGTGTTGGAGCGCAAGACCCTGGACTCAGATTACAAAATTCCAGGTTGCAAGGCGATGTGACATGATCATGCTAATATACATGTCTCTCTCAAATGGATGGTTGCGACCATACCATGAGTTGTTATATGTGATCCTTCTCATTATTGGATGGCTGCGACCATACCTTGGTTTCGATATGATCCTCTTTATTGGATGGTTGCACCCATGCCTTGGATCCATTTACATGATCTCTCTCTGGATGGTTGCGTCCATACCACGATTCATGTATCATTTGTCAGAGTTTCAGTGATGTATATGTATATATGCTTGCTTGCAGGTTTTCGACGACGGACTTTGGTTCCCCGCATCTACTTGTAAAGCATTTCACCCCTCACTCTAGTTCGGCCTTCACGCTTTAGGGGGCATCTGTTACACAACATTTTGTCACTGTCCCTATACTCCCCATTCCACAATCCTGGAGGACCTCTACAGTGAACCCTACATATTGTCCCATCATGAAGAGACTCCATTATGTCCCTCTTCATGAGATGAACAATTCCCTTTTGCATCATTTCCCAATAATATTCCTTTTACCCAAGTTTACAAGACCGGTGCTAATGACCCATTCCCTCCTTGTGCTGATTTGCAGAGATTGAAACCAGGACTAGCTCCATACGGTGCAACTGAGCCTTTTCTCAGTTGTTTCGATCCTCTTTTGGCAAGTTTTTTAAATATCGAGTCGAAGCTTCGAGGTCTAGAAGCTTTGTAATGGAAGTCTAGTAAATGGTTGGGTTGGATGGAGCTAGGGAAGTCAATTTGGGCTCCTCTCCCCTATTAATATGGAACAAACCCAAGAGATAAGGCCTCTCCCATGATAAGAGGAACCATCTCCCCTCCATCCAAGCTATATAAACTCCTCCTTTTCCAAGCTAAACTAGTCTTAGTATTTTTGGAGCTTGAATAACCAATAAGATATCATATCTTGTAGCTCTCTAGTTTATGTTTGTGGAGGGAGAATATTGTGTTTGGTTTGGTTTGGAACTAAAGGGAAGAAGCCTTAAAACTTCCATTGTTGGTGCTATCCATGAGATGCTAGCAGAGGTGTGGGAACCCGGATACGTCGAAGGAGACCTGCAACGTCAAGGCATTGGTTGTAATCTCTTTCTGAACTTATATGAATACAACTATTGATTAATTTCCCACATTAAGTGTTATCTCACATTTGATGGCTTAAGATTCCTTGACCTTTTAAGTAGGCTGAATGAAATTTGTATGCTATCACGTTTGTTGATGTTGCTTGTTTTCTTGTTTCAGTTATTCAAAGGAAGGAAACAAAAGGTAGCTGAAGTAAGGAAGCAGGATCATCACCAAGCGGAATAGCATTCTAAGAGGTAGGCCCTCTTATTTGATTCTAGCTTAAGGAAGTTTTGCATAGATTGTTTTTTTGTGGCTAGAACCGCTCTCTCAGGCTAAAGGAATTGTCTTTTTCCACATCGAAAATTTACCTGCACCATAGGACCTACCCATGGTTTTTTGAATGGATTTTGCACATGGTTTTGGGCATGATGCTTTTCTGCCCCATGGTATTTTGTAGATCCAGTCAAGGGAACTACGATTATGTTCTAATCCAGGGTTAGTGGATTGGGGTTTATGAATGCTTTAGCATGTATATATATGTATTGTAACATTGAAAGGAATATAATGAAAAACCAATCTGGTAGTCTTGATTTTGGGATCAGGGGGAAAATCTTTGTGTATATTTGTTTTATGTTCTCGCCATTGTATATTTTTTCTATTTGAAGAATTCATTTGCAGGCAATTTATGTGAAGGGTTAAAACCTACATGTGCATGCCGAACATAAAAACTACATACTAGTTAATCATCTTATAATTCTTCCATATATCATCGTACATGCCTTAGTCGTTTATTTATTTTGCAAGTATACAGTTTGCAATGAAAAATTGTTTAAATGGTAGTCTATCATTCTAAATTTGTTATCTCCATTGTAATACAACGTTTACGTTGGGCTAAATTACAAATTATTGTTCAATTTAAAAAGCACATTATAGGGATCTAAAATGATTTGCAGTAAGCTTTTGAATTATCTCCTTTATATAGGGAGGTAGCAGCGAGGGAGGTTATCCTATACCTTGATGAAACTATAGAAGTAAAGTTATCATGAGGCTTGGGGTATTGAACAAATAATCATGTAGAAGCATATGCCCTTCTTCAAGGTCTATTCCTAACACAAATAAGGCATATTTCAAATATCTCAATCATTGGAGACTCGCAGTTGATAATTCAAAGTTTAATTAAGGAGATTCTCCCCAAAGATTTAGCACTAATATAAATTCTCAAGATTATCTTGAGCTCACTTTAAAATATTTACTTCTTATAAATTTATCCATGTTTTGAGACAAAATAATGCTCCGACAAATGAATTAGTAAAAGAGGGCTTAATTCTAGCTCAGAACATTAAGACTTAATCGAAATCAAAACTTTCAACCACTACCATAGACTATGAAAGGGGGATTATAATAAATGGAAATGAACAAGTGGAAAATGTAGCACAAAGAGAGCATGCAAAAGGAGTTAAAGCTCAAGGAGGATAACGACAAGAGGTATCCATGAGAAGTGATGTTTGTATATGTTGCAAGATAGTCAGGCATGGGGAGGGACATATTTGAGTATTCCTCTACAAGGACAAGCACACTAGAGCTCATGTGTGGTGCAAAATGAGGTGGGTTCACAACGGTTCCAAAGGAAGTGGGAGATTTGTGTCTCATAATTTTGCGGAGAGAGATGTAACCCTAGCATCATACATGTCTACAATTCATATGAATGGAAATGTTGGCAAGGATCCTTGCATAGATGAGAGAATTGTGTTTGTTTCACCTAAAAATGGATAGTGGAACACAAAGCTAAGCAAGAGTAGGAGGAAACAAACTTTTTTGTGTTGGAATGGTCTTTGTATTATTGAAGTTGATTTCTCCTCAATTGGAGTATAGGCCTTTGAGTGCCCTTGTATCAGTTTAGCTTACTTGATCGAAGGAGTCATAAAATGTGTAAATTTGGTTAAAATAAATAATAGTTTGTGCTTATTGGTGATATACTCGATGCAATTCATAAGATCTCGGTCTTGGGGAGATCAGCGTTCTTCACTAGCATCTCAAGGAAATTGAGACTCAGGCAATTATCACAATAGTTGGAGGCAAGTTTGCGGTGGTTAGCTAAATGTTTGTTGGCTTAGTTTTTAAAATACTGTTTATTTATCATTTCAAGCCTCTAGTGGAGTGGATTGAGAAATTCTAAATTTTTATGCAAATTTAAGGGCCTTGGAAAGTTGAAGCTAAGTTCTACTCAGTCGGAATATAAACCTTTGAGTGCCCCTATATCATTCAACCTTACTTGTTTCAGGGAGTAATCAGAGGTGTAACTTTGGTCGAAAATAATAATATGCTTATATGTGATCATATTAATGCAATTGGGAAGGTCCCGTCTTGGGGGGACCAAGTTTCTTTGTTAACATCCCAGGGAAATTGAGACTCTGGTAGCTACCATAGGAGTTGGAAGTAAGCCAATGGTCATAAGAGGTTCAATATTAAAATCACCATCATAGTCACTTAGATTTTGTGTCACATTCTACAAGTCTAGGAATTCTTGAAAGCACTCAAAATTATGCAGCTCAACGATGCCTGAAAGGCATTGCAAATTTCAAATCTCATGTTGTTCACTAGATATACATCATAATTTGGCAACTTGAAGCATTGACAAATTTTGCAAGTTTGTTTTCTATCAACCCATAGAGTGGGATCTCTTTGTCTCATTGTGTCATAGTAGAAAAGTTTGAAGGATTTTGGAAAGAACACAGTTTGGGATACTTGCTAGGAGGTTTAATTTTCAGTTTGACATCCATTTCCCCTGTGTTGTAGGAAACATGAATCAACCCTCAGAAATGGAAATGAAGTTGTTGTTAGAAACCATCACACAACTTCAAGAAGAAATTAACACTCTCTAATTAAGACATAGTCAACTAGTGTCTAGCTTAACCACTATCATAGAGTAATTGGTAGAGAAGAGAACTCAAACGTAATGAAAAGAGGACGAATTATCTAAGATTTTCAAACAAATTCATTGCATATAGTTGGTTGTGGACATGTAGCATCATGACCCATACTTCTCCAACATTTAGTTAAGTACAATTTCTCAACTAATCCCTAATCTCAATGTAATGATCATGCCTTTCAATGAGAGGTGAGGGCAAAGCAAAGACACTCTTCATTTAGATGGTTAAATGTTAGTGTGCAAATGTTGTCATATTTTGTTTATTTTTGGCATTTATACACATCTAGATAAATTTGATGGAAACTAAATAAATTTTTTGAGCATAATGAGTGCATTGGACAATCTAGGGTTTGACGTTGACGTAAATCAGACGTGGAAATTGTCATGTTTTGGATGTACCTATTGTGTTCACAACGCATACTTTTAACAATACAAATGTTCTCTTTCTTATTAAAAAAAAAAAAGTATCCCCTTTATATATTTTACACTTGGACAATGAAGGTGGTTTTTTTAAATATTTATCTAATATCTTATTTGTAAATATTTATGTTATACTTTATGTTCATATTAAGTATTTTTTCATTTTTTTGAAATGAAAATAATTTAGATTTAAGTGATGTTTTTTCTAATTGTTCACTCTGACTTTGCAACTTTGTCTCTGAGAAGTTTCAACTATAAAAAAAATAAAACTTAAATATATAAATATTTTTTTTTCTAAGTGAGATGTTTTAAAGATTTATTTTGTTGGTGTTTAAGGTATTTTACTTAAGATGATGCTCATGATTAATATCTATTGCGATGAGAATTGGTTTATCGCACCTCAAAAAATGTAAGAGATTACTTGGCTTTCTTTAGAATATTATTTATGTGCTCTAAAAACATTAATAAAAGCATTCCAAAATCACATATGTTTTATGCCTCAGTAGGTTAGGAAGGTAGGTATTGTGATAAATATTTTTGAATTGTGATCTAATTGAGTATATGCAAGGCACTGTAAGAGAAAGTGCTTTTCATATTCAAACTTCTTAATGTCACAAAACTGGCATGTTCTTTAATCCCACATGTTATAGGCCATTTTGTCACATATGTTCAATATGCCTACAAACCAGATTAATCAACATTCGTGAACATGTTGTCATCATCCCTTCACAAATCCCTAAGCATGATCTTTCCAAGAAGTGCACCCTTTCCCTTTAGCCACCTTTGTTTAGCACTGGTTGATCCATTCTACACCAGTGCTGGTCAACATTAGTTGCTCCCTTCAGTAGATGCGTTGATTCTAGAAAGTCGGAAAATTAAAAATAATTCCAAAGCTCCTCTTCCAAAAGCTTCAATGGGTTGTATTCACCATTTACCATGGATAAGAAGGTCGAATCCTATCTTATCCTACCTTGGAGACTTCACCTCTTATCCCTTGAGCTCATCCTCCCATCATAAGTGGATCTTAAGCTCATTATGGTAAATCCTAAACTACCATCCCTCTCTTATAAATTTATTGTCATCCATAGCATCAGGGTTGGATTTTGGAGATTGATTGTGCCCTCATGTTGTTTCCTTGAATCTAAAGGAGTCATCATCTTCATGCATTAGGGTTGATATTGAGGTGTGCTTTGTGAAAAGGAAGGACAAGTCAACTTGGGGAGACATCTACAAGATCAACTACTATTTATGGTTGTAAACTCTCTCCTATTTATATTAATACAAAGAGTATCTTGTTTTCCTATATGTGTTGTGTTATGTTTACATTCATGTATTTCAATGCCTTGCTAATTCATTGAATAAAGATGTTAGACTATGCTACTTGGTTGTTGTAGATCCTTTGCTTGTTTTAGTCATGTGTGCAGGTTCTAATTATAGCACTTGGAGCTACAATTGGAGCTTACAAGCAAGGAGGAAGGAGAACTTGCTACAAATTCAAGGTAGGCCTCTTTCCCATTCTCTAACTTCTCTAAGGAAAACTCTATATTCTTTGCCTTCTGTTGTTCTAGACCAGTCCACTAGGTCTAGGGAATTCACCTTTGTCCGCAATCGTAAATTCTGCATAACACCACAATGTTTTGGAAATCAAGGAATGCCTAGTTTCACGATGTAACTCATAAGAATGTTGCATATATGTCGTCATTAATGTTAACTGCAGTTTCATTGATTTCAAAGTTCAACAGCATGAGAGACTGTTGCAGTTTGGACAACATATCTTTGAAGGCGTTTATGTTCTTATCCCTAGTCCAAATAAGAATGAATATTGTTTAGTTGGATACTCCTCTCCTATACATTTCAAACAATATATGTAAACTCTCCTATCTCCACAGGAATCAAGAGGAAAATGAAGTTAAAATGAAAATGACATGCAAGGTTCCAAGACTCGTCAAAGTTCCATCCTTAAGTAATATTTGGATCTCAATAGTGTATTCGGCCTGCCTCAACATATCAGTGCTTTATCCAAAGTCATTTAGTATATTCGAGCATTTGGGCCCTTTGCTAAAAATAATTATATGCCAGATACAAAATCTGTTTCTCTACATTTGGGCATCCGGTTTTTGGGGATCCGGAAAAATAGCCATTATCAAAATCATCATATTTCTGGATTTATTCGCTAGCCAATGGGTGGACCCCAGCTAACATTGCAGTATACGTAGGATGATAGATGGCATTGGGTGGCTAGAGATGATGACATGGAACCCTAAAATGTGGACACGTGACAGGCATATTTAGACTTTTTGGGTGGCTAAGTGGTTGTATTATGAGTGACACGTGGCATGATACATGGCATAGGATGATGTGGTAGATGATGTGGAAATTTCTAATTAGTTCTTGGAGCTTCAAAGTGGAAGCTCCTGAAGTCTCAAGATTCACACCATGGACTAGTTTGGTGAAGGTTTCCTATGTATTTCATTTTGACCAAAAACGATGAAGAATAAAGAAATTGTGCCAAATTAGCAGTGGAGCCCTTATTCGGATATTTGGCAATCTAAGAGTGTGAAGATCCATCTAGGATCTGGCATCTAGGGTTATGCTAAGTGATCGGGGCATCCGCTGGTCCGAGGGTGCAGGCAACATAGGCATATGATTCAAACCCAAATCTAGATGTAATATAAAAAGTTAGTTGATCCGGATTTAAACAGGAACACAACAAATTACAGATTTAGCCATAAATACATATATGTAGCAGAAATAACACTTCATTTCATTAATATCAAATACTGAAATATGCTTACAAACATAATGGAAATCAGACTAGCTCGGGCTATGGTAGCTTATCTCTGAGAAGCGATGTGGCGGCTACATGCCTCTGAACTGAGTTACAATGAGGTTCAAGGGCCTTTTTATTATTGAACAATAAGAGAAAACCCTAAACAACCAAAACCCTAACCCGAGGAGATGTAACACTGAGAGTTTATGGGCCCTGTTGGGGTTAGTTGGGCAGCCAACTTCCCGGGGTTGTAACTTGGTCATATTATCTACGTTTGACGCATATGATACCTCGTTGGAAAGATCTCTTCGAGGACTACAGATACTTATGTGATCTCCTACAAAATCGTTATAGGCATTTTGCCAAAAAAAAAAAAAAAAAAAAACAAAAACAAAAACAAAAAAAAAAACATTGTTGAAGGCCTCAAAACGGATCTGGAAGTTCAAGACCCGAAAAACTGCCAAAAATAGTAAATTGTGCTACAATTAAAAAAAACAAACAAACAAACAAAAACAAAAAACAATGGTGAGGGTCCAAGTGGAATGGGTGGGTGGCCACCAATATCCACATGGATCATTAGTCTAGTTAATGTTATGAGGTGGTGGTTTTGTGTAGAATGGAGAAGTTATTTAGGCATTCGGTGGTTCAAGTATGTAAGCAGCGTGCACATATGATTGACATTCAGATCCAGATCCTCTGGAACTTTTACAAAGTGTTCATGTTATGTGGTCCTGTGGACTTAAATCCAAGAGCTTAAGAGTCGATGATCCAAGGTCACCCATACTAGATTTTCACCAAGGATAAATGATATATTTTTTGCCCTGCCATGGTTAGTCGACTTGATAATGTATAAATAAGCCAGAAAACTTTGGAATGGCATGTGTGGATCTGACTAAGGAAATAATAAGCAGTTTTAGTATGTTGTGTTTCTATGGAGAAAAGAGAGTGATACAATTCAAAGAAATGAAGTTTGTAAAAAATGTGATTGCAAAAGAGTTCAGAGGACACAATATATAGGATGTTTGTGAATCAATGCTTAGGATTTAGAACACGAAGTGAAGTACATAATACAGGAGCAATACAAAACAAAGCAAAAAGTCATACTCAAGGAATTATGTTAAGCATTCATCAGGTTAGTGCTTGTATTTATTAGGGGGTTGGTCTCATAAAATCATTATAACAATAGGTTAGTGCCTACAATATCATTCATTAATAAAATAAAAAATTTCACATATTTATGGTGTATCTCTTGTTGTTAATGTGATTGTTTGTGTATTTATATTAAATTTGTTTTGATTGGTTAAGATTGGCTATTATATTGATTCACCCCTCCTCTCAATATAATTATATTTCTAACAATTGGTATTAGTGCAAGGTTCCTTTGGGAACAATTAATCACTGGAAGGTAGATCTCAAAGGAACATGGCCAACCACAAAGGATTTTTTTCAAGCAAGGCTCCTCAGTTTGATGGATCAAACTATGCCTTTTGGAAAATAAGAATGAGTACTTACATTATGTCTTTTGGTATTGATGTTTGGATAGCTATTGGAAATGGTTATCAAGTGTCTGCAACTCCTCCTACTGCAGATGGAAAATCACTTTATACATATAATGTTACGGAAAAGAAAGGCATATTTGATATCGAATTTGTTAAAGTAATGCATTGCAAGTCAGCCAAAGATCTATGAGACAAGCTTCAAAGTTGTTATGGAGGAGATGATAATGTAAAGGAGGCTAGGCTATAAACTTACATAAGTAAGTTCAAAATTTTGAAAATGGATGAAGATGAAAATATTGCCTCATTCTTTCTTCATGTGGATGGGATAATCATCACTACCAGAGATCTTGGTGAGACAGTTAAGGAATGTGATATTATTTGCAAAATATTAAGATCCCTTGCCTCAAGGTTCAATCCAAAAATTTTAGCTATTGAGGAATTAGCAGGCATTCAAAGTCTTAATATGGATGCTCTTCATGGAACTCTTACTGCATATGAACTAAGAACAAAGAAGCAAAAGATTTGTAAGAAAGTTGAAAAGGGAACTAGAAAGTTCAAAGGTAATGTTCCATTCAAATGTGTTGAATGTGGTATAATAGGCCACTATCATCTAAATGTCCTTATGCAATTTTGAATGATAGTGATGATGAAGTAAAATTCAAACCTCGTTCATCATAAAAGAAAACTAGATAGCAAAAAGAGAAGCTTTTATTCCAAAGAAGACAGTGATTATGAAAACAATGAAAGCATGTCTAATGATGAAAGAGGAGAGGTCTCATTCATAGCTATGAGTGATCAAAATTTTGAAGAAGAGATTGAAGTGGAAGTGGATTGTTAAGAACTTGTAAGTGCCATAGAAGAATTAAGACCTCTAAGAAAAAAGGAAAATCAACTAAAACAACAATTGCAATAATATAAGGATAAAGATTTTGATGCATATTTCATCATTCTTCTAAATATTGAACTGGGAGAAACCAAAAGGATAAAAGATATTTTGTCAAAATAGTTGAAAGAAAAGGGAGAAGGAATTGTTCTTTTAAGAAAAGAATTAAAGAAGGTCTTAGATCGGCTCAATCAAAATTTAAAGCTAATAAAAGGTTCTAAGTCATTAGATGACATCCTTAGCCTAAAGAGATCTCCATTACTAAATACACGCCTTGGTTATAAAGAGAACCCAAAGAACACCAAGGGAGATTTAAGCTCAACAATTGCAGGAAATGAAACCGGGAAACCCATAAGTTATGTTGATGCACTCAATAACAATTTAAAAATATAACAAAGTCATGAATATTCTTTCATCAAAATAGGGCATATTCATCTAGAAAAATCTAAGAGAGATGCAAAGAAATTAGCAAAAGGAGAAGATAGCAACAATGCAAGCACGCTAAAAGGCACAAATGCAACTATGAATCGTCAACATTATAACAAAGAAGGCAAGCAAAATAGATTCAACAAAGCGATTCATTTTAGCAGGTAATATTCATCTAGGTACCAAAATTTCTTTTATGGACATTGTTACTCATGCAATAATTTTGGTCATAAGGCAGTTGATTGTAGATCCTATGTAAGAAGAAATTATGGAGGAAGAGAATTTCTAAGAATTCCAATGAACAACTATTTAAGCAACAAACCTAAAGGTATGTATGAAAATAGTATTAGAAGATACAATTCTTTTTCTTCTCTGCAGAATTATGTTGAATGCTACATATGCAACAACTATGGCCACAAAGCACGTGATTGTTGGAGTAGTTTAAATGGGTCCCAAAACCAAGGCAAGGAAGAATCCCCCCTAAAAATTCAACAATGTGGAAGAAACAAGCGAAGTAGGAAGATTGCAGTCTCATTTTATATACCCAAAAACAAGAAAATAAATGGTATGTTAACAATGGTTGTTCAAGAGATATGACATGAGAGCAGAGTAATTCATTAAACTTGAGGAAGAGAATGGAGGCAAGTTAATTCTTGGTAACAATGCATGTGCAAGAATTGCTAGAAAAGGGACAATCGTCATTAATATTGGAAGAGCTAAGGCTTAAAACAATTTGTATATGGAAGGTCTAAAACACAATGCCTTGAGTGTTAGTCAAATGTGTGATCAAGGGTATGATCTCACATTTAATTCCAAGAGATGTGAAATAATAAAAAAATGATATGGGAAAATTAACGGTAAAGGCTAACAAAACTTTAGCCAATGTATACATTATTAATGGAGTAGAAATATAAAAATGTTGGATGGGAAAGATAGAAGAAAGTTGGCTATGGCACTTAAGATTGGGAGACATCAGTTTTGATAATCTGGTAAAGTTTACAAAAGTATAGGCCATAAAGGACATCCCTAAAATATCAAAGCCTCACAATTTCATATGTAAGGTATGCCAGTTTGGAAAACAAACTAGAGCCATTTTGAAAACAAAAGAATATTCCACATACAAGCCTCTGGAAATCATTCATGCTAACCTTTGTGGGTCATCCAGAACTTAGAATTTGAAAGGTGAAAGGTATTTTATGTTGTTCATTGATGATTATACAAGAATGACTTGGGTTACCTTTCTTAAATAAAAATCGGAAGCTTTTTAAAGATTTAAAGCCTTCAAGGCTCTAATAGAAAATGAACTAGATCTAAAGATCAAACGCTTAAGAATTGATAGAGGAAGAGAGTTCCATTCACTTGAATTCAATGATTTCCATGAAAATCATGGAATTAAAAGACAATTCAGTATTGCAAGAGCTCCACAGACATATTGTGTGGCTGAAAGAAAAATCAAAAAATACAAGAGATGGTCAAATCCATGCTCTTTGAAGCTCAATTACCAAATAGATTTTAGGGAGAAGTAGTGTACATGGTAGTCTATATCTTGAATAGAGCTCAAATAAGGGAAAATGATACTAAAACTCCCTACGAACTATGGAAAGGTATACCAACCACATTCAAACATTCCAGAGTGTTCGAAAGTAAATGTGACATTAAGGTAAATGAAGATGATTCAGGGAAATTTGATTCTAGAATTGATGAATGATTTTTTCTTGGATACACATATAAAAGTAAAGGATATAGATATTACAACAAAAGGGCTTGAAAGATTGTTCAATTTATTGATGTAAAAATAGATGAAATGCTTCCTTGAGCCCAATCATAGCCAATTATCTACCAAGAAGCACAAGTATATGAAAATCGGGATGAAGAGTAGGATGAAGAACAAAGAGAAGAAGGTGGGCCATTGCATTCAAAAACACCATCTAGATATGTCCAAAAGAATAATCCAGATAGCCAAATTTTGGCAAATAAGGAATTAGGAGTTTAGACAAGAAGGAATCTTGTCGGGACATCAAACCAAGAGAACTTAGCTCTGATATCCTTGATGGAGCTTTAATTTTGGCTAGTCAAGATGAATATTGGGTTAATTCCATGAATGAAGAACTAGATCAAATTGAGAAAAATGAGACATGGGAATATGTACCAAGACGAAATGGCAAAAACATGATTGGAACCAAATGGGTCTATAGAAATATACTCAATGAAGATGGACATGTAGTGAGGAAAAAGGCAAGACTCGTATGTAAAGGATATGCCCAATGTAACGACGCATGCCCTCATATCTACCCACTTTCACCATCTTACTCGGCGTAAACATGAGATGAGGGGCTACTATGATAGGACTCGGCCTCCTAGGTGACCTTAAGGAAGTGCAATCGACGAAAACCCACACCACAAACCTTCTATACTTGCTACAAGACTCCCAAAAGCCTTCCCAGTCATCCCCAATGACCAGTCCTTGGGTCCCACTTAGTTTTAGTGCATCAAACCCCTGGATTCTCCCTTGATATGGACAAGGGTGCATTTGGGAGGCTCCAGAAGCTCCCACAGCAAGGGCAAGGGAGCTTCTAAGGACTTTTTTCCCTAGTGTTGTGCCTGCGACTCCGAGATTTGTCACACTTTTCAAGCCTAGAATCTCGGTCACTGCCTAGAAACCTATGTAGCATTTAGAATCCATAACTTACATGAAAACAAGACTTGCAAGCCAAAAACCGGCTCCAGGACTGACATTCTGTTAAACACTTGGCATCAATGCAATATATAGGACATGAATACAAGGCAGAGCATAAATGAATGATAACTCATATGAGACTTGACAAGAAGGATCGCCACCCTCTTTCGTTAACTGTTTTTACATCAATTATGTCTTGCATCCATTATTCTTTCAGTTACAAGTAAATACATGAAATAACCATGATTATAACCAGTCATATAACCATGCTTATAACCAACATTAAACCATGTAAATAACAATGAGATAATAGAACTTAGCTTTTATTAAACATAGACAAGAGCCAACCAAGTTCGAGACTTCCACATACCACCCGACCATAGACATGGCTAAGCCAAATATTTATTTCAGTCAGTCACCCCTATGCCATATTCAAAGCATGAATGTGGGATCTCATGGATAAACCAATCCAAAAACAACCAAGGGAATCCAGAGGTTAAACCACCTCCACCCTCACCAAATCGTGATCTCACCAAAATTGACACCGAGATCACAAAACCAAACCGAGCTTGGAATTCCTTTGGACTCCATCACTATCCTTGAGGAATTTTTTGTCTCCTTGTCTCTTAGGCTTTACCACAATCCACACCGGATCACTAAGCCCTAAATCGAGACTCCAAACTCAAGATTTACCGTGTATCCTGCAAAAACTGATCAAGGGAATCCTAGGCCTTTGGAAATTTTCCTGAGACCACCTCCACCCCAGATTCCTAATCCATTTGGCAATTCCAAAGCTCAAAACCGAGAAACAATCCCATCACACCATGGCTATCCAAAAAAAGGAAAGGCAATGCTAAAAACCACCATCATAACCCAGCAATACCATGCCACCGACAACCAAATAACCAAATACCAACATGCAAAACCGTGCATGTCAAAACCAGCTAGGAAATCACACATGCAATATGTTACCTACAAGTACTCTTGTTGAAGTTGATTGATCCTACTCTTCCTTGCTTGCTCTTTGCTTTGATTTCCTTTATTTTCCTTGTCCTTACTTTGCTCTATTTTCTCTTCCTTGCTCCAAAGCTAGTGTTGGAAATACTGAGGGGGGTGGTGAATCAGTATTCCTTTTCAATTGTTACTTTTTCCATTTAGATCACGTATATTTAGAACACAAAATGAATAATAAGAATAAATGCTTTTATTAATTTCTTCAATAAATAAAGTACACTACATGTAGGGCTCCAACCCTTAGATGAAGACACCAATCTTCAATCTCCCAAGCTCCAACCTATATTTTCCAAGCACCAACTTGGACTTTCAAGGCTCCAACCTTGTCAATTTTGAGGCACCAACCTCAAGGGCTCCAACCCTATATCTGGTTCATGCTCTGACTTGGTTTCTTGAGTACTTTGATCCTCTAGGGCTCCAACCCTACCCTCCAAGGCACCAACCTTGTATTTTCGAGGCTCCAACCCTTACTTTACTTCATTAAGATATATTTGGTTATACTTCACGACTCCTAATGTCTTCTTCAACGAGCCTTTTCAATCTTCAGTTATTCCTTCACTCATTCTCCACGCCACTTCATCAAGGACAACCTTTTTCTTCACATGAAGACGTCTCTATTGTTCTTCATGTTACCCAAAACGCTTTCTCCAAGGTCACCTCATGATGACATCAGTGCATCATGGTCTTCAATGATGTCTCCAAGCTCAGCTAAAGCTTCTTAACAAGATGTCTTTAATAAGTTGCACTAAGCCTACTCTGAAAGCTTCTTTAATAAATCTGCACACCAACCTTCAACCTTCAAGGGGTCTTCAAATGGCTCCAATATTCTTCATTGTCATGGGTCCAAGTCTGCTTCAGATAGTAACCCTCAATCTGCTTCCAAAGACTGCTTCTGTAATGACTTCAACAAAGGTTGCTTTAATAAGGACTGCTTCAATATGTCTGAGCCTTCAATAGTCCTTCAATAAGGGCACTTCAACGAATATTGTCTAATTGTTTCACAAGTAGCCTTTTTAACCCTGGACCAAAACACCAAACTAAGATAGTTTGTCTTCTTTACAGGTGACAGGTTGAGTTTCAAGGTTTATGTGTTATAACAGGTAGGAGAAATTCCAGTCCTCTGCAATGGAGATAGTTTCGAGCTTGTAGTCACTGAGCCTCTGTGATTAGGCCAAGCTTTTGCACTTTAGACCGAGCCTCAGATAATGGATCCACTCTTCAATAGTTAATTCTACAATCCAAAATTTAGCCTTCAAATAATTCTACAATCAGGTTCGAGCCTTTCAAACTTTATGACAGGTCTGAAAGATAAAAGTTCGACTGAGCTGACTGTGGTGAGATTCGGTGGCTTATCTGAATATGCACGTCCAAATCCAGTTGTTGAATTGCTACAACATTATCACGGGTAGGTTGCTACAACATTATCACGGGTAGGTTCTTGAAACAAGTTAGAAGATTTGCGTTCCACCAAAAATGATTATTAAATAAAGAGATTGCGGGTTTCTATGGTCCGAGATCATCAAAAGAAACATGTGCCTTTATTCCAATAACCCAAACTTTCACCACCTTGACTTTTTCTTCAGGTTCACAAGTTGTGCTCTTGGCTTGTTTATCTTTTGCGTATGTGATTTTCGTATATATTTCTTCGGATGCTTTTAACAAATGTATTTTCCTGTATATATATATACACCAATGTGAATTAAAGAGACGTGACAGTCGGCTATATGGGGAGTCAAATTTTGCTGGTGGAGTCGACCTACAAATTGGTGGAGCCGTGTAATGCATCCAACATCAAGCAACGTCCAATGTGTATCATTGTTTGGGAAATACTTTGTTGTCCGATATTTTTGGAATTATTTATGTAGTGTCCCTTTTTTAGTCCCTGCTATCTGTCAATGGCATGGGATTATAGTAATCGATTAGCGATGCTAAACAATTAATTCGGTTGATTCAGTTGTTATTAGGAACTAATAATTTATAAACTAAAGTTTTCAGTTTTGCCATCTTATTTGGCCTCTTCTCGACGCGGAGAGGCAAAAAGCATATGTTATGTGTATATAATTTCGGAAATACCTTTCTTATGTTTTATTGTGTTTCACTAATGTAAACATTAGTTTCGGAGTTTAACAATATTAAATGCTACACTGCTATAAGTTTGCAAGTTGAGGTAAGTTTGCAAGTTGAGGTAAGTTTCCAAGTTGAAATTGCAGGTTGCCAGGTCGTGCTGCCAGGTGCATACTGCATGTTGTTGCAGGTTGCCAAGTCGTGCTGCCAGGTGCATACTACAGGTTGTTGTTGCCAGGTGGTGCATATTGCATGCAGTATGTTGTAGGCCTATGCGCAGAACACCTTCAAGGTATGCACTCCAGCTACCTGCTCCTGGACATCGCAAACCTGGACATGGCAAATGGAAAATGGAAAACGCTTGCTATAAGCACTATAATAGGGCCCTCAGACTCACTTTGATGCCGACAGTTGAACTAGCCTGGGAAGGAATACCTCCTTCCCCGTAATTGATTGATTCCTTCTCCATTTCTGAGGAACGGCGGTTGAACTGGCCCGGGAAGGAATACCGTAATTGATTGATTCCTTCTCCATTTCTGAGGAACGAAAGAAACGAAGTCTTCTTCTTCTCCATTTCTGAGGAACGAAAGAAACGAGGTCTTCTTCGCTTGGTGTCGGGCATATCGAATAACTCATAACTCAGCAGAACATGCAGCATCATCGCAGCAGCACGACAACCAGTCCGCTTTCTGTTCCATGTTGTTCTTTCTATTATTTTTGTTCTTTATGTTCTTTCTGTTCACCCCATTATTGTTATTCTTTCTTTTCACCACACTTTCAGTTCAATACCGACCTACCCACATCGAAACCTCACCTCATGCTCGCTGCTACTGCAAGTATTAACCAAGCTTCTAAGATCTTTCCCTCAACTATCCAACATGCAAGATTAAGATAGAATTTAACTGCAAGAAACCCTAAATGCATAGGCAATGCTATTTACAGCACCAGCAAACAACAAAATGAGAAATTTAAAAATGCAAAGTTACAACATAAAAACCAGTAGAGACCTAGTTACTCTACCTCGTTCAATTTCTTGTGTACTATGATGAAGCGTTCAATTTCTTGTGTACATCCAAGCAATTGATTCAATCCATCACATTTGTCATCCATGATTTTGACAAGTAGCTTCAACCGCAAAAAGCACCAAAAAAACACACGCAAATCTCCTACCATCTTACTACCCTCATCTCAGATGTTTTTATCCTATTCATAGCTGCGCATCACTGGAAAAACCCAAGGAGCGATTCCTCCACACTGATAACCAACAACCCACGAACTCTTTACAGCCGCACGAGTCCAGTTCGAACCTTGTACTAGCTTAGTGTACCCTCGTGACAGCTTGCCCTTAGACCTACTTGCTCTAGTACAAATGGGAACCACGCCCCAAATTCAAGTCCGCCCAGCTTAGTGACAGATGGCCTTTTTATTTTTTATTCAATAATCAGGAACCATCATTTGTCAGCGAGACGACGATCTAGCAACAGAAAAGAGTTGGAATTGTGAACATTTTCATGAAGAAACAAGGGTTGGTCAAGTAGCATTTACAAAGGAAATGCAGTCTGGTAAGAGCCAAAGACAGATAAGGTCGAGCTTTCATTTATAGAGGAAAGATACGTCAGTAAGAACCAAGCTTTCAATTGATGTTTTTAACCTCTGCATGCATGTTATACGTGTTTGACATCCATTCTACAAATGTCTTTGCCAAATCTGCTTAGGCTTTTATTTCATTGTAACTTTGATGTCATGTGGCGCTTGAGTGGGTGTAATAAACAAAATTAATATCATGTGGTGTTTGAGTGGGTGTAATGAACATCTCACCTTAAAAATAACATTTAATAATGTAATTTTTAAAATAAACAATATAAAATAAATATTTTAAACTTTGGAAATTAGATCACATATCATTATCTAATACTATAAATCATAGTTATGGCACATTATTGAATTCTCTTGAGATATTTATCCGCATTCTGACCTACTCGTGTAGCAGGATCTTGCTATCGCCTTATGATGCCACCATAGAATCATCTCCAGTTGCTTGTGAAAAATAGGGGATGGGGATTATCAGTTTAATCTTAATGTTTGCTTGCAGGTAGGAGATTAACTTGTAATGTTTTTATTTTTATTTTATAAAAATAGTGTTTTGCATTGAAAACTGTATGGATGATCTTACATTGTTATTAGAGAACAACCACTGAATCTTATCACCGTGGTTGGTAACATTTTGATTACATCTCTGTTCCATTTAGTATATTTTTATCCATTGATTTTTCCTAAATATTTTTCCCAATTGTTTGTATAATTGAGATCTCAATTTTGTCATGTTAATTACTTCCCGTCAACTATAGTTTGTCCTGTTGATTACTTCTCATCAACTAAAGTTTGTGAAGTGGGTTTTTGGTTTCTCACTTTCTCTATGTAAAGCACTTGAAATTCTATAATTTTGTTTTTGGTGGAAGAGAAACCTAGATTATCAGATATATAGGAAGAGAAACCCAAATTGCCTATGCCTTACTATTGCTTGATTCGAGAGTTAGATTCATAGATATATTACTCGATTAGAAGATAAAATGAAGACTTATTGCAATGGGAAATTGGTTTTCTGAAACTCGGTAGTGAAGAGTGCTGCCCTTGAAGCAAATTAAGAAACTTTAAGAGTTGTTTGTTTTTTCAGCGTTTAGGTTGCTTGGGTAATTTTTCCAGGTTTTTATTGCTATATGTTTCTTCTGAGAGGGGATTATTTGCTCTTCATGGGCTATTAAATGTGATTCAAGCCTGCTTTTTGTTTCTATATCCTTTTACTGGAGAAGACTATTTACTATTAATGGGCTGTTGAATGCAATTTGTCTTTTTTAAGTGTACCTTTCAGTGCTTCATCAAGTAATTAATTGTACAAAGATAGTTTTTGTAACTTCTTATTTTAATTGCAACTCAAAAGTTTTAGGTTTTCAATCTCTGATTACTTGTTTTGTAGTTGATGAGGCTCACAATCTGTCAATCTGACATCATCTATGCAGCTCCCACATCATCGCGTTTTCTGTAAAACAAGAGAACAGTATGTTAGTAGAAGCTCATAAGTTCATAGATAATTTTAAATAACAAATTAAATCAAGAAAGTTTATATATAAGGGATTTCAAGTTAATTCTTAAAGCAGAAGACATGGGAGTTGTTTCAACTAGAGGCCTATGATGCAACTCAACGTCCCTATGAATTATTGGCCAAGTATAATATGCAAGATGCTACTATAAGTAAATAGAAAACTGGGTTTATGAGGGGAATATGCTTGTCAGAGAATATAGCTAATTTGGAGGAACACGAACTTGCAAGGAGAAAAAAAGAGCGTAATGGATTTGCTGTTGCATTTCAGGGTATAGAAACCAGATTTACAAGAATTAATTGCAGAAGCCTAAAATGACCATGGTGTGAATTTGGAGGAATTTTGTTACATCCATATAATCAAGGCTGTAGATGAATAACCTTATCCACACTCTCCATCATTCTAGTACTGAAGCATGTGAAAGGAGATAAAACGGGCGCTCATACAATTTATACAAATTTTGGATCAATTAAATGATCAGCACAAATGAGTTCAAAACAAGAAGGCTCTGATAAATCAGAGCATTCAATATTAACAGCTCAGTGAGACTATGAAGTGAATATATGTTATGCCCCTTGAGGCTGAAATTAAACGTGAATTCTATCATGTGATGAACTAGGATTTGGTGCCTATTACATTGATGAAATTTTTATGTGTTGAGGGTTACTTTTAGGAAATTTGTCGAGAAAGATTCTATTTGATTAAGCTGAACTTTAAATTGAAAGGTCTACCTTCATGCATTTTTTCTATCCATGGGCTATTCTCTACCTGTGGCTGGTTGGGCCACTTATGTATAGCCAGCATTAAAGTGTCGGAATTGCAATTTTTGCATTTAGAACTTACTCTCTCCCGATCATTTTCTAATTGCTGCAATAGGGACAGGGGTTTCATCATTGGTATTTTTGGGTGTGCATTTGAGGTACATTGAAAGATGCATATCAGCAACGTGCCCAATAAACCCATTTCTCATTCTGGTTCTTATTCCATCTTGACACTAATTATTGCTAATACATTACCAAACAACTTGATATGCTAGGAGGGGATTGACCTTTCTGATCACTCAAAACCTTCGAGCCCTTTCTCTTGCCATTCTTGTTTGCCATTCTGTTTTCTATTCCTGGTAACATAAATTGGCCAATGTACCACATATTGAAATTCAAGATAAGTAACTTCAAGCTGCATATCAAAATCTGTTTTAGATGAGTGAACTATGCTAGTGTAAGTGTACATTACAACCATCATGACCGAAGGGATGTTCAACAGAAGGCCAAGGCCACAACTATAATGTACCTAGTTGGACAGCAAGAGTGACCTGTTGGTTATTTAACCATTTTCTTTATCTTTAACTACTTATTAGTTTGAGAGTTTTCTACTGATCTCCTTTTGGAAATTTGGTGTGCAGGTCTTTGCACTGTTTCTAAGGCTGAAGAAAAGAGAAGAGTTTTGAAAGTATTGGAATATATGTCGTCACAGCCTTGGTTATACAGTCTCTGTTTCAAGCATACTGAAAATGTTCGAAGGATTTGAGTTGCTGAGACCTGCGAACAAGTGGAAGCGGTGCTATCTCATAGCGATTTCCACAAGTGGAATTGCGGTGCCCTTGAAAATATCATCCTAGATCACTTTCTACCTCCAACATGACTCTGAAGGCTCAAGGACCTCCAACAGTGCAACTTCTAATGGAGGAAGGAAAAGGTATGGTGTCTAGAACTAGTTTGGAATGCTAAGTTAGCATCCTACCCTACAACGTTAGCAACTCTAGATGTTTTTGGACAAGTACATGGAAGCCTTGGCTAGCTCTTCTCTTCCATTTCTGAGTTCAGGGCTGGTACTACCACTAGCCCTGCTATAGGTGAAATAGGATGGCAGTTCAGGTTTACTCTGTAAATATCAGCTACGGATTTTTGTTAAATTACTTTGATGAGAATGAGATACGTAGGTGCGAATTTCACATTTTCTATATAAAGTGGAAACCATTTCCTTTTGGTCGTGTTTATGTAATCGCCCGATTGGTTAGAGTGGAGCATGTTTAGTGGCAATCAACTACCTACATTCGTAAGTTGTGCAGTAAGGCCTTTCTAAACGTGAGTTTGGCTTTCTTCCCTCACTGCAGAAGCTGAATAAAAAATTATCGTTGTATATGCAGGTAATTAGTGGAATCAACAAGGGATCAGACTGTGGATATCACATGTATGTTGAACATCCTATCTTTTTTTATAGGTCGTTCTTCTTGTTATTATGCATGGATATGATAAATCAATAGATGTTGCTTTTATATTGAGTTGTATCCTTTCAAATGTTTCTTTCACCATACTCAAAGTTTCAGTACCAATCTTCAGCACTAATGAAAATGCAACTTCATTCGCTCAAGTCATATCACCCCAGGAACGAGAATGACAGAGATTCTAGCTCAATTTTCAGGCATCTCACTAGAATATACAGCATGGATCGTCACTTCTTTGGTCATCAACTTGACATTTTCTGTGTTGCTTGAAGAATCGTTTTTCTTTTCCCGAGCGTTTGAACTACCAAAACTGAAGCCCTGTGATTCTTGGATCTTGGGGGTGTAAACCCGGAGTGGATAGATGGATTAATGTATGAGCAAATTATTCATATGAAACTGCTACCCTACTCTCACTGAAGGAGGTGTTTTCGGGTGTTTTGTTTCTTAGATTTTATAATGCCCTATCCCTGAAGAGACAAATTGGTCCCAAATCAATCTTTTTCTTCCTCGTTAGAGCAGGTTACAGTTCTTACATGGCATGTGAATTGCTCAACAAGCCTGAAAACACTAGTGCTATCGGCAATGCCTCTTGCCTAGGACTAAACAGTTCTTACATGGCATGTGAATTACTCAAAAAACCTATTGTTTTCAGAATATCTGAATCCAGGGAAATGACCAAGTTTCAGTACCAATCTAGCTCGATTTTCAGGCATCTGAGGGTCTCATCCAAATCACTAGCATATCCAGTATGAGAGACAACTCCTTCTTTTAGATCTATATATTAATACATGGCGGGTAAAATGATGATACAAAATGGATGGCATGGGTCGTCACTTCTTTGGTCATCAGGTGATTCTTCGTTCTTGGGAGTATAAACCGCAAATTATTCATCTGAAACTGTTGTCCTTGTCCTTTTGGACTCTTTCTGGTTGGCTGACTGGCAATGGCAATGCAATCAATGGCTGGCTAGCAACGGAAGGTCACTTGAACTAAAGACCAAACTGAAGACTAGCGCATGCAACTGTTTCTTAGATTTTATAATGCCTTATCCCTGAAGAGACAAATTGGTCCCATGACAGATGAGGACAACCGATCAACTTAACTAGGAACCTGAAAACACTAGTGCTATTGGCAATGCCTCCTGGATAGGACTAAATAGTTCCTACATGGCATGCCAAATCTGGGGTAGCAATGCTCCCACCATTGCATTGAACATTCACATAGGGCAGGGACTAGTTGCCGCGTAGCCATCCTTGTTTTCTATTAGCAAAAGTATGCATATAATGGAGGTAGTATTATAATGTATTTAAATAAATTTATTATGGTAGAACGTTAAGGGATGGGTAGCTAAATAAGTGTTTTGAGGTTCCCCTTTTTTAAATAATATTTTTTATGAATAACTTTTTAGAGTGATTTAATTGGAGGGATAAGAATGGGATTTTAGAATTATGGAATTTAGGAGTTAGGGTTTAATACTTTATGAATTAGGAAATTATTGTTCATTATTATTTTTTATAATTAGGGATTTATGAAATAGTATTTGGATGTGACATTAGGGCAAAGGGTAGGACATGACATTAACATGCATTTGTTTATGCTTTTAGGTCAATATGAGCATTATGCTAAGGTATAGATATAGGGTATAAGGTTTCATCACACTTATATCTTTAGGGCTAATGCCTAGGGTTTCAATAGAGAAAGGGGCTATCTAACATAGACCTAGGGTTGGTCAAGGTAAGGGCTCCTAGAGTTTGCATTAACTAGGACAAGGGTTTCTCCATAGGTCAAGGCTAGGGTTTCCATCTTCAACAATGCAATATTGACATCAATGACAACCTTGATTAATAGCTAGAATGCTCCAAGAAAACTCTATGTCCAAGAGTGCAAGAGAGAGAAAGTAACTAGAGAGCTCCAAAATTGAATAGACAAAAGGTTACAAATTGATCCTCATAAGCCTTTTTATCAATGAGGCCTCTATTTTCTTCATTTTCCATTATTTTCCTTCGATTTCCTCCTCACATGCAACATGTGACCTTTCACTTTCCTTTTCTCCTATTTTCCTTTATTTTCATAAATAAATGTACCAAAATACCTTTTTGCCTTTTTAATGCCTTTGCCAAATTACCTTAGCCATAAACACATCTAATGATGCCCACTAGGATATGTTTTCCCAACATTCAGCTTGGAATAATTGTCCCTTAATTGTGGTTATTATTTTCCCTTTATTAAATTTTATTACATGAACTTTTAACAAAGGGTTGTTACAGACCCCTCCCCCTTTGGGAACACTATCCTCAGTGTTAAATCACACAAAGACCTCAGAGAAAGCACTAAAAAGAAAACATATTGCCCATGGATCTTTATAACTTAGCTCGTTGTAGTATTTACAATGAATGACCTGCTTAAAAGAAAAAATTCATGACAACATGACAAGATAACAACCATACGCTTATTGGAGCTTTATAACTTAGCTAATGGTAGTACTTACATCCATATACATATGTACATATACCAAAACATCATAAAAACATATGCCAAACATATACCAAACATCATACCGAAATTGCTTTGCCTCCACCGACAAACAAAGAAGGATACATGGCTCGCATCTGATCTATCATCTCCCATGTAGCTTCTTCAACCCCAAAGTGCTTCCACTACACTTTAACTTGATCTATGGCTCTGTTACTGAGCATGAGATGCTTCGACTGCAATATGTAATGAGGCTTCTGGTAGAATTTTCCTTCTTTCTCCACCTACAATACAGACCAATCAATAACATGATCAACATCCTTTATATACCTCTTAAGCAATGAAACATGGAAAACATCATGGAATTTCATTGTTGGAGGTAGTGCAAGTCGATAGGCCACTATTCCAATCCTGTTAAGGATCTCAAAAGGCCCGCAATATCATGGTGCCACCTTAGCACATGATCCAATCCTCAAAGAGCTCTTTTTGGGCTTGATGCACAAATACACATCCTCCCCAACCTGAAACTACTTGAATGCCCTGTGTTGGTTCGCATAACTCTTTTATCTATCATGTGCTTCCTTTAGATTCTTTTTTATAACCTACATTTCATGTTCCATGTCTACCAACATATCTGGTCCAATAAGTACCATGTTCACTGGATCACTCCAACTTATGGGAGTATTACAACTCTGCCCATATAGTGCCTCGAAAGAACTCATCCTCAATGACTCCTGATAACTATTGTTGTATGCAAACTCAACCAATGGAATATACTCCTCCCATCCTCTCTACTAGTGAATCACATACATCCTCAGCATATCCTCCAAGATCTTGTTGACCCTCTCTGTCTATCCATTTATCTGCAGATGATAGGCTGTACTGAAGGCCAACTTTGTACCCAAACTTGCAAATAGCTCCTTCCAAAACTTGGAAGTGAACTTCACATCCCTATCTGATATAATCTTCTTTGGAACACCATGTAATCTCATGATCTCCCTGATGAAAACCTATGCCACCTCACTAGCTGAATATGTAATCTTCACTAGAATGAAGTGAGCAACCTTGCTCAACTTGTCAACCACAACCATAATAGAATCATGTTGTCTCACTTTCCTCGAAAGACCTGTAATGAAATCCATGGAGATGACCCCCCATTTCCATTCCCGAATCGGAATAGGCTATAGTAGACCACCTGGATGCTTACATTTTGCCTTTACCTACTGAAAATCCAAACATCTAGCCATGAACTCTGCGACTTCCTTCTTTAGATTCAACCAATAGTATAACTTCTTCACCGTCGTTAACATCTTTTGATATCCTGGGTGACCCGAGTATGGCTTGACATGAAACTCCCTCAAGATAAGCTTCTTGATCTCGCTGCAATCCGATACATAGATCTTATCCCTGAATCTCATCAAACCATTTGCCATGAGACAATAGTTTGCATCCTAATCACCTGTACCTATACTATGTTGTAACCTGTGCCTAATATTCATATACCTATCATCCTATTGTCCTACCTGCAATATCCTATCCTATAAATTCGTCGATATGATTCACCTGTACCTTCCTGATAAGAGCATATGCAAGTTGGTTCTCCTTTCCCTTAATGTATATGATCTCAAAGTCAAACTCACTAAGGGTAGCCAATCATCTAGCTTCCCTAGCATTTAGATTTCGCTGGTCAAACAATAATCTCAACCCACTGTAATCGCTCATCATTACAAATATCTTGCCAAGAAGACAATGCCTCCACATCTTCAAGGCGTGAATAATAGATGCCAACTCAAGATCATGAGTCACGTAGTTCCGCTCATGCTCATTCAACTTCCTGGACTCATAGCACACCATTTATCCCTCCTGCATAAGGGCTCCACCAAGTCCGCTTTTACATGCATTTGTACATACTAAAAACTCTTTATCCGAATCTGTAATCGTAAGGACTAGAGCATCGGTCAACAACTGCTCCAACTGCTCAAAGCTAGCTGCACAATCTTCTCTCCATTCGAACTTCTAACCTTTCCTCTACAAGGATGTCATAGGATATGCAATGCGTGAGAAGTTCCTTATGAACCTCTTGTAGTAATCTGTCAATCCCATGAATGATCTCACCTCATCCACATTCTTAGGAGTTGCCCACTCCATGATGGCCCTTTTATGGATCTATTGTTATGCCTTCCTTGGAGACAACATGTTGCAAGTAATGCGCCTCTGCCTGAAAGAAGTTGCACTTGCTAAGCTTGGCATACAACTGATGCTCTCTTAGCAATCTCAACACTGTTGCTAAATGCTCGACATGCTCTTCTTCATTCTTGGATTTTATCAAGATGTCATCAAATAATACAATAAAAAAAATTTCCAGATAAGGGTGCAACACACTATTCATCAAACACATAAATGTAGCTGGGGCATTAGTCAAACCGAATGGAACTACAACAAACTCATAATGCCCATACCTGGCCTTGAAGGTAGTCTTGTAGATATCCTCTTCCTTGATGTGAACCTAATGGTATCCTGATCTCAAGTCGACCTTAGAGAACATGGCTTCTCCCTTCAACTGATCAAACAAATCATCAAACCTCGGAAATGGGTAACTATTCTTGATCGTCACCTTGTTCAACTGCCTATAATAAATGCACAATCTGAGAGTACCATCTTTCTTCTTTATGAACAACATTGGTGCACCCCAAGGTGATACACTTGGCCTAATGTATCATTTTTCAAGCATCCCCTTTAACTACAATTTCAACTCTACTAGCTCTAGGGTACTCATCCTATAAGGTGCCTTCGATGTTGGTGTTGCCCCTGGAACCAACTCAATAGAGAAATCTACTTCCCTGTGAGGAGTTAAGCTTGGAATCTCTACTTGAAACACATCCTGATACTACTGCAATATAGGGTAACTCTTGAAGATTTATGCATCCTCGACATCTTTACCCTTGTCACTAGATATATGCACTGCAAACATCACACAACCTTTTCTGCAACTATGCTTAGCCTGCATAGCGATAACCATCCTCACTGATGTAGGCTTCTTCTTTCCCTGCAAAATTATATTTTCCCCATTATCATCTAGGTACTCAATGGCCTTATCGAAACAATCCACTTTGGTCATGTGAAGGTGCAGCCAATCCATACCCAAAAGCATGTTATATGATCCCAATGGTAGTACATTCAAATGTTTTGTTGTAGGCATACCATTTAACTCAAATGCACAAGCTCTTACCTAATGGTGAACTCTCTTCTTTGTACCTGTAGCCAACTGTACCAACCAAGATTTTGCATGCACTTATTTTCTCAAACCACACTTATCCACCAGGTTAGGATTAATATAACTATAATTAGATCCAGGATCAATCAAAATAGAAACAACTTGATCACAAAGCTTACTATCCATCTCAATGATAGATGCTTGATGATCCACCTGCCTGTTGTCCACAACTGCATAAATCCAAGGAATGTTATGACCAACATCCCCAACTGTATGTGCCTCCTTAGCACTATAGATCTAAAGTCTACTGCCTTATATGGGGATGTTGAAAATGCAACAAGATGATGGAGCTTAGTGGAAAGGAGTCGCCTTCACTAAGTGGGCCCGCAGGCTATTTTTGGCGCAAAGTCTATTTTTGGAATATGTCTATTTTTAGACATATGGATCATGGTCTATGAGTTGTAGGATGTTGTTTATGGATGATTGGTCATGTTGGGAAAAATAGATGGACTTCTATTTTTGGTTCACAGCGGAGTGATCAGAGTCTATTTTTAGACTGCTAGGTAAAAATAGAAATAGTCAAATATTATTAGCCCTTAGTAATATTTGGACTCTAAACATTATCTTATTCTCTTGGAGCACTTCAGTTCGAGCTACGGATGTGGCACATGCAACTGACAAAAGGAATCACGTGGTTTCTTATGTGTTAGTTGAGCTATTGCATGGAGGACTTCAGTTAGAACTCATGCATGTGAGTTATGTGGAGTTGGATGTGGAGTTGATGGAGTTGTGTTCAATTTGACTTAGTTGAACTAGTTGTATTTAGTCTAACTAAATAATACACTAGTGATAAGTTGTGTGAATTGATTGTTAATTAATTCACTAATTATTAACTCATAAAGAAACTAAAGAATACATCAGTTAACTCAGTGCATGGATAGTTCAACAGAGACATGTGTTAGAGGTAAGTGAAAGGGTGAGTTGTGACTATCAGTTGTGCATGAGATTTGCACATGCATGGATTTGAGTTATGCCAATGAGGACTGCGCAGTGTGGGCCAATATCAAAGCAATTGTAGCCTGTGCTCACTTGATTTTCACTTTGCATTGTGCAGTGGAGGCAGGCAAAGCAGCGGAGGAGATTTGAACCTGTGACTTGTTCGGATCTGAGCTAGTTTTGTGTGTAACAGGTGGGGATAGTACTGAGTACTTGTGAGGAGTATTGTACTATGTATTGTTACATGTTCTCAATCATTATAATATATAGATAGTGTGGGGTTTTCAGCTGTATGCTTTCCCCGGGTTACATACTGTGTTAATGTGTGCATGCGATTGATGTTTCACTGTTTTTTATGCTGCTAGAGGAGATTATGTATTGTGCATGTATTCCGCAATAGTGTATAATTGGGATAATCTCTGTGAATAAGTGTTTCATTATTCAAAATTTATACATGGTATTGGAGTTGGTTGATTTCTAGAAAAAGTTCTACAGGATATCAAAGCGGGATTGATCATCAGATCTATTATTCAAAAAGTGTTTACATTTTATTTCTTCAGGCAGAGTCTGTAATCGGGCCAGGTAGCTTCTGGATTCATCCTTCTTTTGGAAGGTGAGATATCCGGTGAATGCCCATACAGTCGATCTTTGTACAAGAAATACTTTTTTCTCACAAATTTTAGATTAGAAGCGGTTGAGTTTTGAGCTGGTGGAATGGCGCTCAAGGATAAACTCAGAAACATCAAAGCTGAGAATGGAGATGCCACAGATTGTCCGCAGAACAAGAAAAATAAGCAAGCTGTTGGATCTGCAGCGGGAGAGGCCAAGACTCACAGTTTGAGCTAGATTTTTCGTTGATCGCATGCTTGGTATCAAGTGTGATGGGATCGGTATGGTTCTTGGACAGTGGTGCGTCTTCTCAGATGATAGGAGATCGAGATTTGTTTTCTGATCTGGATGAGCAAGATCTTGGAGTGCACATCGAGATGAGCGATGATGGTATATACAGTGCGACCGGTATCGGTACCATTTCCTTTGAGAGGGAGTCTGGTAAACCCTTCATATTGAAGGAAGTGATGCATGTTCCAGGATTGAAGAAGAATCTTATCTCTGTGGCGATGTTAGAAGACAAGGGATATGATGTTGTCTTCAGCGAGGGAAAGGCTTTCCTGCGCAGCAAGACAACTAGAGAAACCTGGAAGATAGGGGTTCGAGTCAGGAACCTTTATCAGTTGCATGTAGATGCATGCAAAGCCTTGAGCAGCAAGGCAACTGATGGAGACTTGGTGGTTGAGAGGGAGCGTATATTACCTCTCAACATGCAGAGCCAGAAGAAGTCTCAGACGATTGTGGAGGAGCCATGATTGGTGCAGCAGCTTCAGGAGGTTGTGGAGCAGCCAAAACAAGGGAAGCTGGGAGGAGATTGAGTAGAGACATCTACTCATGCAGAGACCTCCAGTATGGGGAAACTTCGAGCCAGGTGGGTTGAGGGATCACATGCAGCCATACGTCCAGGTAGGAGGTGGGTTGATGTGGATTGATCGTCCCAAGGAGGAGGGGCAGGATCCTTGAGGTACCCAACCTCTTGGATGAGACCTTGCTACGGGAGCCCCCGATGTGGAGTAGCAGGAACTGACTGATTGGATAGAGACAGATGTGGATGAAGCAGCAGAGAGAGCGACAGTGTAGGGAATCCCAGGACAGCGCATAGCTAGCAGGCTGCAGCAATGCGAGAGGAACAAGTGTTTTGCACAGTGCTAGGTGGCACAGAGAAGTGTGCAACGATGCGAGATGCATGGAGATGTTGCAGTAGCGCAGATGTCAGAGAGGGAGCACTTGTCAGTAGCAGGTAGAGCTTCAGCATCAGAGTATGTTCCTAGCCCAACAGAGTGGTCAGTTGGGAGTATTTTTGTTCCAAGTGTTGTTGGAGCAAGTGGACCGGGCAAATGTGTTGCATGCAGAACATTCCAGAGTTGCAGGATAGGGGTTGCAGATAATCCATATCTTGTTGAGAGGGAGTGTTGAAAATGCAACAAGATGATGGAGCTTAGTGGAAAGGAGTCGCCTTCACTAAGTGGGCCCGCAGGATATTTTTGGCACAAAGTCTATTTTTAGACTATGTCTATTTTTAGACATATGGATCATGGTCTATGAGTTGTAGGATGTTGTTTATGGATGATTGGTCATGTTGGGAAAAATAGATGGACTTCTATTTTTGGTTCACAGCAGAGTAATCAGAGTCTATTTTTAGACTGCCAGGCTAAAAATATAAACAGTCAAATATTATTAGCCCTTAGTAATATTTGGACTCTAAACATTATCTTATTCTCTTGGAGCACTTCAGTTCAAGCTACGGATGTGGCACATGCAGCTGAAAAAAGGAATCACGTGGTTTCTTATGTGTTAGTTGAGCTATTGCATGGAGTACTTCAGTTAGAACTCATGCATGTGAGTTCTGTGGAGTTGGATGTGGAGTTGATGGAGTTGTGTTCAGTTTGACTTGGTTGAACTAGTTGTATTTAGTCTAACTAAAGAATACACTAGTGATGAGTTGTGTTAATTGATTGTTAATTAATTCACTAATTATTAACTCATAAAGAAACTAAAGAATACATCAGTTAACTCAGTGCATGGACAGTTCAACAGAGACAGGTGTCAGAGGTAAGTGAAAGGGTGAGTTGTGACTATCAGTTGTGCATGAGATTTGCACATGCATGGATTTGAGTTATGCCAATGAGGACTGTGCAGTGTGGGCCAATATCAAGGCAATTGTAGCCTATGCTCACGTGATTTTCACTTTGCATTGTGCAGTGGAGGCAGGCAAAGCAGCAGAGGAGATTTGAACCTGTGACTTGTTCGGATCTGAGCTAGTTTTGTGTGTAACAGGTGGAGATAGTACTGAGTACTTGTGAGGAGTATTGTACTATGTATTTTTACATGTTCTCAATCATTATAATATACAGATAGTGTGGGGTTTTCAGCTGTATGCTTTCCCCGGGTTACATACTGTGTTAATGTGTGCATGTGATTGATGTTTCATTGTTTTTTATGCTGCTCAATTGATGATCAACGTAGAGGAGATTATGTATTGTGCATGTATTCCGCAATAGTGTATAATTGGGATAATCTCTGTGAATAAGTGTTTCATTATTCAAAATTCCTACAGGGGACAATCCCTCTTGTGATGATCCTTGCCACATATCCAACACTACAACGATGCTCTACCATCGCCTCTAGTTTGCTGCTCTCCATGTCCCTTCTCAACTATATTGAACTTCTTGTAAGGGACCACATTTTCTTTCTCAATGTTGTGTGTGTGTTATATTATTTCCAAGACTAGACCAAGTAGTGAAGTTGGGGGATTAGAGGGGGGGCGACCAAGCCCCCCTTCATTGCGGAAACGCAGTGCGGTGGTCAAAGGGGGGGCGATAGCCCCCCCTGTCAAGGGGTTTGAGGTGGGTGGTAGCCCCCTATTACACAATATTTTCTCACGCCTCCTGTACTTCCCTGTGACATACCCTGAAGTGCCCGAAACATGATCATTATACAGTATACTCATCCATGTATACAACTCATATCCCTCTGTTGGTTGTGTGGGGCCTCGCCCAAGTTCAGCGTTAGTTATCCAAACAAATCCCTACTCTACTAGCCCTTTCAGCATCAGCCCACGGAGCGCGGACCGAAGTCTCACCCGAAGTAGTATGGGGGGATGCTAGAACCAAGTTTCTTCACCCTAAGATGGTCGTGATGTCAGTTTATACCCTTTGTTCCTGATTTCGTGTAGGTCATTAAGTTCAAGGGCTCTGTCAGTCTAACCCTTTATTCTATCCTTCAGTACCTCCACGAAGGAGTGCGATTAACCTTCGTGCAGCCCTAACCTACAGTTTAGGTACTTTCGCACTGCTAGGACCGTGTATTGAACAGGTTTTCAAGTTAACTTAAGTGCTTTACTTATCTCACTAAATAATCATAGTTAGCACCGCATAATCTGATATTCTTATTTGCGTTCATTTACCTAATATAATCACAAACATTCGCTTATTACATAAACATTGTAAATTAAACCCAAAACACAATGTAACCAGATGCATTAACAGGAAAGAAAGATACAAAATTTGTAGAATACTTCTCTTTATTGATATCTTTAGATCATTACAGACTCTATCTGCCTTGCGCAAACAGCTGCAAGGGTTCACGCACTCAGTTGCAGACTTCCACCCTAGGCCTCTGCGCACTCAGTTGCAAAGCCTCTACCTATGCTAAGACCCGAAACTTAGACTCCTCTACCAAGACTCCAAGCCTTTTCTTCCAACATCAAAAACCTAAGACTACTAAGAGCTTACTTACCTAGCTCTTTTTATACAATCCCATGGTCCGCGGACCATGGGTAGATCTTTACAACCAACTTTACACTTTACAAAATAAGGGCAGACAACCCTTTATGACTCATGACACCTTCATGCTCCGCGACCACAAAATGCGGAGACTTTACAACTTTATTACAAAACTTGACCCAAAACCTGGGCTTTTAGCCCCAAAATAGTCCTTGGGGGATCCCGTTCCCAACAGGCCCCCAACACAAACATCGTGACTCGCCCTTGAGTTACTCTACGGCCGCAGAGATCTTAGCACGAAGACCTCCCAGCTCAACCTGTATGACCACAACCTCGACAGTGCACTGTGCGGCCGCCTGCTTTGCTTCTTCAACCATCTACTCAGTCACTGCTCCTGAATTGTCAGCCTGAAGCTTTTTATGAGTTGCTTGTAGAGTCGCAAGCTTTATTTCAGTAGAGGTCATAACAACATAAGCCTCATCCAACCATGGCTTCAGTCGCGCCTTCAACACTACCTCCTTGTGTTGTGTTGCATCTACCTTCTCTTTCAACTACTTGGCCTCCTGCAGCTTTGCCAGTCTCTGTGTGAGCGTGACAGTTTGCGTGGTGCCTTTTTGTAGAAATCCCGGCAAATTCTCTACAAATCTACCTCTGAGATCTACGTAGAAAATCTGACTATAGATTAAATCGATAATGCAATATACCAAAGCAAAATACTATAATCTACTTCTATTATCAAACTTGTGGAAGCTTAAAGATTGAGCAAGATCAAGTTGAACACATATAACCAGAAGCAGAATCAATGCACATGAAACACAGAAAAATACTCAGGGGAAAGCCTCAGCTAAAAACCCCACTATCTATATTATCATACAAGGTGGAAATATCTTAGAATTACACAAAGCTTTAGCTCTCACAGCTAAACAGCTCTCAGTACAATCCTCTTGGATGCTCACAGGCAAACAAGGCTTCTCACAAACCTTCTCCTAAACCCTCCAAGCCTCCTATTTCCTTGCACTATTTCTCCTGGGTGATCCTACTATTACCAAGTGTAACACTGATCACTCACACTGATCTCACACCCTGTAAAACTGCGCAATCCTCAAGGAGCCTTGTTCCTTCTGCATTGATGAGTTTCCTTTATAGGAAAACTGATGCAACTGATAGTACACTATCCCTGTCTTTAATCTCAACTGGGTCTTTCTCAGAATAGACATGCATGAGTTATTTATGAGAAAATCTTTAGTTATCTGGAGTACACTAGTTGGATGCGTGCATGCATTAACTAACTGAACTCACAATTAGTTCCTCAAACAGTTTGGAACTAATCTAGTTGGACTTAACTCAGTGAACTGAGCTAACTAATTACAACTCAAATACAACTCATCCTTATCTCCTTAATTAAGGGATAATCTCCTTAATTTAAGGGATCACTGTTGCATGACTTCACAAAGACTTCTAGCTAAAATTTCTCCAACTAATTAATCCAAGATGAATTAATTAATTATTTTTCAAGCAGCTGATGAGACTAAATTTGAATTTTAATTCACAATTTTAATTCAAGGACAAATTAAAATTGGAATATTCTGGATTCTATTTTTATCATTTCTTGTTGCTATTTTCAACACTTTTACCTCATCATAGCATTGTTGCAGTTCTCGCACTTTTGTCTCCATCCGATGTACATTAAGATCCTCATGCAGGCTCGTTAGGACCTCGAACGACTGTTTGAAAACTTGTGTGCAATCTGCTACTGCACTGTCGACCGCCCCTATAGCTTCTGTGACATTAGTTGCACACTACTCCTTTACTTCTAGAGGAGTTGAAGGCTGGGCCTTCAACTGTAATTCAGTGATCTGTAGGTTCAACTCTAGCTGAACCTGAGCCATTTCTGTGCGAGCATCACGCACCCCTATAGCTAGCTTGTGAACGCGCACCTCGATCGGTTCTTCCTCAGGAATGGCCAACTCCGAGACCATTCAGAATGCCTCCTCCACGACCTGAATTATTCACTTTTTTTGCGCGGTTACCTCGAGCATGGCGGTGATGGCAGAGTCGCGTTGTAGGGCCATCTACTCATTGTTAATCCGTTGCTCATTGATCACCTATAGAGTGCAGTGTTCACGGGCCCTCAACTCCGAAATCACTCCATCCTGAAATAGGTGGAGCGCCTCGCCAAGGAGCGCTACTAGATTCAACCCTACTCCCTTGAGGGCGCTGACAATGGGCCTATCAGCTTCATTCTTTGTGGTTAGTGTGCGATCGGGTAGCACTATTACGCTAGAGACCTTCGCGTGTAGCTTCTAAAGTGTCGATAGCAAGGTTGGTGGACATCGTGCCAGCCTGCGACGCGCGGGTCTATAGCTCTTGCAGACCTGTTTGGATGGCCCCCAAAGTTGTTGTTATTGCTTAAATTGTTGTAGGGCCTCCGCATTGACATCCCGCACCGTGTCTCCAATGTCATGCAAATTGCCCTCTATGAGGGTGATTGGGTCCAGTGATGTCTTAGTGGCCTTGGATTTCTTCCTCGACCCTCCTTTCTCTTGTTCCCTTGGATGCTTGATGCAGGTGGACATCACCTGCAGGTCCAGGTCGTGCTGCTATGTTTACTCGTCCGTCTCTTCCTCTTTCTCGGGTGAAGGCGACCTCGCGCCTTTTTCAAAGCTCCACTCTGTTTCACATGTTTCCTTCTTCATCTACTGAGCGGCATTGCACTCTGCCTAGGCCTTGTCAGCAGTCTCCTTCTTCCTCTTCTCGGCTAGCTGCGCCACCTTGAGCTTGGCCTCCTCCTTCTTGCACTACGCGGCAGACTTGCTCACCCCGACTGCCAAATCTGATGTAGTGCACCACTCCGCCAGCCAACGATCAAGCACTGCATCAATTGCGTCGTTCGTTTCCAGGTAAGGCAAGTCATACCATGTCTGTGCAGGGTCCTTTTGTGCCCTGGTCGATACATAGTGAAAATTTGCCTTGAACTCTGCATACCCCTACAGGTTGGCAAACACCGTCGGCGACAACCGCGGTTTGCGATTGATGGCCATGCGGATGTTCATCTCCATCAAGATCCAGAAGATCTTGTTGTCCTTGATGCACTGTGCATCCTTGGTCGCCCATAGCGAAGCGTACTTCGCTGCTTCTGGTAGGTCTGGCGCGACCGAGGGGAATTGACTGTCCTCTGGCAGCTCCCATGCTACTAGCACAATAGACAACAAGAGCCACGCGTAGTGGAAAGTCTTGCTAAGCTCTTGTGCCTCGCGGCAGTTCGTAAGGAACTCACCGCAGAGATAGTGCGCCTAATTGAACTAGACTCCTTCGTCGCATTGGGCTGCTAGCGCGACGACAGGTGCCGACACCTCATCGATGCGACACTTCCTCATCACCTTCCCTACCAAAATCTGCATGGCCACCTTTACGACAGGGTCACTGATACTTGATATGGCATATCCGCACGGCTTCTTCACAAGCTTAAATTTCTCCTTCATGGCCTCTGCGAGGGCCTGCTCGCCACCTTTTCTACTAAACATCATGGCCGGATTTTCTCCTGTGTGGGGCAGCCACGTGATCCTATGGATCAATATATCAGTGATGGGCATTGGCTCCTCCAGCCACAGATACCCATCATGCACCAATCATAGCAGCTACTTGATGACCAAGACTGTAATCGCGATGCGGTTGTAGTGCGGCACCCATAGCAAGTTAAGTAGACCTGCCTTGTCTACTCCCCTGAGCCACTTCTGCGGCCCCAATGCGGTCATCCCGGTGGTTGTGTCAATAATGCAACGCATTAGCTGCTCGATTGCCAAGTGCTGGAACTTCTCATGGTCAGCTATAGGGAAAATTTTAAGAACCCCCCCTAAATTTATAAATATAATAAATGGGCGAATCTCCATGGTATATAGGAAAAATGGAAGGAGATTTTATCAATAATATAATATGTATATATAATTTTTTGGCGAATCTCTCACCAGGCATGGCGAATATTTTACTCAATTATAAAATCTTGTAAGATCTTGGCGAGTCTTTCACTAAATAATAAAACTTTGTAAATTCCTAGTGAATCTTAGCATAGGCTACATGTTGGTTTAATTCCCCCATTTAAATAGGCTACATTCCAAGTGAATACCATGGGTCAATACCATGTGCCATTTTTGTTTTTATTAATTCTAATATTAGGGTTAATAATGGTTTTTTACATGGTATTAATAACAATCTAGTCCATGGTATTTGTCCCATAGTATTTTGGCCATAGGTTTCACCTAAATATAACCCATTTTTTGAGTGTTCGTAAATATAAGGTGACTTATGGGGTAAATATAAAAAAATGTTTTATTTGTTTACCATACCTCTCATTTTTATTAATTTACCATACATTTTTTACAAATATGGTATTTGGCCCATAGAATTCACTTAAATAAAACCTCTTTCTTGAGCCTTCATAAATAGAACGAGGGTTATGGACTAAATATAAAAAGAGGTTTTATTTATTTACGATACGTCTAGTTTATTTATATTTTTATTTATTTACCATACCTTTTGAGTAAGTATAAAAAGAAGTTTTATTTATTTACCATACCTCCACTTTACTTATATTTTTATTTGTTTACACCCTTACATGTATATAAGGTGACTTATGGAGTAAATATAAAAAACGTTTTATTTATTTACCATACCTCCACTTTACTTATATTTTTATTTGTTTACACCCTTACATGTATATATGGTGACTTATGGAGTAAATATAAAAAATGTTTTATTTATTTACCATACCTCTCATTTATTTATATTTTTATTAATTTACCATACCTCTTTTATAAATATGGTATTTGGCCCATAGGATTCACTTAAATAAAACATATTCTTGAAAATGGGCGAATGGAAGGTTGTAAGTCCTAATTTCAAGGGCTAAATTTACCTTTTTACCCTCTCCCTTAAAATAAGGTGGGCTATTTGAGGTGATTTGTAAAAATGTACTATAATACAAAATATTCGCCCACTAAAAATTTAAAACCCCTTAATTTCGCCAAAGGGCAAACATTCGCCCCTAAAATTATCCTTGGTCAGCTAAGTCCCAATCTTTGAGTTTGAACAGAGGAACCCGCCCCAAGCTTGGTTCTTTTGAAGACAATCTCGTCTGGCAGCAGAGGGGTTTGCAAAGGGACCTTGCTCTCGTTGATATCTTTTGGTACCTTGGCCTTGCCCTTGTGCGAAGGGACGTACTCAGGCAACCAGGTGATAGGGTCAGCACCCTGGACTTCAACTTCCTCCACGTCTATCCGCAATTCCTCATCGTCCATTTGGATGTCTTCAATTTCTTCCTCCTTCGACTCTAGATTGATGGTTTTTCCCTTTTCCTATGTGGTGGGCTTGTCCTTCGGTAGATTTCTTCTAGGTGATGCGCGCACCGTATTACAGGCTGCTTGCCCTTTTTATCCTTCGCACTCTCTTTAGTTGGGGACGGCTTTGGTCTCGGCGTCTATGGTGATTTGGGAACTTCCATTAATACTTCAAAAACCTCTAGGGCAGCTTCTTCCACCTCCCTAACCACTTCCGGCACAGCCTCCTCGATTGTCACTACTTCGGTATCCATAGCTTCTGCGGGTGCCGACATGATGTTCTACAATAACTCCTGTGTCACCTTGGCAATGTCTCAAATACTGAAATGACTATCAAAGCTTCAAAGTTCTCGCGGTTCATGTGCGCCTGAGAGCTCAACAACTTAATTCTCAAAATGCCAAGTGTTTTTCGCTGGGCAGCCACCTGTAATTTATAGGGCATTTTGAATTCAAATTCGACCGTTCCCCCCACATTCGGTTCATTAATGCCGGATTGGCAGCAGATTTTCAAGGATCTGACCCATAAATTCTGTCTTAAATGTTAGTCGCCCGCTCCATTTGGCCGCATTTCTATCGTCAAATCATGAACAGTGACTTTAATGGTCACTTTTCGGCTGACCTGCGCGATTTCTCCCTGGGTAGCGCAGCTCCCTTCGCGTTGTCGCGAACCCTGTGACACTTCCTTGCTTCGCACAATCCTCCAATCACGCAGCTCCCCAACCTAGGCAGTGTAGTTTATAGTCCCGCGCCTCCTTTCAGCTGCCTGGAGCGCTAAGACTGTGCTACCCTCATATAGTCACATGGACGAACCACCGGTGTACGGCTTCAATCGGCTGCCATTCACCTTTTTTAGGAAGGGATCTCCATTCAATTTGACCAATTGAACTACTCCACCATCGATAATCTCCTTAATCACATAGGGCCCTAACCAGTGCATTCTGAACTTCCCAAGACATTTATCAAACTTATTGTCATATAACAAAACCAGGTCATTCACCTTAAAGGTGCGCAACTTAATGTGTCGATCATGCCATGCTTTTTTGCGCTACTTTTGGACCTATTGGTGAATCCAGCTAGAAATCTCTCTTCCTCAAGCTTAGCCAACTACGCGAGCCTCTCTTCCAGGGCTCCACTATCCATCATACTCGTGAGTGCCGCTGTGCGCAAACTGGGGCCACAATGTATTCCATGGGCATCACTGCTTCAACACCATATAAAAGCCTAAAGGGTGTCTGTCCAATCAATTTTTTGCATGTCATATGATAGGCCCATAGTACTACGGGTATGCGCAGGTCCCAATCACTTCTTTGAGCGTCATAAATATTGGTCAGCACGTTTTCCAACACTTTATTGAATGCTTCCACCATCCCATTAGCCTGTGGGTGATAACCCATGCTCTTCTGGTGATATACCTGAAATTCCTCCGTCAGCATGTTGATCGTCTCTTTCAAAAAGTGCGTACCATGATCACTCATCAGAAATCGCGTCAATACATACTCAAAGAGGAACTTTGCAGCAATTGCACCTGTGCAATCCTTCACAGGTTATGCCTCCACCCATCGAGTCAAATACTCCGCCGCAGTGATAATGTACCGCGATCTCGTCTTGTTCCCTTGGGTATGAATGGGTCCCACAAAATCTATCGCCCATTTTTCAAAAGTTTGTAACGTCATCTATGGATTCAGAGGCACCTCACCCCTCCGTGATGGCCTTCCAGTCCTTGACACACATCGCATGCCTTGCAGTAAGATTTTGAGTCCTGACGGAGGGTTGGCCACCACAACCATGTGTGTAGAGTCTTCTACGTGGTCGCTCTTCTTGCATAATGACCTCCCGTGGCGCCCCCATGAGCGTCTACGAGGATACTACTCCTTTCAAACTCCAGTACATATCGTCGCAATATTTCATCAGACCCCATTTTGTACAGATGCCCAACAATGACAGAAAAGTCTGTCGCGCGCACCACTAACTCCTTCTTCTGCTGGACAGTGTAACCTTCCGAGGCAGTTCTTGTCGTTAGGAAGTGTATGATATCTTCAAAATGACCATCCGCGACGTGCACTGCAAATAGTTGCGCATCAGGTAATCCCTCCTCCAAATTAGTGGGCTCTTCTCCTGTTTCAATGCGCAACAGATGGCTTGGCCCCGCGTTCAATCGTCAAGGCTTCACAATAACCTCAAAATCATACTCCTGGAACAATAGCAGCCATCTACAAATTCTCCCCCCCAACACAGGCTTATTGACTAGGTATTTCAATGCGAAATGATCTGTATACATCTTAAAATGGCCACCCAGCGAATAGTTTCTAAACTTCTGGAGCACGTATACCATGGCTAACCCTTTGTGCTCGGTGGTGGAATAGTTCTTCTCAACCTTGGATAACCTTCTACTTCTGAACGTTGTAGGATGGTCCAAGTCTCCTCCACCAGCATGTGTCAACACTGCCCCTAGCACTATACATGACGCGTCAACATGTACATGAAACTCCTTCTTCCAATCCAAGAAGACTAAAATCAGCGCGGTGACCATCTTTTCTTTCAATACATCCAAGCTTTTCTTACAGTCCTCATTCCAACAAAATGTGACATCCTTTTTCAACAACTTATCCATAGGCGCGGTGATCTGAGCGTAGCCCTTGATAAACTTCCTGTAATACTCAGTATGTCCTAAGGTTGCACACAGTTGTTTCACACTCCTCGGCACTTCCAAGTTAAGTATCACTGCGATCTTCGTGGGATCTACCATTAGTACCTGTCGACAAACCACATGACCCAGTAGGGTCCCAAAAGGAACACAAAACAGGAACTTCTTCAGATTGAGCGCGATCTGGTACCTTCGACGAGTATTTAGCATCAGGCACAAACTTGCGACATGGCATTTGACTAGCCCAAAAACAGTCCAGTCATCAAAGTACACTTCCAGAAATTTATGAATAAATTCTTTGAACACAGCAATGACTACAAGCGAAAAAACCTACAGGCACATTCTTCAATTTGAAAGGCATTACAATGTAGTCAAAACATCCCCACTCAGTTGCAAAGGTCATCTTGCTTCTATCCTCCGATGCGATTTTGATCTGATGGTACCCAGAGAACCCATCAATGAAGGAATACACTTCCTGGCCACCTACACTGTCCAACACCTCATAAGTGAATGGAGTTAGGAAAGGATCATGTACGCAAACGTCATTCAACTTCTTGAGATCTTTGCATATTCTTATTTCATCCTTCTGCTTCTTTTGATGTACCACCATTAGGCTTACCCAATCAGATTCTTCTATGGGCTCAATGATGCCTGCCACAAGCATATTGTCTAGCTCTAAGCGGACCTTCTCCTTATACTTCGGATTGAGGCGGTAAGGTCTTTGCTTAACCGGCTTCGATCAGGTTTTAATGTGATCTTCATAACACCCAAGTCTTCTATTATCCCTTTTAGCTCCGTAAACTTGGTAGGGAACAAATCCTGGTATTTGCGGAGCAATTCAGCCACCTTATCCACCATCGTGTCATCCAAATAATCTCCAATCTTCGCGAATTTGGGCTCTGCCTCCGTACCAATATTTACATGTTTCGTTTTCAATGGCGCGATTATATCAAGATTCTCAATCTGCGGTCCCTCAACCTCGCAGTGACCCTCTATTTCAGGGATGTTAATCTTTCGCAGATCCTCATCTTCTTCTTCAGCAGTCACGTTATAGCATTCCAGCACGTGGCTCAGCTGAGTAGTCTAATCGGGTTGAATCAGATCTAAAAGATCTTGTGGTATCCTAAAGATTGATGCTTTTCACTTCTTGTAGCGCTTCGTCAATACAGTCAAACCCGTCTTTAAAGTTGAATGTCATTATGAATCCTTCACGCAGGATATCCCATTCACCTGTACCATGGTGAAGCTCTGTTTCCAAGTACCAGTTCATTGGGATGACATCCAAGGTATGACAGAACAAGTGCACCCATTCCGGTTGGGGCTTCGCTCCATAATCCTGAGCCCATTTGGCCAAGTGTGCGCGCGAACCATCCTTCCCGTCATACTTGTCTATTAGTCATACCTTTGGCTTCCCAAAGCGTGTTCTCATCATCCTCCTACACTCACACCAATCATCAAAGCTACCCTTGTGCGTACCCCACCACCTTGCGGGTGTAGCGCACAGTACCCAGTTCAAAGCCTGTAAGCGCTGCTTCTCTAGTGCCTCCCTGTCAAATGCATCCAAAAATATATCTACATCATTCAGGCCATCATAAGTGTGCAAATTTCTTACCTCTGACGACACACAACGCAGCGATCGAGTCATCATGTTACAGCTCAGTGTGGTACTTTGTGTAATCGATTCTTCCAGCACTCTAATTCTTCATCAGAGTCTGAGGTGCAGGAACTCTCGCTATCCCATGTAATTTGTCCATTCGCTGTTGGATTCACCCAATCTTGGTCTCGCGTTGTTATCTTATATATACAGTCCAAATCATCATCGCTTTCATAATCGCAAACTGGTTTAGTATAGCACGATCCTTCAGCGGGATCTAGGGGTACTATTACACGAAGCGATTTCTTCTCAAATATCATCTTTCACTTCTTTAGGTTGATTACCTCGTTCATATCAGTAACCCAACCAATAAGGGTAGGGGTTGCTGTCATCCACAATTTTTATTACTTCAAAGTCAGCCAACGCGCTCGCGCCTTCAATATCTATAGTCACCCCTTGTAGCCACCCCATGGGGATGATCTTCTGCTGATTTTCCATCCTTAACTGAATCGGAGACCACTGCAGCGCGGGTCTTCCCATCTGCTCCCAAGTCTGCTTTGGTAGAACGTTCGCATCTGACCCCAGATCCAAAATAACCTGATCCATTTCATATTCTCCTATCTGTGCGGTCAATCTCATCTCTCGTCCTGTCCTTGCTTTATGCTTACCAATCTTTCATACCACACGCGGTTCACCCAAAGTGTTTCTGGCGCATCTATTTATAAGCTTCTGTAATCCATTTACAGCCTTGCTATCACGCAGCAACTTCATGTAGGTCTCTAGGAAGGTCATAAGCATAGAAGGGTCCATTTCCTGATCAGGCTTATCCTTGCTCCCTGAGGTGGAGGCCTCAGTGAAGCTCTTCTTTGCTTCCATGAACGTTTCACGTGCGCGCTCCAAATCAAATTCAGCCTCCTTCGTCGGCACCTTACAAACCCATGCGCTGTCTTCAGGTTGTTTCCCCTTATCATCCCCTATTGCAATTCCACTTTGGAGCACTATATTCACATTCAGATCCTCTTAGTGAGGCTCAAACCTCATCATCTGCAAGTTCTGAGTTGGATAAGGCAATAGCACCCCTTCGTTACGTATCCTTGCTATCAGCGTTGGACAATCCTCCATTTCATGATCAAACAGAGTGCAATATTTGCACGACGGACGCGTTGGGTTAGTGCAATCGCGGGCATAGTGTCTTGGTCCTCCACAGTTGTAGCAGATTAGTTGTCCCTAACCTTTACCAGATCCTCCTCTGCCTCGGCCTCGTCCGCACCCCTGAAAGCCTGTTCGCACCATCCCCGCACTTTGGTCAGGGGGGCCGCATTTCTGCCTCAACCCTATAGGCAGGTATTATATCCATCATCAATTCATAACTTTTGCAGTTGCACTCATCATGCCCTACCAACCTATGGAATTTGTAGAATAGTTGTTGCGGTGTTTGTACAAACTTCTGCAGCAAATGACAGTTATTCGTCGTATGTTTTCCTGCTACCTGACATATAGTGCACCACAACACAGGTCCCGTGCTTGGTCCTGCTTGGGCTTCCGGCCTCAAAGGCATCGGTCCTCCTCCTGCAATATAGTTCACAAAGACCGGGCAATGGTCTTTGTCATGCCCCTGACCTTTACATTTTAGGCACCATACCTCTTTACGCACCTCTGGTCGAACTGTTCTGTCCTACTTCAAACTTTGCATTTCAAGGAAAAGATTTTGCAACTGCACATGGATCTGTTGAACCCCCAAATTCAGATCTTGCATCGATGTTTCATGCAGTCTCATTGCAATCTCCAAGGCCTCTGCTTGAGTTGTTATCTTCTGTTGTGACAGCGCAACCCTTAAGTGTGGCAGGAGTGAAGCCACGAACCACTCGTAGTGCTTTCCATCTGTTAAGTTCATATTAGCTTTGCGGATTTTACATTTCAACCTTTGATCCAATTCCCAAGGTGTCTCACTTGGTTTCATCGTGATATCCTTGAACCCCACAATTGAATGTGCCTCAGATTTAGGCCTACTGAACTCTTTATTCAACACAATCTGGATGTCTACCACTCCAGCGTTTGGGTTATCATTAGAGTACTTAATGTACCAGGTTAGCGCGCGATCCTGCAGAGCACTAAACAATGTTGCCTTCTTCATGTGATCATCTATGACGCCCTAAGCTTCCCATACAGCTTTCACAATGAACCAAACTGGTCTGAGTCCACATTTCCCAAGCCTTTAAACAAAGACAACTTCAATGAATTGGCCATGCTGAACTACAGTGGAGGTGGTGGTGGTATGGGTGAAGTCGCAGGTGATGGTGGTGAAGTTGAAGGTGGTGTGGGTTGGTGCAGGGATACCCCCACACATACCCACAATATGCATAGAAATGCATAAATACATCTGTCCCAGGTATTTGACTCTCAAAGGAGTCAAATCTTCAACCATACAATGGTTAAGGCCCTCTTTATCAGTTCCTTTCGATCGGAACTCAATCACCACGCCTAAACCTTTCTATCGGGACATTATAACCCTTCATAACATTCATTATCCCTTTGTTAAAGCCTTCCTCAATCTTTCTTATCGAGACTGTTAAAACCCTTCTAAACCTTAGTTTAAGCCTTTAATTAGTCCATCGGTCGCATATATATAACAAGCCCTCTTAACCTTCTGTTAATACAAAATTAACGCATAAACCTTCACCTTCGGCGTTATTTCCCTTATAAACCATTTACAAAGGAAAATACACATAAAACCTTACCTTTCTGCCTTTCATACAACTTTTGCACAGATCCTGAGGATTGCCTTTATCGCAATCGCAATCGGGTTCTTCATGGGTCATATATGCCTCATCACCCCTTTTCTTCTGATATGTGACTATCGGAACACATACATCGGCTCTTTCACCTTAAAAACCCGACCAACATATATATTGAAATACACAGGAAAAAGGGATTTACAAAGGAAAATCCCTGCCGGAACGCATAATCTGGAACTCAAATCCAATATACTCGCGACTATAAATATCATCGAGTCTGGTGCTCCTCTCAAACCATTATCACTGCGCTCCGATCACCCGACCTCCGATCACCGATTTATCGCTATCGGTGTATCGGCGTTCCCTTGCACTGCCCCTTGACTTCTTCAAAGCACCAATATGCGATTAACGATTAGATCTAGGTCGTCAATCTAGACTCTCGATCTGATGGTCCAGGATCTATCGCAGTATCGCAATCAATCTCTCTATAGTCGGACCCCTTCTACTATAAATCGTCGATCCGACCAAGCTTTCAGACCCAATAAGGGTTTAGGCCAACCTTCATAATATTTCAAGTCTGATTTCCAGACTCGAACTATGTTCTGCATCGATTTCCAATGTAAATTGGTTTTAGGCTAGCGGGACTTAAACTATGAATTAAACTCCGTCGATGCGATAATTTGCCTTGCTCCTTAGCAAAATCATCTGGGTCGTTGATCTTCCAAATCCAACAGTTGCTGAGCACGGACGCTTCACTCCTTCGTTCCTCCTTTTTACTTGGTTTTTTTACGCGTTTTCTTCAATTCTTCTGTGGATTTGCCCTCCTTTAAAGGTTTCAGACTTCTTGCTGGTTTACTACGCGATTCCTCCTGAGCTCTACTCTTCTGCGAATCTCACTTCGCACTTCTCTCCAGAGCTTCACTCTACTCCTTCAATTGGAACCTAAGATCCTTTTACGACTCCTCTGTCACTTCGTTCCACTGCGTCCTTCAGAATTTTGCCTGCAACCTGTTGCAGAGCCTACGAATTCTAGTAATTCATTGATGAAAATACTCTTAAAACACTGACACAGTCATGAACAAACTCTGTATCTATATATATATATATATATATATATGCAAAACAAAGATTACATTGGAGACTTCTCTATCTCACACAAGCCTGATCTTCTGCTATCAGTGGCCTCCCCTTTTCACTCTACCCGTAGGCTTACATATATGCTAGACAGTTCTGTTGAACTGATCCTGGTTCAGCTCCCACATCTAATGAACCGACTCCTAAATCCTCTGTCCATTATGTCCATTTCTAGTTTTAATTAATTCCCAAAGGCTCTCCTTAGTTCCTCGAATCATGGAACTGTTTAAGAGTTATATTTGATTTTGAACTCTTTTGTCATTACTCCCACTCATGTCCTCCTTATTTGATAGCATTTACAAGATATCTCACACTATCCAATTTATTCCTATTCTATGCACTTAAAAGCCTAAATTACATCAATTTATCACTTAGGAATCCAACTTCCTAAAAATACATGACCCCCTATGTCTACTTAATTACAATGGTTTTTCTCTTGGGTGAATGCTCCTGCATCAGACTCCCAAAGTAGAAAATATTCATGATCTCCTGATCATGTGTCTTCTGGCCTTTGTCTTCCTGGATCCCACACTTTGTGTTGTAATTGCCCAAATGTCTTGTTCCTTTGCTATTACTGCATTTCTTTTGTCTTTTGCTTCATCTTCTTCTTCTTGTCAATCAGGTTCAAACTCTAATTGATCATGCTTCCTTCTGCTACCATTTTCCTCCATTTGGACTGCTTCATCATTATTTGCCACATCTCTTCAATTTCTTTTTCCAGCACATCTTTGGACTGGTCCATTTTCTGCTTCTTACTTCTGCATCCTTCTCTTTGTTTCAGGTTGTTGCTGCTGTCCACTAGTTCTTCAATCTGTTGTTCTTCTTCTTGTTCTGTTATTCTTGCTCCAACTTTTACTTTGCTTACTTAAACTTTTGCTTTGCTTGCTATGCTGGCTTCTGTGTTGACTCTTATGCTGACTGCAAATTTTGTTGTGACTCCTATGCTGACTTTTGCTTTGCTTGTTGCCTCCCTATCATCCTTACCCTCTTTCATGATTGAATCATGACTGTTCAGCACTCTCTCCAGTAATTTAACATCCTTGTTCCTTGGATTGAATTCTTCCTCCAAGTCTTCTTCTTTCACCTTTATTTCGCTGTTCACTTGTGCCAAATCTCCTCCAACAATTGCAACAAAACCTACACTCATAAAACATTTGTTAAAATAAAAAACACAAGGCTTCTGTGCCTTATCTTCCTTTGGCAACAATTCAGCTTGTTGCATTGTTTCTTTCTCCTCTATTAGCACATCAATATGCTGATTTGAATTCTCAAAAGAATTCATGAGACTATCCATTAGTCTCTCTTCCACACCATCTGTCCTAATGATGTCTTCCTTCTCTTGTTCACTGTAGTGAACTTCTTCTTCTGCAATCACATTGTCATACTCTGAATTTCTCAGCAAATATTCCAGCAATGCAATTTCTTTGTGACACTTCATAAGTATTTCATCATCACTTATGTTTCCTGCATTTATACACAAATTATTAGTTTTGAAATCATAAGGTTCAACAGTCCCAACTGTTGCTTCACATATCAGCTCTTCAAATTGAATTTCATCTCCTTCTTCCACAAGAACTTGTTCCTGTGTTGTCACATCTTCACACATCCATGCATTGTTAAGTTCCTTCTGCTGCAATAAATCACTGCTTCTCTCATTTAAGAGACATTCTTCATCCTCCTTTACTTCAGAGTTTTTATCTTCTAAAAGATACTTCTCCATACTTCTAACAGTTTCAAAAGATTGTTTATCCTCTGCAAAAACACTCGTTTATTAGTGTTCTTCCTCCCTTTGCTAAGTCTTTTGCATAGACTTATTCCTTCTTAACCTCCTTCAGTAGATGTCCTTCTTTCTTACTGACTATCTCAATAGCTTCCATGGCTATTTCCATTGATAAATTGATGATCTTTTACTATGTTTTCAGCTAACATAGTCTCTTCTTCTTCAGTACATTTTGCCTTGTTGTCCCTCTGTAACTCTTCTCCCAGAGTTATCCTTGTCTCACCATCTGCATTAACATTCTCTTGCATTTGGTTTACATCAATAACATTAATCAAACTCATTTGATTACCTTTCTGAGACAATATTCCTTCATTCTCCATCAGAATAAGATCCTGATTCCTCATTTCTATGACAGCTTCTATAGACTCATCCTTAGACTTTTCCTTTTGTATGCAGTCAAATTCCTCCTCTTCTGGGAAGTTTTCTTTGTCACTTTTTATTTCTAGATCTTCATCTACTCTGAAGATATCTTCAAAAGGTTGATTTTCTCCTGCAATACCTGCCATCATACATAAACTATCAGTTTCAAAAACATAAGACCTTGTGGTCTCACTGGATGCTTCAGCCATCATATCTCCTTGTTGTTCCAAGTTCTTCATATGACTCAAAAATTCTTCGATGGTCTCCTCTTCAATCTCTTCAAGCCTTTCACTTGGTTACTTGATATCTTTCTCCAACTGTATATGGGACCTATCTATCTCATCTTCTTCGAAAACAGAATTTAGATTCTACTTGTCTTCTTCCTCCTTTATGACAATATCAGCAAATTGTCCTTCTTACATGTTTCACCTACAAACATACACAAATTGTCAGATTTAAAACCATCAGACCTTTTGGCCTCACTTGAAGTTTCAGTCTTCAAGTCTTCATCTTTAGTTTCTCCCAAAATTTCTCCCTGTTCTGGTTCACAAATGGACTCCTCCATTTCCAACTCAACTTCCTCGAGTTTTTCCTTCAGCCACTTTACTTGATTTTGTTGTAGCCTTCTCTGTATCTCATGCCACTCCACTGGCTTCTTTCTCAAGACCCAACCTAGTCTCTGGCTTTCCTCAAGTATCCTCCTTAGTGCATCGAGTTGTTCTTTTAACTCTGCAATCTCTTTGTCAATTCCCTCTTGACTCATCCACTTACCATTTGCCTTGGCATCCTTCTTCTCATATCCTCTATTGTGGCTTCTCTCTGAACCTCTGCTATGAGTATCAGTAGTCATCTTCTTCTCCTCTTTCTACATGAGCTCCTCACTCATCTGCAACAAGCCTCTGCAACAGCTAGTCCTCCTCGTTCCAATCTTACCTCACTAAGCTCTCCTCACTCATTCTTTTGGTAAGCACAGTCCTCTATCTGGAACCTCCTCTTGAGCAACACCTTTGCCCCTTCTAGGCTTCTTTAATCTCTCACTTTTCTTGAGAACACTTCAGTTGTCCTCTCTATCCAATATCTTGTTGGATTCTTCAGGTTCACTGCCACTTCTCCATTAGAGTGTTTTCCTTACTTTGTCTTCAAGAACACATTTGGTTCTCCTCTCACAGCTTCTCTTGCTGTCACTTGTGCATTAGTATATAAACACACATTATCAATTTAAAATAGAACATAACATATTACCTCACCTTCAAGATCTTAGCATGATCTTGTTTCACCATTCCACCTGTACTTTGAATGGATTTCCTCTATCTCTTGTATCTGCAAGTTCTGCTACACATCACCTCTATGTGCCTTCCTTCTGTTAGATTAGAATCTGATCCTTCCTCTTGCCTGCATAACACCTTAACACATATTCTGTTCTCAATTCTTTGTCATAGAATTCTTTGTTCTGTCTTGACCCCAATTACTTCAATTACAACCTACTCTAATTATAATTATGCTCTGATACCACTAATGGTGCAGGGATACCCCCACACATACCCACAGTATGCATAAAAATGCATAAATACATCTGTCCCAGGTATTTGACTCTCAAAGGAGTCAAATATTCAACCATACAATGGTTAAGGCCCTCTTTATCAGTTCCTTTCGATCGGAACTCAATCACCGCACCTAAACCTTTCTCTCGGGACATTGCAACCCTTCATAACATTCATTATCCCTTTGTTAAAGCCTTCCACAATCTTTCTTATTGGGGTTGTTAAAACCCTTCTAAACCTTAGTTTAAGCCTTTAATTAGTCTGTCGGTCGCATATATATAACAAGCCCTCTTAACCTTTGGTTAATACATAATTAATGCATAAACCTTCACCTTCGACATTATTTCCCTTATAAACCATTTACAAAGGAAAATACGCATAAAACCTTATCTTTCCACCTTTCGTACAACTTCTACACAGATCCCGAGGATTGCCTTTATCGCAATCACAATTGGGTTTTTCATGGGTCATATATGCCTCATCACCCCTTTCTTTGGATATGCAACTATCGGAACACATATATCGGCTCTTTCACCTTAAAAACCCAACCAACATATATATTGAAATACATGGGAAAAAGGGATTTACAAAGGAAAATCCCTGTCGGAACGCATAAGCTGGAACTCAAATCCAATATACCCGCGACTATAAATATCGTCGAGTTTGGCTCTCCTCTCAAACCCTTATTGCCGCACGCTGATCACCCGACCTCCGATCTCCGATTTATCGCTATCGGCGTATCGGCATTCCCTTCCACTGCCGCTTGACTTCTTCAAAGCACCTATATGCGATTAGCGATTAGATCTGGGCCATCGATCTAGACTCTCAATCCGACGGTCCAGGATCTATTGCAATCGCTCTCTCTATAGTCGGACCCCTTCTACTATAAATCGCCGATCCGACCAAGCTTCCAACCCTGATAAGGGTTTAGGCCAACCTTCATAATATTTCAAGTCCAGTTTCCAGACTCGGACTATGTTTTGCGCCGATTTCCAATGTAAATTGGTTTTAGGCTTGCGGGACTTAGACTATGAATTAAACTCCGCCGATGCGATATTTTGCCTTGCTCCTTAGCGAAATCATCTGGGTCGTTGATCTTCCAGATCCAACGGTTGTTGAGCACGGATGCTTCACTCCTTCGCTCCTCCTTTTTACTTGGTTTTTACATGTTTTCTTCAATTCTTCTGTGGATTTTCCCTCCTTTAAAGGTTTCGGCCTTCTTGCTGGTTTACTGCGCGATTCCTCCTGAGCTCTACTCTTCTGCGAATCTCACTTCGCACTTCTCTCTAAAACTTCACTCTACTCCTTCAATTGGAATCTAAGATCCTTTTATGACTCCTCTGAATCACTCTGTTCCTCTGCGTCCTTCAGAATTCTGCCTGCAACCTGTTGCAGAGCCTACGAATTCAAGTAATTCATTCATGAAAATACTCTTAAAACACTGACACAGTTAGGAACAAACTCTGTATATATATATGCAAAAACAAAGATTACATTGGAGACTTCTCTGTCTCACATACGCCTGATCTTCTGCTATTAGTGGCCTCCCCTTTTCACTATGCCCGTAGGATTACATATATGCCAGACAGTTTTGTTGAACTAATCCTGGTTCGACTCCTATATCTACTAAACCGACTCCTAAATCCTCTGTCCACTATGTCCATTTCTAGTTTTAATTAATTCCCAAAAGCTCTCCTTATTTCCTCGAATCACGGAACTGTTTAAGGGTTATATTTGATTTTGAACTCTTTTGTCATTACTCCCACTCATGTCCTCCTTATTCGAGAGCATTGACAAGATATCTCACAGTATCCGATTTATTCCTATTCTACGCACTTAAAAGCCTAAATTACGTCAATTTATCACTTAGGAATCCAACTTCCTAAAAATACATGACCCCCTATGTCTACTTAATTACAATGGTTTTTCTCTTGGGTGAATGCTCCTGCATCATGGGTGGAGGTGGCAGTCGCAGGAATCCTTGTCTTATCAATTGAATTACACTTCGCGGAGAAGCCTGCACTACTCCTGCTGGTTATACTAGTTCAGCAGAGGGTGTTGGCAACATGAAGCAAATAAAATAATAAATAATAAAAACTTAACTTCGGGACGAAGTTCCTTAAAGTGGGAGAGTATGTAATATACCTCCCCTTAATAATAAATAATAAATAATAAAAATAATACAAAAATAATAATTAATAATAAAAATAATGAATAATAATAAATAAATCACTTAATAATAAATAATAAAAATAATAAATCATAACTGTTAAATAATAAATGATATTAAAAATTATATAAAAATAAATAATTAATTAAAATAATAAAAATAAAAATAGTAATAATCATATTAAAGCTCTAAATAAGAATAAATAGAAATAAAACAAGAAAAGTATCAAAAAGAAGGAAATAAAACAAGAAAGCTAAAAATCAAAAGAAAAGTAAAGAAATAAAACAAGAAAAAAAGTTGCATGTAGACACATGGAGTGTGTGCATGTGGTTCCCCTTCCAATGTTTTGTTCTATTTAATAGATGGTGAGGAAGATGAGAGGCATTCTTGCATTCTATCTTTCCAAGATTCTATCTTTCATTATCTTGGGAGAATGGTGTTTTAAGACATAGGAGTCACTGGCAATAGTACGTTGATTGAGGGCTCGGGGGTGGCCAGTTGTAGCAAATCCTTGCACAATTGAGCCTACAGTTGGGTGGAGAGTCGTCCCCAAAACCTTGTTGCGGTAAGCCTACTTCTACGACAGGTAAGCACTATTCGTAGTTGAATTTAATGTTAATTAGAAAAGTTAATTAGATATTTATTTTTGGATTATTACATATGGTATCAGAGGCTTTGGCTCAACCCTTAGGGCCTATGGGCATCTTAGAGAAAAAAAAATATTTTGTTGGAATTTTTAACTTGACTTGTTTTGAAAGACAGGATGGGTACTTCTGCAGGCCGCATATTTTTTCTTCTACAAACTCTTGCTATACATGTAAATTTTTTTAGCATAGTTATATTTTGAAGGTGTTTATTTTAAAGTCGTTCCTATGAGTAATTTCCACTGCAAATCTTATCCTGTACATATTATCGATTTATTACTTGGTTCCGTACATCCATCTATGCTTCATAGTGCTGGCAAAAAAGGTATTGGTAGAGATGCTGCCGAAGCATGTTGATGATTACTGTAGAGAGCTTGTGCTTATTGTGATCCATCCAAACTTCAATCTCATTTTGCATGAAAAGTATTAATAAAACCCCTCTTATTTTCTCTATTCTTGTAAAAGCCTCCTCCTCCACCTCGACATTAGATCAAATCGACGGCAAAATTGCGGAGGCAATTGATAGCCCGAGGACGTTGCCACTTGGCAAACAGCCGTTGGTTGCCTGAGCTTCTTTCTTGGGCATGTCGAAAGCCCTGATCTTTGTCTTTCTCACCTGTAGACCATACGTATCACACGATACGATCAAAATATGAAGGTATAATGTCATCAAAAAGGTACAGAATGGCAACGATCACACCAGTGAGTATACATCCATTGCTCCTCCTTAAGGTAGATATAAGTTGCTCCACTTTATCTATGCTGAATCAGAACAGAGTCGGGGAAAGTTGAGAGCTTTGTTAGGTCAATAGTGCTCTGAATATCTTAGGCATTCTTGAGAGAATCTGGACTTGACCAACCACTCTCTTATTGAGTGTCTTCAATAAGAATTACTGAATCTTCGGCAACTTCACATTCGTGAATCCTCTAGAATAGAAGACGGTTGGGTATTGTGTCCAATGTTGGGTATTGGGTATTGTGTCCAGCAAAGTAACTATATATTTTAGTTCTAGTAGTCCTTTCTTTCTTCGGTGATTGCCATGAGTGTTAAGATATGATAAATGGTGTAGGCACTGTACCTAAATCCTGCCTGATCTTTTCACAACAGTTCCAAAATTCGTCCAACCTAGAGATCCATCTCTCAGAGCATCCCAGATTTAGTCTATCAGTATATAGAGGTCAAATCATCTAGCATAGTGACATACAATTTGTTCTGTTAGTGACCAACCATGTCCATTATATAGCTGTTTGCGACTTAATCATCGGATTTGATAAAGGAGGTGGTTAACAAGAGATGTCTAGCAGGTTGAAATCCATGAGAGACAAATTCAAAAGATCAGCAATATGCAATGCTAAGAGGGTAGGATACGCTTGGAAGACTTGCTGTTAAGTTCCCTGTCAATTGCTTTACCTGTGTTGGGTTGAAAACTTTCCTACATCATCATATGATACTGATCCTGTGAAGAAATGTTTTCCATGCAACCTGGTCCCTTTTGATCCTTGGTTTGGGGTTTTATAAAGAACTGGTATTGATGATCCTTACGAGGTACCGTAAATTGTGAGATTTAATACTTGATATCTTTTGTTGGGTCATTCGTTGGTGAAGTCGGTCATATATTAGGGGTTTTTTTTTTCAATGGTCCTGATCACACGTAATATGGACAAATATTTGTTTAATAAACCATCAAAGCACTATGTAAATGTGTAACACTGTTTCTATTCCTTTTATGAGGTCACTGGTGATCTAGCCTACGACACTTGGGCGATTTGGTCTTGACTTGATTGGATTAATTTGTCAAAAATACAAAGAGTTGAGTACGAAGGCCTGGAATGCATACTGCTGCAATTTGATTCAATATGAGTTAAAGCTAGTGGATCTTGTGATGCTGACTGTGGGGTAGTCTGTGAACTTGGAATTCTGAGTGCTATAGATTGGGCTTTGTGAGTTCATGCAATGGCAGCCTGTGAAAGACCGATGCATAATTTGTCCATGGCTGATGCAACCTGTGTGAGGAATACGCTGAAGTGCTACAACAATTCAGATGAATATTGAGCTGGTTTGATTGCAGTCATAAACGATCAACTTAGCATATCATTGGTGTGAAGAGTACTATGAAAGCGATCTTGGTTCCATGGTGTGTTTCGTTTCCTATTTTAAATATGACAAGGCATGTAGATCGGGTCATAGTGTTGTGACTTCTCAACAACACTCTGACATTTACCAAATAACATATATGGATCGGGTCATCAGGCTTAAACAGAGACAGGACATCCTTGATTCAAATGTAAGAATGTTCATTCAGGGTATTCTTATAAATGATCTTTCTCTGTAAACCAAGTTGTAATAGTATTAGGGTTCAAAACTAACCAAGTAGCTCGAATATTTCGATTCCTTATAGTGTTGCAGGACGCTGTATTCAGATTAATATCAAAGCTCCCAAGATGCGGAAGGGATCAACAGAGAGAGTGAAGGTTGTCAAGACATGGGAGAGCCCATTTGCAATGAGAGTGCTGATTGCACTGGAAGAAAAATGCATTAGCCAGGAATTACAGGAAGAAAATACGCGCTACAAGAGTCAATTTCCACTGCAAATGGATCCTATTCATAAGCAGATACCTGTATCCCTTCACAACGGCAAGCCTCTTGCAGAGTCTTTGATAATCCTCCAGTACATCGATGAAGCATGGTCGTCTGCTAGTCCTGAGAAAAAGTTCATGCCCTCGACTCCATATGACCGAGCCATTGCCAGATTCTGGGCCGCATTCAGAATCAAACAGAAAATCCCTCCATGATAGGGAAAGCCTTGGTGAATTGGACTGCGAAATGTTATAATCCTATATCAAAGTAATGCATTGAAACTTTACATCAGGGTTGGTTTTTAGTCTCATCTAGAGTTGGGTTTCAGAGAGTATCATACATTCTCTAAAAACCTGAAAACCGAGTGTTTTTGGCAGATGCATTTCTTCATAGTAAACCTAGACATAAATATATATATATATATATATATATATATATATATATATATATATATATATATATATATCTCAATAGTGTTGGCTTTCCTCATTTAGAATGACAGTTCCAAATTGCTAACCCCTCGAAATTTTTTGGAATGCATTCACGTTGTTTTGTTTAATTATGTTGGTGATTATGTTTCAGGCAAGACTTTTCAAAACTTTTGAGCAAATAGTTGCAATCCAAATTGCAGAAGGGCAGTGTTGCTGTAAAAGTTGGGGGTTGGGTTTCTGTTCACATGTAGGCAATTTTATGTCTTATCCAGGGAATCATTATGGCTAAAATGTATTGTAATTTAAGGGTTTTGATATGGTGTTGCCTTCGCAGGTGCGCTTGCAGGCGGACCATCTTATTAATAAAAGGATTTTATTTTGTGTTTTGGGGAGGGATAACCTTCCCAGTCATCCGATCTGGTTCTGGTTCGGGTGGCGGTGTGTCTTCTTATTATGGTGTGGAATATTTCTTTGATGGTTTGATTTCTTGAATTTCCTTAGAGTAATTATTTAATAGCCATAAGAATCTCAAGATACACTTGCTTAAACAGATAAAAAAAAAAAATTATATATTCAATTTATCTTTAAAAATCATGAATTTGCAGAATTAATATTGGTGATGAACAAATTTTCAAGTACCTTCTTAGCACATTAATGCCACCAATATTCTTAAGCTTTAGTCATTCAAATGTGGATTATACATTGAGACAATTCTCTAAGATTTATTCTGACATCATTAGTACCTTCTAATTCATGTTTCCATGGTTATACTACAAAAAATTCGTAATTGTTGATATTTTATGGTTTAATTATGGTTTAAGTATTGTGATTGTTGATAATTTATGATAAAAACATATCTTATTAAACCCATAACTCTGATAAGAAGGATAACTTATTAACCTTGTTAGACTTTAATTATTATTGAGTATATTGGTTCTTGTTTATGACGAATCTTGAGTTACAGTAGTGTTTTTATTTCTCTTACAAGGTCTATAGATCAACCTTCATTATTTCATTGTTCAATCTAATCTAAAAACACAGAGATAACATTCCTTGAATGTTGATCATACTATTCACTAATTATTTGGGTTGGATTGTAGTTCTCATTGTCCTTTAGCAATAGCAGTTTCCTGGAATTTCTCTGGTCTATTATTGTAAGAACACAACACTCTCAATATGATCTTCTAATAAAATTTTACACTCCCATTGCCATTCAGATTACATGTATCTGCTCATTTACTACTATATTCTCAATGGAAAATTGTACAGACTTGGATTTCAGTTTAGATGTTGAGTATAATGTTACATGAGGTTTCGTGATTCAAGTTTAATTACATATAGTGGATAAAGATGTCGAAAGAGAAATGGAAAGGAGAAACTTGCTAATGATAGTTCATGTGATTATGGCCAACTTGGATCGTAGAGAAGAAGTATCACAACAGGGGTAAGAAATCAATAAGAAGAAACAACCGATTTTAGAACATAATGGAAGAGTTGGTATAATCATGACTTGGTACTCTAAAGGTATCACTATAAGGTCTATCTAAGGATGATGCACATAAAGAAGAAAATATTGGCAATCAACTAATGAACTTGAAAAATCAGGGTAATAATGAAGGTTATTTTAAGGAACCTGTAAGGTATGATAAATAGAATGATTGGAGAAGATAAGTTGTGTGCATAACAACATCTATAACAATGGGAGAGCTACATTGTAAAGTTTTTCATAGGTGACTAACTATATGAATGAATTAAGGATAACAAGACGTATGATAAGGAGATTTTATTATGTTGATGTCTTAAAACAGGAAAAGATAAGTGGATTACACTTGGTAGCTATCTTAATGAATTTATTTATCAGGTATTACCCAAGTTGGAAATAGTAACAACATTTCCAAGGTATATCAGTACTATAGGAGAGGGGGGAAAACCACAATGATTGGAGGTGAGAAATTCAAGTCAATTTAATAAAATAGAATGAAGTGAAGAAACTTCCATTTTTGAAGCCAATAGACATGGAATAGTAGGAAATCAAGACAGGGAGAAAAAGAAAAATATATCTATGAATATCAGATAGGAGAAAATGAAGGGATGTTCTAGGAAGGAATGTTGCTAGAAATTTTAGACGGATACCTTGAGAAGGATTGTGTACATAGTGACAAAAGAAGCGAAAGTCAACTAATAGAGATTGTACTTGACTCATTATTTCATGAGTAGGACTTTCCATAACGTTAAAAGAGGTCGTTTCCACATTTAATTTTCTCATGGACAATGATGGTAGTAGTGTTTCCAACTGTTTCAAAATCTAAAATAATGATACTATTTAATAAGAAAGAGTCTTTTTCCCAACTTGATGAAACTGAATTTATGATAAAGCAATCAAGTGATATTGAGATACGAACTTTACGAACTCGACGAGATCAGAAAATATTTATGTGGATGAAGCGTTGATTGTTAAATAAGTCAACATGGATTAACAAATCCTTGCAAGTAAATTAAGCATGATATAAAATTAAATCATGATGAAAAAATGTTTATATGCAATTGCATATAGCGGTATTGGAATCAGTAAGCCAAAGGGTAAATGGATGTAAAATCAAAGGATTTTAATTTTGAGATAGATGATGATGCTATCACTAGGAAGAATATATGACGAGAGATTAGGACTCAAGATGATGAGGCTCATGTGAAATTTAACAATGTACTTAGATGATTATACCGTTGGTGTAAATAATCAACTACCTAGTAGAAAGAAGTCGAACTGATTATTGAAAAGTAATTGACAACTTGATGAAAACATATTGACGATGTTTCATGCTATCATGGTAGGAAGATAATGATGTACATATGGTTCTTATAGTGATAAGGTATCCATACGATAATAGCGATATGCAGAGGTATTATGATGTTATGTCAAGATATATTGACATATTCATTTACTAAGTGATGATAGGTGTTTAATGTTCAATACTCCTGATGGATATGATATGCATAACGTGGCATAGGTTTTATGATGCTATAATATGAGGATTATTGACATGTGGTTCATTTATGAGAAGTCATGATATGTCTTTAATATAATTATGTTGATGGTATAACTGAAGCATGCGATAGTTCCGTACAAATCTATGACATGCATGAGCATGCAGTTCCTTATTATTCATAATGTTGCAATTAACAAAGATAAACGTTCTTATGATGACATGCAAGAGTTGGCATGTGGATTATTTCCTATGATACTATGATGGTATGGTTAATGCATTGGATGCATGTGGAGATGTGATGATTCACAGGACTCCACAAATGGGCCGAGAGGGCCGATTTATTTGATGATCTCGTGCAAGCCCATACGCACGAGGGAGAATAAGTAACACCATATGGGCTGGGGACAAAACTCAATCAACACTACATATGTCAGTGGTTCCTTTGTCTTGTGTATAGCTCTTAATGGATAGCTCTAGAAGAGCTATGGGACCATCTTGAGGAGGCCAAGTGCCTGATGTTCTAGGCTTGGTGCCTGTTATTGGATTGGGATGCCGAAGTCTGGAAGGGATGTAAAGGACTTCGATGCTTAGGGCTGTGCGCCTTAGTAGTTGTGGAGGGAGTGGGCCAGCCTTGCCAGATGCCCGGGGTCATTGAGTACCGGACCGGATGCCTGCCTTGGGGCAGATGAGGTCTGAGTCAGGCGCGAGCCTTGGGGCCAGCCTTGGACTAGGATACAGACCGGGTCAGGCTTAGCCTAGTGCCGAAAGTGGGAAAAAGGACAGAGATTCCTTGAGATTTCCCGGGGTGTTGGGGACTTTCGATGCCTGCTGGTTATACTAGTTCAGCAGAGGGTGTTGGCAACATGAAGCAAATAAAATAATAAATAATAAAAACTTAACTTCGGGACGAAGTTCCTTAAAGTGGGAGAATATGTAATATACCTCCCCTTAATAATAAATAATAAATAATACAAAAATAATAATTAATAATAAAAATAATGAATAATAATAAATAAATCACTTAATAATAAATAATAAATCATAACTGTTAAATAATAAATGATATTAAAAATTATATAAAAAGAAATAAATAACAAAAATAAAAATAGTAATAATCATATTAAAGCTCTAAATAAGAATAAATAGAAATAAAACAAGAAAACTATCAAAAAGAAGGAAATAAAACAAGAAAGCTAAAAATCAAAAGAAAAGTAAAGAAATAAAACAAGAAAAAAAGTTGCATGTAGACACATGGAGTGTGTGCATGTGGTTCCCCTTCCAATGTTTTGTTCTATTTAATAGATGGTGAGGAAGATGAGAGGCATTCTTGCATTCTATCTTTCCAAGATTCTATCTTTCATTCTCTTGGGAGAATGGTGTTTTAAGACATAGGAGTCACTAGCAGTAGTACGTTGATTGAGGGCTCGGGGGTGGCCAATTGTAGCAAATCCTTGCACAATTGAGCCTACAGTTGGGTGGAGAGTCATCCCCAAAACCTTGTTGCGGTAAGCCTACTTCTACGACAGGTAAGCACTATTCTTAGTTGAATTTAATGTTAATTAGAAAAGTTAATTAGATATTTATTTTTGGACTGTTACATATGGTATCAGAGGCTTTGGCTCAACCCTTAGGGCCTATGGGCATCTTAGAGAAAAAAAAAATATTTTGTTGGAATTTTTAACTTGACTTGTTTTGAAAGACAGGATGGGTACTTCCGGAGGCCGCATATTTTTTCTTCTACAAACTCTTGCTATACATGTAAATTTTTTTAGCATAGTTATATTTTGAAGGTGTTTATTTTAAAGTCATTCCTATGAGTAATTTCCACTGCAAATCTTATCCTGTACATATTATGGATTTATTACTTGGTTCCGTACATCCGTCTATGCTTCATAGTGCTGGCAGAAAAGGTATTGGTAGAGATGCTGCCGAAGCATGTTGATGATTACTGTAGAGAGCTTGTGCTTATTGTGATCCAGCCAAACTTCAATCTCATTTTGCATGAAAAGTATTAATAAAACCCCTCTTATTTTCTATATTCTTGTAAAAGCCTCCTCCTCCACCTCGACATTAGATCAAATCGACAGCAAAATTGCGGAGGCACTTGATAGCCCGAGGACGTTGCCACTTGGCAGACAGTCGTTGGTTGCCTGAGCTTCTTTCTTGGGCATGTCGAAAGCCCTGATCTTTGTCTTTCTCACCTGTAGACCATACGTATCACACGATACGATCAAAATATGAAGGTATAATGTCATCAAAAAGGTACAGAATGGCAAAGATCACACCAGTGAGTATACATCCATTGCTCCTCCTTAAGGTAGATATAAGTTGCTCCACTTTATCTATGCTGAATCGGAACAGAGTCGGGGAAAGTTGAGAGCTTTGTTAGGTCAATAGTGCTCTGAATATCTTAGGCATTCTTGAGAGAATCTGGACTTGACCAACCACTCTCTTATTGAGTGTCTTCAATAAGAATTACTGAATCTTCAGCAACTTCCCATTCGTGAATCCTCTAGAATAGAAGACGGTTGGGTATTGTGTCCAATGTTGGGTATTGGGTATTGTGTCCAGCAAAGTAACTATATATTTTAGTTCTAGTAGTCCTTTCTTTCTTCGGTGATGGCTATGAGTGTTAAGATATGATAAATGGTGTAGGCACTGTACCTAAATCCTGTCTGATCTTTTCACAACGGTTCCAAAATTCGTCCAACCTAGAGATCCATCTCTCAGAGCATCCCAGATTTTGTCTATCAGTATATAGAGGTCAAATCATCTAGCATAGTGACATACAATTTGTTCTGTTAGTGACCAACCATGTCCATTATATAGCTGTTTGCGACTTAATCATCGGATTTGATAAAGGAGGTGGTTAACAAGAGATGTCTAGCAGGTTGAAATCCATGAGAGACAAATTCAAAAGATCAGCAATATGCAATGCTAAGAGGGTAGGATACGCTTGGAAGATTTGTTGTTAAGTTCCCTGTCAATTGCTTTACCTGTGTTGGGTTGAAAACTTTCCTGCATCATCATATGATACTGATCCTGTGAAGAAATGTTTTCCATGCAACCTGGTCCCTTTTGATCCTTGGTTTGGGGTTTTATAAAGAACTGGTATTGATGATCCTTACGAGGTACCGTAAATTGTGAGATTTAATACTTGATATCTTTTGTTGGGTCATTCGTTGGTGAAGTCGGTCATATATTAGGGGTTTTTTTTCAATGGTCCTGATCACACGTAATATGGACAAATATTTGTTTAATAAACCATCAAAGCACTATGTAAATGCATAACATTGTTTCTATTCCTTTTATGAGGTCACTGGTGATCTAGCCTACGACACTTGGGCGATTTGGTCTTGACTTGATTGGATTAATTTGTCAAAAATACAAAGAGTTGAGTACGAAGGCTTGGAATGCATACTGCTGCAATTTGATTCAATATGAGTTAAAGCTAGTGGATCTTGTGATGCTGACTGTGGGGTAGTCTGTGAACTTGGAATTCTGAGTGCTATAGATTGGGCTTTGTGAGTTCATGCAATGGCAACCTGTGAAAGACCGATGCATAGTCTGTCCATGGTTGATGCAACCTGTGTGAGGAATACGCTGAAGTGCTACAACAATTCGGATGAATATTGAGCTGGTTTGATTGCAGTCATAAACGATAAACTTAGCATATCATTGGTGTGAAGAGTACTATGAAAGTTGTTAGTGTCAGTCTTTCCAGCCTTCCTCCAGTGATCAAATATGCTCTTACAAAGTGGTCTCAGAGTGCCAAGGTCAAATTTTGTCATTTCAAAGAGTCTTCAAGCAAAATTTGGTTACTAGGCATTAGGTCTAGGGTTTGCTTTCACTCCTTCTAAAGTTGTCCAAATGTCGGTCCATGTCATCATTCTGCTGAGTCTATCATCATTCATAGGGTTGTCATTATCATGTCAGTGTCTAATGAGTCATTTTACACCTTGTTCATGCTTCAGTTGCGCCTAGGCAAGGTCATTTCCCTCTCCTAGGGTTTTGGAGGTAAATTCTCTTGGAGGGTCAAATCATTGGAAAAATTTGTATCCTGATGTTCATACACCTTCCCCTATCTTTCATGTACCTTATCAAACACTTCCCATCACTGAGATCCCCCAAATTCCTCATTTTTGTACAAACCCTAGTTTCTTGCCACAACTTGGCAATTTTCTAGGCTAGGCCTGTGTTTTGCCCTTTTGGACCCCTTACCCTCACTCAATCTCTGAGATTCCACTTTCCCCTGCTTCCTAACATCCCTCCCTACTTCCAAAAATTTTCTCAAGAATTTAGAAGCCCCTCATCCCCTTCATTTCGCTTCATTTCTACAAAATCCCTTGTTCCACACATCGGGATAAGTTTCACTCAAATGCTGTTTCAGAGCAATAAAAGATTAATTTTGGAACACTGAGAGAGGTTTTTTTCCAAAACATGCCAAGGAATAAAAACCTCCTTCACGTTTTACACAGGTGTCATGGTTTTAGAGAAATGTCAAAAATACAATCGCCTCGGGAGAATTGATGCACCTCTGAAGTGACCTTGGGAAAATCAGGTTTTCTCCTAGCTTGGTTGGCCAAATAACTTTCTTGATGAGTCAAAGGATAACTAGACAAAAATATCTTTCCAATGAGCTATCATGAGCTCAATTTGGAGTTGAGTAAGGCATTCAAAAGTTGACTGCAAGAGCACTCTGCCTTGAGGCAGCCTCATTTGGCACATTTTGACCAGTCTTGGGAGATTTGACTTTTGACAAGGCAAATGAACTCCAAATTGAAAAGTTCTAGTTGTGTTGAAAAGTAGACTCAAAGACCTTTCCAACGAGCTATCTTACACCCAATTTGGACACCGGGAATGCCTCCAAAAGCCTCCTGCAAAATGCACTATGTAGCTGAGTGCGCGCTACGCATCAACATTGGCGCGCTACGCACCCAGGGCGCGCTACGCATCAGCACACCATTTTCAGTGCAAATTTACTCACGCGCTACACACCAAGGGCGCGCTACGCATTGGGTGAGGCGCACTACGCGTTGGGATTTTTGCTCAGAAATTCGCCAGCAAGTGTGCAACTCCTCCTCTAACTCAGTTAAAACACAGGTAGGCTTCATGTCCATGGTTTGTACTCAGTTTTGCAAGATGTATGTAAATAAATTATGCTAGCTATGCCATGAAAATTAAATGTAAAAACCCTCAGTTTGCTATGAGAATTCAAAGGTCTATTTTACTGTAGGGTTTTCAAAATTATATGCTGCCAAGGTTTTCCCACTTTTGTGTTTCCTACCCCTCCCATATTCACCAACATTTTCCTCAAAATTCTTCATAAAACCCTACACTATCCCTCTACGAAATTCTAAACCCTCCCTTCTATTACAAACATAATATCCCCTAATTCACCCCAAACCCTAAAAATCTTAAATCAAACTATCTTTATCAATTTACTAGCCTAAAATCAGTATTCATATCGGTCATCTCAGCCCCTTTGAAGACCTTTTGCTGAGATAGACCCGGAGAGAGCCCTCTCCTGTCCTCGTAGGGCTAGCTACGACGCTGAGCTTGGTTTGATGTTGCCTTGAGTTTCGCCTTCTTTAGCCTGAGGCAAATTCGAGCGCTAACATAGTGGCAACCATACTAGGGAAGAACAAATGGTTTGCTGATTGATGTCATTTGTTTTATAAGCTACAGACGGAGCCTGAAGTTATGCCAGGTAGCCTTCGAAACGCTTTTGCTTTGCATTAGCGGAAGTAGATAAATGCTGCTTCAGTCAATCTCCGGTCTAGCTTGTAAACGTGACATTTAACTTGTTAATTACCCCAGTACATGTATCAAGTTCAGATCTGATTGTTGATGGTGGACAACGATCAGGCATAAGAAGGTTGAAATCATTCACCTGGCGACTTCATTCACTGACAAATTCAGAAATCAATGCTTCATGGTAACTTCACTGCAGGGAGATCAGTGGCTGTGAGATTTTCAAGATGGACCGAATCACAAGAAGATATGCTCCCATGAGCCGAGATCACATTCCAGGTTTTCCGAATAAGATGCCCAAGGTAGATTGGTCAAGGAATCTGCCTACGTTTAAAGATGATGGTAAGAAGGATGTTGCTTTACATCTGGTTAGATTTCACATGCATATTCGCAAGTTGAAGGTGGATTTACCTGAAGATTGCATGATGAAGATATTCCTGGCCACTCTGGAAGGTGAAGCCCAATCCTGGTATGAAAATTTGCCGCTGGCCTGTATTTACTGTTTAAAGGATTTTCATGCCTTTTTCATTGAAAGATATCAAGCATCTTATCCATCATTAAATTTAGTTCATGACTGTTGCAAACATGCTTCTACTTTTATTGAAAGCCTTGAGAAATATTATGAAGATGATAATTTTATGGATGATGAGATCATGGAGGCTCTGTATGAGAATCCATTTCAGCAACATGAAGAGAACCTAGAGGATTCCCATAGAGACGATTATGAAAATTTGCAGCAGGACCAAGATCTTAGTACGGTGGAAAATGAAACAATTTCGCATCTTGACAGTCAACAAGAATTGCATGAAATGGATCAGCAGTATGAGGAAAATCTGTATACTCCTTCACTTGAAATCAATGAAGACAATCATTGTTTGAACAAAAGAAAACAAAAGGTATTATCTCCTCTATCTGAAGATGAGATAGATCTACTTTTGAGAGGTCTTGTTCCAGCTCAAGTTAACGCAGATCTGTAGTGTGAACATGGTCAAGAAGGTGATGGTGGACCTTCTTCATCTTCTGAAAAGGATGACAGTCCTATAAGCAGCTTTATAGATCAGCAAGTTGAAATTTGTTATATGGCTGAAATTGATGAAAGAGAAGAGCTTGTTTCAGATCTGCCCACAGAAGAAGACAACATGCAGATTGCAGAATGTGATAATGTTAGGACAGCTACTTCAGTTCTAGATTCAGATTGTGATGACCAGGAATATCTTGTGCTGAAACCCATCAAGGAGAACTTTGCTGTTGAGATCATCTGGCATGAAGAAAACAGAGTTACAAATCTAAGTGCTCCCATCTCATCAGAACAGAGTCTTCATGAGGAGGTCATTCAGTCTGCTCATGAACAGCAAGGTGAGATCTTTGCTCAAGCAAGTGAAAAAGTTTCTTTGAGTGAATTTGTGGCAGACGATATAAATGATAATATTGTGCTTGATAATATTGAAGAATGTAATAAGGAACTTGATAATTTGGTTGTGATATCATATGAAGATGACCTACCATATTGTCAGACTACAGAAGATCATAGCATACAGGATTACCTTTCAGATTCTTCATATGTCTCATGTGTTGAAATGTTTTTACAAGAGGAGATCTGCTCATCTACCTGTTCAGAGTTTTTTGAAGCCCATGAGCATACTTTTACCGAAGCACATGATGAAGGCAGATCAGAATTTGAAACAAAGGACACCTTGATCTTTCAGCAGGAGGTGGCAATGGCAAATCTTCATGTTTTTTACGATCCTCTAGCAAGTTTGTTGCAGCCAGCAGTGAAAGTGTTTATTACAGTGTTTTGTTGCAGCCATGGTCAACTATGTTTTTGGATGCCCAGTGATAGGTTTGTACTGTTGACCAGAAGATCTGATAAGAAGAATCAGTCAAGAAGCCATCTTCTTGATTGGTTGCATTGGCATTTTGATATATTTTGAGGATATATTGTCTTGTAAGAAACACAGGTGGCCATGTACTGCCACCAAGCTTTTGTTTTAAGTTTCAGGTCTTAGTATTTATGAGTACAGTTTGTCGAGTCAGTTGATTAGTCCTTTCAGTTTTAAAATTGAGTCATCAGTTTTCAGTCACGCATTTTAGTTTGAGTTTTTGACTCCATTGCCCAATGGACGAAGGCACTGTCTGCTCTCCCAAAGATCTGTCGTTCTTGGCACCTCCAAGGAGCTACCATCCCCATTGGAGCCAATGTTAGTGTCAGTCTTTCCAGCCCTCCTCCAGTGATCAAATATGCTCTTACAAAGTGGTCTCAGAGTGCCAAGGTCAAATTTTGTCATTTCAAAGAGTCTTCAAGCAAAATTTGGTTACTAGACATTAGGTCTAGGGTTTGCTTTCACTCCTTCTAAAGTTGTCCAAATGTCGTTCCATGTCATCATTCTGCTGAGTCTATCATCATTCATAGGGTTTTCATTATCATGTCAGTGTCTAATGAGTCATTTTACACCTTGTTCATGCTTCGGTTGCGCTTAGGCAAGGTCATTTCCCTGTCCTAGGGTTTTGGAGGTAAATTCTCTTAGAGGGTCAAATCATCGGAAAAATTTGTATCATGATGTTCATACACCTTCCCGTATCTTTCATGTACCTTATCAAACACTTCCCATCACTGAGATCCCCCAAATTCCTCATTTTTGCACAAACCCTAGTTTCTTGCCACAACTTGGCAATTTTCTAGGCTAGGCCTGTGTTTTGCCCTTTTGGACCCCTTCCCCTCACTCAATCTCTGAGATTCCACTTTTCCATACTTCCTAACATCCCTCCCTACTTCCAAAAATTTTCTCAAGAATTTAGAAGCCCCTCATCCCCTTCCTTTCGCTTCATTTCGACAAAATCCTTTGTTCCACACATCGGGATAAGTTTCACTCAAATGATGTTTCAGAGCAATAAAAGATGAATTTTTGAAAACTGAGAGAGGTTTTTGTCCAAAACATGCCAGGGAAGAAAAACCTCCTTCACTTTTCACACAGGTGTCATGGTTTTAGAGAAATGTCAAAAATACAATCGCCTCGGGAGAATTGATGCACCTCTGAAGTGACCTTGGGAAAATCAGGTTTTCTCCTAGCTTGATTGGCCAAATAACTTTCTTGATGAGTCAAAGGATAACTAGACAAAAATATCTTTCCAATGAGATATCATGAGCTCAATTTGGAGTTGAGGAAGGCATTCAAAAGTTGACTGCAACAGCACTCTGCCTTGAGGCAGCCTCATTTGGCACATTTTGACCAGTCTTGGGAGATTTGACTTTTGACAAGGCAAATGAACTCCAAATTGAAAAATTCTAGTTGTGTTGGAAAGTAGACTCAAATACCTTTCCAACGAGCTATCCTGAACTCAATTTGGACACCGGGAAGGCCTCCAAAATCCTCCTGCAAAATGCACTATGTAGCTGAGTGCGCGCTACGCATCAGCATTGGCGCGCTATGCACCCAGGGCGCGCTACGCATCAGCACACCATTTTCAGTGAAAATTTACTCACGCGCTACGCACCAGGATTTTTTGCACATTTCTCACCTTCCAGCTCAGGAATTCGCCCAGTTTTGATTTGTGATGGGATTTTTCACCCTCCTTGATGTAATTAATGTAACTTTATGTTGACTTGACACTTATTTACTTATTCTAGATGATTCATTCATAAAATAGAAAAAAATTAATGAATGAATTGGTTTCCTAGCTTATAGAGGCAAGTTGTTTTGACTGCCTAGATTGTAGTGCTTTGTTTAGAATTGGTTGAAACAGCTCCTAGGATGATGAGCTCGACCCGTAGAGGCTAGGGAATGGGTTGGCATAGTCTATATTATGTATTTTCTAAATCATTTTCATGTTGGGAGAGGTTGGAGTCTTTGGGAAGAGGCTTTGAGACTTTATTGTACATTTTACTTCAGCATTTTGGCAAAGGGAAGACCAGGGATTTGCAGCACTATTTGGAATTCTTGTGGCTTTATGTCTTGATGGTGTGCTTCTTTCAGTACTTGTAAGTTTGTTATGTATATCATTTTTCCATCTCTCATCTTCTGCAATTGAACAAATGAAGTGTTAAGGTAGAATCCATAAATTTGCTATGCTCTGCCTTTAAATTTGTTTAATTTTCCATGTTTTCATCAGTTTAAGGAGAACCCTTGTGCTTGCTTGCTCTCCTTAGCTCCTCACCTGTCTGATCTGTTCACCCCATCACTTTAAAAGCATCAAAACAATTGCCTACCTTGCTCCAATCAGACCTCTGCAGAAACTGTGTCTTATCCCCGCACCCAAAGTTGCCTTTTCCTTTGATTCAACAAAAACCCCAAAAAAATCACCTTTAAACCTCTGCACTTAATATCTAGCCTAAGATCAGTATTCCTTATTGGTCATCTCAGCCCCTTTGAAAACCTTTTGCCGAGATAGACCCGGAGAGAGCCCTCTCCTGTCCTCGTAGGGCTAGCTACGAGGCTGAGCGTGGTATGATGTTGCCTCGAGTTTTGCCTTCTTCAGCCTGAGGCAGATTTGAGCGCTAACAAAAGCGATCTTGGTTCCATGGTGTGTTTCATTTCCTATTTTAAATATGACAAGGCATGTGGATCGGGTCATAGTGTTGTGACTTCTAAACAACACTCTGACATTTACCAAATAACATATATGGATCGGGTCATCAGGCTTTGACAGAGACAGGACATCCTTGATTCGAATGTAAGAACGTTCATTCAGGGTATTCTTATAAATGATCTTTCTCTGTAAACCAAGTTGTAATAGTATTAGGGTTCAAAACTAACTAGGTAGCTCGAATATTTCGATTCCTTATAGTGTTGCAGGACGTTGTATTCAGATTAATATCGAAGCTCCCAAGATGCGGAAGGGATCAGCAGAGAGAGTGAAGGTTGTCAAGACATGGGAGAGCCCATTTGCAATGAGATTGCTGATTGCATTGGAAGAAAAATGCATTAGCCAGGAATTACAGGAAGAAAATACGCGCTACAAGAGTTAATTGCCACTGCAAATGGATCCTATTCATAAGCAGATACCTGTATTCCTTCACAACAGCAAGCCTCTTGCAGAGTCTTTGATAATCCTCCAGTACATCGACGAAGCATGGCCGTCTGCTAGTCCTGAGAAAAAGTTCATGCCCTCGACTCCATATGACCGAGCCATTGCCAGATTCTGGGCCGCATTCAGAATCAAACAGAAAATCCCTCCATGACAGGGAAAGCCTTGGTGAATTGGACTGCGAAATGTTATAATCCTATATCAAAGTAATGCGTTGAAACTTTACATCAGGGTTGGTTTTTAGTCTCATCTAGAGTTGGGTTTCAGAGTGTATCATACATTCTCTAAAAACCTGAAAACCGAGTGTTTTTGGCAGATGCATTTCTTCATAGTAAACCTAGACATAAATATATATATATATATATATATATATATATATATATATATATATATATATATATCTCTCTCTCAATAGTGTTGGCTTTCCTCATTTAGAATGACAGTTCCAAATTGCTAACCCCTCGAAATTTTTTGGAATGCATTCACGTTGTTTTGTTTAATTATGTTGGTGATTATGTTTCAGGCAAGACTTTTCAAAACTTTTGAGCAAATAGTTGCAATCCAAATTGCAGAAGGGCAGTGTTGCTGTAAAAGTTGGGGGTTGGGTTTCTATTCACATGCAGGCAATTTTATGTCTTATCCAGGGAATCATTATGGCTAAAATGTATTGTAATTTAAGGGTTTTGATATGGTGTTGCCTTCGCAGGTGCGCTTGCAGGCGGACCATCTTATTAATAAAAGGATTTTATTTTGTGTTTTGGGGAGGGATAACCTTCCCAGTCATCCGATCCGGTTCTGGGTCGGGTGGCGGTGTCTCTTATTATTATGGTGTGGAATATTCCTTTGATGGTTTGATTTCTTGAATTTCCTTAGAGTAATTATTTAATAGCCATAAGAATCTCAAGATACACTTGCTTAAACAGATAAAAAAAATTATATATTCAATTTATCTTTAAAAATCATGAATTTGCAGAATTAATATTGGTGATGAACAAATTTTCAAGTACCTTCTTAGCACAATAATGCCACCAATATTCTTAAGCTTTAGTCATTCAAATTTGGATTATACATTGAGATAATTCTCTAAGATTTATTCTGACATCATTAGTACCTTCTAATTCATGTTTCCATGGTTATACTACAAAAAATTTGTAATTGTTGATATTTTATGGTTTAATTATGGTTTAAGTATTGTGATTGTTGATAATTTATGATAAAAACATATCTTATTAAACTCATAACTCTGATAAGAAGGATAACTTATTAACCTTGTTAGACTTTGATAATAATTATTATTGAGTATATTGGTTCTTGTTTATGACGAATCTTGAGTTACAGTAGTGCTTTTATTTCTCTTACAAGGTCTATAGATCAACCTTCATTATTTCATTGTTCAATCTAATCTAAAAACACAGAGATAACATTCCTTGAATGTTGATCATACTATTCACTAATTATTTGGGTTGGATTGTAGTTCTCATTGTCCTTTAGCAATAGCAGTTTCCTGGAATTTCTCTGGTCTATTATTGTAAGAACACAACACTCTCAATATGATCTTCTAATAAAATTTTACACTCCCATTGCCATTCAGATTACATGTATCTGCTCATTTACTACTATATTCTCAATGGAAAATTGTACAGACTTGGATTTCAGTTTAGATGTTGAGTATAATGTTACATGAGGTTTCGTGATTCAAGTTTAATTACATATAGTGGATAAAGATGTCGAAAGAGAAATGGAAAGGAGAAACTTGCTAATGATAGTTCATGTGATTATGGCCAACTTGGATCGTAGAGAAGAAGTATCACAACAGGGGTAAGAAATCAACAAGAAGAAACAACCGATTTTAGAACATAATGGAAGAGTTGGTATAATCATGACTTGGTACTCTAAAGGTATCACTATAAGGTCTATCTAAGGATGATGCACATAAAGAAGAAAATATTGGCAATCAAAAATCAGAGATCAACTGCGTGCGTTAAAGAGTCTTTGTGTGTTTAGACATACTTTGCAGCTCACCTTTTGGTTCTTGTGCCTTAAGTTGTTTTCATTAGTGGATATTGTGAAAGTTACTTAAGCTTCATTTCACAAACTATAGTTTACAAATCGATTGTCTCATTGGAATCAAAAGGAAGTGTTTGCTTTTCGAAATGAAAGTGAAAGTGCTATTCTTTTCATAGTTTTCAAAGCATTTTGAGTTGCATTCAAATCATTGATGTGAAAGAGATTTTCATATTTCTTGGCTTGCTTGCATTCTCTTTTACTTTGCACTAGATTACATTAGTTGCATTTTGAAAAAGAGAAAAAATCATCATTATATCTTAAGGAAATTTTTTCTTTAAGATTTGTTTTGGCATTGCATTTGCTTATCATATGAAAGATTAGATTTCATATTTTGCATTTAGCGTTTGAAGATTGTCATGGATGCATTTTTGCATTTGGTTTGATGCATGATTTGAGTGATCTTCTTCCCTACATAGATAGCTTTCATCGAATTGAAGGATTTCATTTCATCATCTAGTTTGCATTTTAGGAACAGGTAACATCGTTAAGGCCTTGAAATTGAGACATAATTACAAGATCAACTTTAAAATCTATCAATTAACCTAAGGAGCATTTGAAACATTAACAATCATATCTAGTGGTCTAGGTTAGAGACATGTTCTGGCGTCTTAAAAACTTAGCAGTTGTCGTTCGCTTCGGCATTAGACAGCGCTAGCACAGACTTGTGCTCCCCATACCGTCGCGTATATAAAGGGAGACCCCCCTAGGTTGAAATATTTATCCGTAGGAAGCTGAATCTATCGCCCTATAAACGTGATCCACCAAACACAACATTCAGGGAGATTTCTTGCACGTACGTCAAGTCCTTGGTAAATTTATTTGTTTAGGTGTATATTACATTTCACAATTACTTGGTACTCCTTTTACCTAGATTCACCTGAGCAGTCATTTGATATTTTCTGACTCTTTAAATTTGAAAAGATCATCGAGCAACTTGTTCTTTCAATCTCGCAAAACTATTGAAAGCGACTAGAGTCACCTTTTCACCCTTTTCTCGACTCTTAAAAGATGAAAAGGCAATGTTTTTGTTTCTAAAATATAATTGCCCACGATAAACATGTTGAACCTAAGCAGTTGCTTCTTAGACCAAATTGAGTAATTTCCTCTTAATCTCAAGATTGTTAAAGCCCTAAATGATTTTTTTTCCTTTCCTTTTTTGCTGCTGAGGGGAAGCCATTGTGACTGAACCATTAAGTCCATCTCATAGTTCCCCTTCGTTGTCTAATACTGAAGGGTCTTCCCAAGGATTTCATCCGAAACTTCCTCAGTCGCTTGAGGATCAAGGTCTTGAACTTGGAATTGTTCTGAGTATCCAACCTTTGTCTTCTCATCCACCTCCATCAGATTCTTGGTAACCTCAAGAATCTAATTTGGGTTCCTCTGATAATCCTATTCAGACCCCTGATAGTCACAGACACCTAAAAGTCCGTAAGGGCTGGTTATCTATCCACTGAACCCATTGTTCGATCATGTTGTGATATCTCCTCAGCGTCCTTACAGTTCATACGATTGGCCTGGTATTCCTTTGGAGTTATCTCCTTGTACATCTCAGGTTCCTCGTCGCCAATTGTTTCCATCTATGGAGTCAGAAGGCAAGATCCCAGTCTCCTCTCCGGGTCATTCGGAAGTTTCCGCTACCCATACTCCTCACGTAGATGATGAGCAGGGATATGAGTTCCCTCCAAAAGGCTTTCCTTATATAGGAAGAGTCTTGTCTCTCTCCTATCCTGAGACTAGTGGACCCATGTTTCCACATGGCTATACCACTTTAGCTCAGTTAGTTTCGGGCACTCCTAGTGCCTCATCATTGTATCAAAACCCCATCTGGTCTTCCAATGTTATGCCTACATCAGGTTCGTTCGTCCCGAACATGACCTCTCGACCGATTGTGCAAACTACAGTCACTTTAGTTCTAGTTCAACCTACCATTCCGTCTCAACCTATTTCATCGTTTCAATTGACTCTTTCGGTTCAACCAACTGTCTCAGGTCAAGTCTCGGTAAGTTCTTCTATCCCTCCAACGAGTGGACAGACTGTGCCACCGCCTGGGGGGCAAGATCCGAATATTCCTCTCATGTCAGGCGAAACCAATGTGAGTGGATTACAAACTCACATGGTTGGAATGAATCAACCTTTTTATGGCGCCATTCCTAACCCTTCTGGTCCATCTGGGTCAGGTAATGTCCAATACCAGCAGCCATATATGGCTCAGGTCCCATTCCAATAGGCTTATGTCCCATATGGTTCGCAAGCCTTGGTTAATCTGCCTTACATTCCTCAAGCTAGACCTTATGTTCAACCTAGTTAATCTACTGTTCCTGGTGGATATGGCCAAATCCAATTCGGGAACTATCAATACCCTCAGGGTATAACCCCAGGAACTGTCGAGTTACCCTTGCAGCAACAACAACAACCTTTGTAGTAGCAAGGGCAACCTTCGCAACAGCAAGGGCAATCTTTGCAGTAACAAGGGCAAGCATTGCAGCAATAAGGACAACTGCTACAACTGAAAGGGTAACATTTGCAACATTCATAGCAAACTTTGCAGCCGCAAACTCATTTTGTTCAGAAGTACTCCCAACCTTTGTCCTCACAAGGCTAACCTTTGCAGCAGCAATGTCAACCTTGACAATAGCAAAGTCAGCCTTTGCAGCAACAAGGTCATCCTTGGCAACGACAAGCTTGATATGCGTATCAACAAGGTCAGCCTTTGCAAGATAAAGGTCAACCCCTCCATCACCCAGATCAATCTCCTTACATCCAAGGTCAACAGGTTTAGCAACCTTATAACCCGCATGTCGCGTACAATGTTCATTAGCGGCGTATGGCAGGGCAGTATCAAACATATCCTGGACCGAATCCTCCTTACGGGCAAGGTAACCCTCAGTGGGGACAAAACCAAATTCCATATGGACAAAATCCTCCACTATGGGGACAAAATCCTTACCAAAAGGGATGGACTCTGCAATTTTGGTCTCCTCAAAGGCCCTATATATTGTTTAACACACAATTACCTTTCGTACCTATGTTGGAGTTGCTCGATATCTCAAGGCTCACGAATGATCCCATTCTTCATTTGCCTTACTGGCCTCCAGTTCCAACGAAAATTCCAAGCGATTGCCCCAAATTCGAGGGAAAAGCAAAGGAGGATCCACAAGCCCACATGATGACATATCACCTCTGGTGCTCCTCCAATTCGTATGTCAATGATTCTATCCATCTTTGACTCTTTTAAAGAACTCTCATAGGTGTTGCCACTAAATGGTACATCGAATTGCTTCGAGGTACCTACGGTGACTTCAACTCTCTCGTTATGGCTTTTCTCACTCATTTCCAGCTGCCAGTTTGCTATGAAATTTCCACTCATTTGCTTACGTCCCCTAAGCAAGACACTGTGACCCACATTTCTGATCATATCCATGAATGGAGATGTCGACGTCGCCTCATCAATTTTGAGATTGTTGATGAGTTGTTGACAGAATGGTTCACAAAATCGTTCGTCAGCAAAATTGGTAAGGACATAGCCATGGGTGAATGTGTTACTAAAGAGCGAGCTATCACTCGTGCCCAATATTTAGACTTGGTCTATTCACAATCTGGAACATTGTATGATATGTTACCAGATCCTCAAATACCATCATCGGATCTGACAGCATCGAAGTCCCCTGATACACCACCTGTTGACGGTGTGATTGGTTCCATGTCTCAGACTCTCGGCAAGCTCCTTCGAAGCAGAAATCTGTCTCGAACATTGGTTCCAATAATCCCTCCAAAAATTCATCCAGTCCTCGTAAAACCTCTGAGGTACTGTTGTACATGAAACCCCCACCCCCCCACATATTTATATATAGCAATAGCTGAGGTTAGACATATAAATGGAGACCCTTTTTTTAATTTTTGGTCTTAGAATAACAAAACCTAACTCTAAGAAATTGCCTTAAAAACTCTTAAAACAACCTAAAGATGGGATCCTCATCGCAAATCATGTTTTTTCCATGTGATGAACATGAAACACCTTTAAAAAATTGCGATGTGCGATCAAACCTCCCACTGCGATATCCCGATTAAACAACTTGCTAACTCGCAATCGCATTTCACAGAAATTGTAAGTAATTAAGCCTTGCCACTATGAACTTCATTAACGATTTGTGAAATGTGATATTGCGATATCGCAATCGTATTTCGCCTTATAAGCAGGCAACACTACATTACATCATTTTAAAGATTGCAATGTGCGAATAGAGCAATAAGCATGTCAAATAATTGTGTTTGAATGTAATAATGAACGGTTTGACAGGGTAATAAATGTTTAGCGCCCCAAGGAGAGGTAATGATTTTCCAAGTTATGGGCAGTTAACGTTGGATATCTCATCTAAACCTTTCCCACGATCCAAAGTCATTTTAGAAAAGCTTTCAGTCTTAATTGCTCGATACCATCTGCGCTAATATATCTCGTCCATTTCAGGCAAGCTACAAAAGACATGTCATTGAGGAAGGTGATGCAGAAACAGAAGAAACAGAGCATTGCAGAGTCCGAGTTTATAGAAATGGCTCCTATATTCTTTGATACGGTCTGTAGCGCTGACGGGGGAGCAACAGCTTGGGAGGTCATATACAACAGGCTCGAGGATGAGCATCCCAAGGTTATTGTCACAAAAGCAACAACTGATTCAATAAAACCTTCAGGACTCCAATTCAAGGATGTCGCCTGTTCTTTCCTTCATAGGATAGGAGTGAGAGCTAAAATCCTGCCATACACGGATATGATCAAGTGGGTGGTGGAAAACCTCACAATTGAAGATAGGCAATTTAGGAATTCGCGAATGGAACTCATGGGGTCATTCAGAGCAGAGGACCTAAAGCAAATGTACCATATACCTGACCCTCAGGATATATATGATACCACATACATGGCCAACTTCACAAAGAAGAACCAAGATCCCTTCAAGGTGATTCGAGGCTAGAGAGTGTTGGAGAACAAATTCAACTTCGAGAAATCGGGTATGTATGCTATAGCCTCTTTGGCAAACCCCTACAACTATGCAGTTGTTATGTTATGTAAACTATATGGGTTACCCAATAATGCGAAGTTTTCCATAGAATGGATTCCTCTAATTGATGCATGTGTTAATTCCCACATTATGAATTGGGCCACCATCCTATCTGATAACCTAGCCACCATCATCACTGAATATCGACAGAAGAGATCCTCCTCTCCAGAGAACCTTCCTCCATTCTATTTCAGTGCCTACATTATGGATGCCATCTATTTTTGCACTAAATTTCCAATCATGGGTTGGAAATGGACCTTACAAGACCCCTACCCTATCCATCTCAGTCATAAGAAAATGTGGGAATCCCATTACATACCCCATTTCTATAAAATATGTCATGTTGTTATTTTGCCGCTGCATCAATTAATTTTCAATAGGAAAGCCCCCAGGTTTTCCCAAGAAGCCACTACAGACCTTCTGGCTGTCGGAAAATATTTTGTTGAAGAATGGTTCACCTATGTTAGGGTTTTTGGTAGCACAACAGACCCACATGTCCTCCCCTTATATATTTCTAATAAATTGTTGGCAAGGGAAATTGCCCACCAGATTGTGGGAAAAGGCCTAACCAAAGTTCTCAAAGAAAGCAAGAAATTGTTATGGCCATCTTTTCCTATCAAGTGTGGTTCTTTTTCTTTGGCAAATTTTAATCATGTGATAAAGGAATCAGTAAGCATGGAAGGCCTCAAGCTTCATACTTTGCCGAAAAGGCAATTTGATCCAGACAAGGTAGCATATAACATCACTACTGCGCTAAAGATCAAAACATATAACCACGAGGCTAATGATTTTGAAGATCTGTTATAGTGGGTTGAATCCTTCGAACAATCGTTCAAATGGGCAAGGGCAAATCTAAGTCCTGGAGATTTTGGAAACTTTCAGGAATTCATAAACAGAAGGCTCGAAATAATCCCGATGCACTTGCTGAAAATCGAGGACAAGCCCACACCCAATGTGATTGTCAATAGCGAAGGACCTAGTTCTCACATTGAATCTCAGGTAAATACTGAGAAAACATTGGATACAGGGAAGGCCCAAGACACTGATAACACAGCAGAATCCAGCAGGAAGTCAGCCGAGAAACAAGTTATGAGCACCCCACCTAAAGAGATCAATTTAGAGGTCAAAATCGACAATTTGGAACAGGAGTGGGATCAATTTAATAAGAAATTGCAAGACACTCCCAACACCATAGATACCCAGGAAACAATGGAGTGTCAAAATCCTTTGCATAATCAGGAAAATACAAAGTCCAAGCCAATAGATGAGCAAGCAACAATGTCTCAGCAAACTGAGATTATCCCTGCTCTACCCACAACAGAGATTGTCTTGAAAGTGACTGAAATCCCTCCTCTAGATGTGTTCTACAGCCTGCTACACAAGGTTGTAGTAAGAAGACAGAGGAAAAGGAGAAGGGTAGAAACACCTGAGCTCCCACCTAGAAATGAGCCAATGGACATAGTCTGGAGGGACATTCCTTCCAACCCAGCTGAGAACTTGACTAGATTGTCACAGTTTACGGGAGCATATGCAATGGCCACCATGGACAAAGCCACTGAAGTCTCTATTTTGTTGAGAGAAAAGGAGGAGAAGATTGCACAGCTTGAGCAACAACTCGAAACAGAGAGGGCAAGTGTGAACAGGCAAGTCGTTGACCAGCTCGCCCAATTGCAACAAAGCATGGAGGTCTTGAAGATAAGCCATGAAGCTGATATATCGGCCAAAAATATGCAACTCCAAGAATTGCAGCAAGCCATGGAAATATATAAAGATGTTCCTACTGTCAAGGAGTTCATTAAAGAGGCGCTAGAATTGAATTCCCTCCTTATGAAACAGCAAGAAAAATTCTACCAAAAGATGTCACACATCGCTCCTTATCTGATCACCCAACGACGAGCTGATAGATAAAGCAATTGACCAAAGAACTGAGTTTATTGATCTAAACACCAGAATCTTAGAGTTCATCGAATGGCAAGAAACAGAAGATGGGAGGAAAGCCAATCTGCCTGAGATTGAGGAGACACACAAGGACATCCTTTTCACAGATTGGGATGCAAGGATCAAGCAAGCTGAGCTAGCAGTGGCAAGAGCATTTGGGGTGGCAAAGAACATAATCAAGGTGGTAAACCACACTCTGTTTGCCACCAACCTAGTAAAAGAAGGCAATCCAAAAGAAATGCCTGATTTAGGTGATTTGCATAAAAGCTGGCAGGAAAAAGCAGAAACTCAAAGGGAAGCAATCGCAAAATTGGCAAAGACTGACTGGGATTCGTATTGGCAATACCTCGTCAAGCCGCACAGCCAAATCATGACCCTTAACTGCTCACTTCATTCAACTCAGCGGATGTTGCCACCTCTCACTGATGTGATCTTCGTAGGATAGGTCAGAACACATTTTGGGGCACCTCCTCAAGTCAAACCAATGGCCGACATATGCGATTTGAAGGAAAAGATGGCAGACAACAAATCATCATCTTAGCCTCTGCTCATCAAGCCACTATTTATTTTTAGAGTTAGTTAACTAGTTAGGAGGAAGGTTGTTTGAAACCTCCTCAAATTTTTGTATAATCTATTTTTTCACATTAGTTAGAATAGTATTTATACCCTTCTCCACGGAGGCTTCACTCAATGAACCTTTGTCCTATCACGTGCATTCGCGACACATTAAACAATACCCTTAATTTGACTACATATTGGAAAATACCCCTAAAAATCACATTATTTAACCCCCTACCAATACGAACCCAATACAACTTCCCAATTTAAAAAACCCCTACTTCCACTAGATATTATAGGCATCCATTTTTTCATTAATATTTTTTATACCCCTTTATATTTTTTCATTAACTTTGAACTCCATTTTTTATACCTTCCAATATAAAAACCCTTTACCCCCTATATATCCCCCAATATATTATGCCATTTTTTCCTCAATATATATCCCCCAATATGAACCCACGTGGTATGGTATTGCTCCCCCAATGGAGCCCCTGTGCCCTTCTCATGCATTTAGAGAAGGGTCCAGAATTTTATCAAAAACATTTGCAAAGAATGCACTATTGTAAGTTTGTGAATTCTTTGGTGAAATTATGGAACATGATCATTTCTTTTAAATATCAGACTATTTTCCTTTGTTGATGCACTATTGTATACTTGGGAGATAATTTGATTTGAAGAAAGGAGTTGATCCATGTCATTAGTCAGATGAGGAGAACTTCACACATATGGTACTTTTATCTTGTATGATTGATTCTATTTTTGTTCAATTAGTGACAACACTTTATTTTCATGAACTATGTATGGGATACATTCTTTCTATTAAGCGTTAATATTCTATGATGCCTAGCTGAAATTGTCTACTTTCATATCTAAATCATCATATATGCGATATATTTTATACAATTTCTTTGACTAAATGTTTAGTCAAAGAAATTATCTTTATATGTTATCATCTATGTTTTATGCATGATTGATCTTTATTATCACATGTCAAGCAGATATCTTTGTAGATCGTATATCACATAGAAATACCTGGGTTTATATTAGAATAAGTTAGTTAGAGATTTGCATAATAGAATAGGTCATTTAGATTATCATTATTCTATTGTAATCGCTCGTGAACCACCCACTCTCATCTTAAAACCCACACTGGGAAACTGGTCCCATTATCCCCAGTCAGAGCCACCACTTTAAATGGAAAAGGAGTTGTCTTAAGGTCCGGACCGGGTGGTTATCCCCCATGTTTCAGCAGCAGAAATCTGAGGCCACAACATTTTGGCACTAGAAGGAGGGCTATCCGACTATGAATGGCATATAAACCTAAATATCAATTGAAAAACATTCATAAGATTCAAAACCCCTCCACAACTTCTACACCTTCTAGATCTCGTTCAAAATCTCTTGATCAGAAATCTGAAGTTGTAGAAACATCTCCCTCGTCTCCTAAAGTAGTAAGACGACCACCTTCTCCAGATTACACTCCCGAGTCTCCCAAAGTCCATTCTTTGATACAGAAATTGGAACAGATATCCATTTCTGCCGAGAAACCAGAGAGGCCCGAAGTTTCTGAAGAAAGTGTTACTTCCTTATTACAACAAACTGGTGTATTAACTAGATTGCAAAGTGAAAGGCTTGGAGTAACCCCTTTTGAGTTCCCCATCCCTCCACGACATAGGAAAGTTACCTCACTAGGATCTGATTCGGATACTAGCGAGATCACATCACCTTTTCAAACATTCACTTCTCCATTCACTTCTACTCAATCCACAACTTCTCAACTATCCACTTCTCCAATTAGTACTGCTACTAGTAGTACTAACCCAGTAGTAAGTTCTTCGCCATCTATACCTACTTTTGGATCAAACTTCCCATATTCTGAGTCTTGAACTCAAGTTATGTCCAATCAGCTCGCTCAACCTTGGACAAATCCTGGTGTTGTTCTAGTTGCAAATCCAAATGTGCTCCTAGCAAACCTAGAAAATTGGTTGCCTAAGTACAATCTCGACGATGGTCTTCCTGCTGAAGAACATCTAAACAACTTTATGTTAGCCATGAATCTTAATGGAGTGGCACAAAAAGATGTTGTAATTAGATTGTTCCTCTATACCTTCCAAGGATCTGCTAGATCTTGGTATTTTCCCCTTCCGGCAGGTTCAATAAGAGACTGGGATACCTTTCAAGAAGTATTTCTTGCAAAATTTGGTGATGACAGGACCATAGCATCCTTGATCAATGATCTTTCTAACTTAAAAGCTAATTCAGATGAAAGGATCAAAGACTTCAACTCTATATTTAACAAGTTGCTAAATAAAATCCCAGCTGCATCAAAACCTACAGTAGATGTACAAATAGAATGGTACATATCGTCTCTTCCTTCTAATATTGCAATTTTTGTAGATAGAGCCAATAAGGTGACCCTTGTAGAAAACATGAAAGAAGCCTTGTCTATAGAAAGAAGGATTATAGCTTTAGAAAAGAGATCACAAACAGACGAGAGGAAGTCAAAGAAAGTAACATTTAAGGATGAACCAAAAAAGAAAGCTTCAAAGGACCCTTTCGATCTTGAAGGCCTTCAGAAAGTGTTAAATACCATGTCTAATGAAATGGTCAAGATCAAGAAACAGGTCGCTGAATCCTCTGCCCCCAAGAAACCTTTTCGCTCGTTTAAAAGAAATCCTTCTTCTACATCACAACCGCCAAATACTATTTCAAATGCCGAATCTGATCAAGAAGCAGAAGAAGACTCACCAGCCGAAGAGGAAGCCGAAATAGAAGAAGAAGTTGAATTAAATGGAATGTGGGATTTCATCCTCCCAAATGAAGAAGAAGCACAAGCTATGCCAGTAACCACAAGGAGTAAAAACTCTCCTGATATGTCTATAACAAATCAGAAATCAAAGACTGCTACCCCTATAAAGGAGAAAACCCTAAGCAAGAAGTCTAAGACTATCCAAACTGACCCTATTCCACTAGATCCTCCAAATGCTTCCAAAACCTTGGTAATCTCGGATACAGTGGAATATAACATAGTGTAAGATACAAAAAAGACTAGAGAAAACATTTTGTTACATGAACTCACTAAACTCAAACAACAACAGAAAATTCTATTAAGAGAGTTAAAAGCAGTTCCTGTATCTCCTTTACCATCTGTTGTGGTTACTCAGGCTGCCTATGATATGGAAAACCTCCCTCATCTTCAAACAAAGTAGATCCTTCAGATTTAGTCCTAATCGGGGATAGATCTATTTCTCATATTCCTCCATTTCTTCTTACTTATGAAATTTTCAACAGAAATGTTCATAATTGCCTTGTTGATTCAAGAGCCTCTTCAAATATTATGCCAAGAGCTGTGTGCACCAAATTGAATATTACACCTCAAAAATCTATAGTACACATAGTTCAATTAGACAGGACAAAAGTAGAGGTACTTGGAGAAATAACATCAGTTTCAATTAGGCTTTCCTCTAATCCAAAAGTTTCACAAATAATTGATATTCTAGTGGTTGATATCCCATAATTCTATGGTTTGATTCTAAGTAGGGACTAGTCTGAAAATTTGCATGGTTACTTTGCAACTGATTGGTCCCACATGTGGTTGCCACATAATGGTAAACCAAATCAAATTAGAGTAGACCGAGAAAAGTTCATGAAATACACAGTCACTGACCTCGAGGGAAGCAATGAACCTGTTTCCTTCACCAATAACATCATTGGAAATTACTCAGCCGAGTCATTTTTGGGATCCTTTAATGCTCAGAGGTCTCCCTTCCTAGATAATATCGTAGTGTCTCAAATAGAAAACTTTTCACAAACAGATGCTTCCAAGTGTGTAAATGTAGTAAATAAAATTTCAAATAATTCTTTGTTCTGGACTCTCTATTTTGATGGTTCCAAATCTGAAGATGGCACAGGCGCAGGATGCATTTTGATCAACCCGCAAGGAGAGAAAACCATGTTAGCCTGCAGACTTGAATTTCAGTGCACTAATAATATCGTTGAATATGAAGCATTGATCCAAGGACTGTCTAAAGCCATTGGTCTTAATGTCAAATATTTGCAAGTCTATGGAGATTCTGAAATAATCATTAAGCAGGTAAGAAATACAATTCATTGTGTCTCTGGGCACCTTAAACATTATCAATCGTTAGCCCAAAAACTTACTTCCCATTTCACTGCTTTTAATATTTCTTCAGTTCCTAGGTTGCAAAACACAAGTGCTGACTTACTCGCTAATGTGGCATCCAAGCTTATACCCTCGGAAGATTTCAGTCCAGACATATTTTCAATAGAGTTAATATTTAGGCCGTCTATTCCCGATAATGTAACAAATTGGAGAGTATTCAATAATGATGTGGATATAGTTAATTTCCTTACATCAGAAGGGTCGTATGAGGAACAGGTCATAGATGAACATGAGCATGATCTGCAAATTAAACACAATCAAGACCAAAACCCAATCCCAAAGTCTGTAGTTAAGATGGAAGATCTCTATGATCTAAAGGATAGGTTCAAGAAAGTTACCAACTCCAAAACTCAAAGTTCTACTTTGAGATTTGAAGTAGTAAACCTAGGGTCAACCGAAAAACCTCAAAATGTCAACCTAGGTCTTGGCCTATCATCTGAAGAAAGAATATCATTCATTAGGTTGTTGAAAACATACAAAGGTGTCTTTGCCTGGGATTACGCAGATCTCAAGACCTATGATACCTCCGTAATTCAACATACCATACCTATGATTTCAAATGAAAAACTAGTTCAACAAAAGCTTCAGAAAATTCACCCAAACCTTGAGAGTCAAATCAAATCTGAATTGAACAAGCTTCTGAAAGCCAAAATAATCTTCCCTGTTAGACACTCAAAGTGGGTATCAAATATGGTGCCTGTAAGGAAAAATAACGGTGATATTAGGATTTGTATTGATTTTAGAAACCTGAATAAAGCTTGTCAAAAAGATAACTTTCCTTTGCCTACCATGGAACAGATATTGCAATCAGTTGCAGGTTCCGAATTAATGTCTTTTCTAGATGAGTTTTCAGGATATAATCAAATTCCTGTGTATCCAAATGATAGATCAAAGACAACATTCAGGACCAAGTAGGGAACATATGCCTATCATAAGATGCCTTACAGACTGATTAATGCAGGTGCTACATTTCAACGTGCTATGGAAATTGCTTTTAGAGGTCTGATTAATAGATTAGTTATTATTTACTTAGATGACATCACAGTCTATTCTAAGGATAGGAACAATCATTTAAGTGACCTTAAGCACATTTTTGAAAGAAACAATAAATATGGCATTTCCTTAAATCCCAAAAAATCTTATTTTGTTTTACCAGAAGACAAACTTCTTGGGTTTATAGTGTCCAAGAAAGGGATTTACATTGATCCTGATAGAATCCAAGAGATCGAAAAGATTATTCTCCCACATAAAAAAAGACCATGAAATCCTTCTTCTACATCACCACCGCCAAATACTATTTCAAATGTTGAATCTGATCAAGAAGCAGAAGAAGACTCACCAGCCGAAGAGGAAGCCGAAATAGAAGAAGAAGTTGAATTAAATGGAATGTGGGATTTCATCCTCCCAAATGAAGAAGAAGCACAAGCTATGCCAGTAACCACAAGGAGTAAAAACTCTCCTGATATGTCTATAACAAATCAAAAATCAAAGACTGCTACCCCTATAAAGGAGAAAACCCTAAGCAAGAAGTCTAAGACTATCCAAACTGACCCTATTCCACTAGATCCTCCAAATGCTTCCAAAACCTTGGTAATCTCAGATACAGTGGAATATAACATAGTGGAAGATATGAAAAAGACTAGAGAAAACATTTCGTTACACGAACTCACTAAACTCAAACAACAACAGAAAATTCTATTAAGAGAGTTAAAAGCAGTTCCTGTATCTCCTTTACCATCTGTTGTGGTTACTTAGGCTGCCTATGATATGGGAAAACCTCCCTCATCTTCAAACAAAGTAGATCCTTCAGATTTAGTCCTAATCGGGGATAGATCTATTTCTCATATTCCTCCATTTCTTCTTACTTGTGAAATTTTCAACATAAATGTTAATAATTGCCTTGTTGATTCAGGAGCCTCTTTGACAACTCGTGACTTTCTCAAACCATTTGTATTATATACTTTTTCATATGATACATCATATGCAGCAGTTTTAACACAACCTCGATAAAAATATCGAGGCACCCATCTCTTTTTTCAGTTCCAATTTGCAAGGTGTCGAGTTAAATTATTCAGCTGTTGAGAAACAAGAATTTGTTGTTTTTAAGACCTTGAAACATTTCAGACCTTTCCTTCTCAAAACCCATACAAAGATAGTAGTACCCTACCCCGCAGTAAGGCAATTATTGATCCAAAGAGAAGTAGGGGAGAAAAGAGCCAATTGGGTTACCGCGCTTCAAGAATATGATGTAGAAATCCAGCCAGCTAAAATTGTTAGGGGCCAAGGTTTTTGTAGGATGTTAACTGGAGCTTCCCACTTGTCAGCAGGAGAAGATCAAGGTAATCAAGTACAAATATCAGAGGTAATCCTCAATGATGAACAATCACAATATGTTGATTTGAAATTTTATTTGAAGAATGGGTATGCTCCTATGCATCTTAATTATAAAACAAAGTGTGCTTTAAGGTTGAAATCAAATCAGTATGAATTAGTCAATGATGTATTGTTTAGAAAAAATTATGATTCAGTATTGTTAAGATGCCTGGAAAAACCTAAAGCTAAGAAGGTCATGCAGGAATTACATGATGGACCAGCTGGAGGACATTTCAGAGGAAATACCACATCTCACAAAATCCTGCATGCAGGATATTATTGGCCAACAATATTTAAGTATGCACATGAATACGCAATAAAATGCAAAACTTGTCAAACTACAACTGGAAGAGAAAGGAAGCCAGCGTTCCCTTTGCAACCAGTAAACATCCAACAACCATTCGAACAATGGGGATTAGACATAATTGGTGAGATTGTTCCTAACTCTTCCAAACAACATAGATACATCCTTACAGCTACTGATTATTTCACAAAATGGGTAGAATCTATCCCACTAAAGATAGTTAATACAGAAAGCATTATGGATTTCATTGATCAGTACATAATTACCAAGTTTGGCCTACCCTCAGCTTTAATGTTTGACAATGCATCTTATTTTTCTGGAAATGCAATGGTAGAATTTTCTCTAAAGTGAGGTTTTAAGTTAAAATATTCAGCCAACTATTATCCACAAGGTAATGGATTAGCAAAATCAACAAACAAAAACCTCATCAGAATTATCAAAAGGACTATTGACCAAAATCATAGGAATTGGCACAAAGCATTGACATTTTCTCTTTGGGTAGACAGAATTACACAGAAGGCCTCCATTGGTTCTTCTCCTTTTGCTTTAGTTTATGGAAAATAAGTTGTTCTTCCCACAAAAATAGCAATCCCATCTCTTGTCGTAGTGCAATTCATTGATGAAAACCCTTCCTCTTCTCTTTCGGCAAGTGATCAGGAGCTCAGGACCAAGTGTCGTAAAATGGTCAAAAATGAAAGTGCTCAGAACTGGTTCAAACCTAAACAACTGGATAGAGCTCTTCCTCCTGATTCCGGTGCTGCAAACGGTTCGAAAAACAGTCACCGTATGAGAAAGTTATGCCAAAAACAAAATCACCCAATGACTCTTAATTTTTGAATTTTTTTTCAAAAAAAAATTTAAAAAAAATAAAATAAATAAATAAATATATTCCATAGAATATTCCTTGGAATATTCCATAGAATATTCTAGGGAATACTCCTTTTTGGACAGCCAATCACAGATTTCCACGTGGCAAGCCCAGAGACCGCCACGTGGCTAGAGTGACTTAGAATATTCCTTGGAATATTCCATAGAATATTCTAGGGAATACTCCTTTTTGGACAGCCAATCACAGATTTCCACGTGGCAAGCCCAGAGACCGCCACGTGGCTAGAGTGACGTCAGCATGTATGGGCGCATATTACAAAATTTTGGTGGTGGTGAGGTTTGATCCCATGACCTCCTATTCAACAACCAAACATTTTACCATTCCAACACATGGGCAAGTCTTGTTATGTGAGCAGAACAAACTTTTGATAAATTTTATAATTCCTTTTGGTGGGCACCGAAGGGGGCCAACCCCCATACCACGTGACCTCAGGCCAAGAACCAGGCGCCAGGACTTAACCGTTGGCACGGAATCCCATGCAAACAGCCAACCCGAATTTTTTGGTCACATGCACTAACTGCAACCCGTAACAGGTGGTCAGACTGGCGGAGGAATTGACGGAGCGCCAAAATTGGCGGGCCTATCTGGACTCTAACTAAAGTTAGCTGGAGTCTTTTTAGGACCAGCTGGGAGTTGGGAGTAAATGGCCATAACTTTGGCTAGGAAAGTCCGTTTTGGACGAATTTTTTTTTGATTTTGGGTCTCTTCGACCTTCAGAAGCCATTGGCATAGGTTTCACAGCCATATGAGGTCTTTTTCAGGTGTTTTAGCTTCATGGAAGTTCCAGGAGCCACTAGGGCCATATCAGTTTGGGAGCTGCATTGGGATGTGTGCAGCCATTGAATGTGGAAAGAAGGTCATTCCTGAAGGTTTTCAGCATTCTGAATCCATTTCTACAGCTCGTTTTTCCTGCTGAGGCATTCTTCTCACTATTTAGCTTCAGGGAAGCTTTCAGGGCCACCAGGGCCATTTCAGTGCTTGAGCTGTTTGGGGCTATGTTCATCCATTTTTGGTGATTCAAAAGCCTATGTCTACTATTTTCGACCTTCTGAGTCTAATGGTAGGGGTTTCAGAACCAATTTAGGTCATGTTCACTTCGAAATTCTCCATGAAAGTTTAAAGAGCCACTAGGGCCAATTGGGGAAAGTATTGTATGAAGGTACAATTTCAATGTTTAGTGTTTGGGAAAGAGCATGTTTAGCTAATTCCTATCTTCTGATTCTGTATTTACAGTCAGATCTGTCTTTCGAGACACTCATATTCTTGTATTAGCCTTTGTAGCATTTTTAATACAAGAGGACAAGCCTAGTTTGAGAGGCTTGGTCCAGCAGATGTAGCCCAGAGGGGGGGTGAACTGCTTTATCATTTTGATGTCTTTATTTGCTGAAGATGATATGCTAAACAAAACTGATATAAAGTGTTAAACAGCAAATATACATAACTTGCATACACACATAATCACCTATTCAACTGCAGAAAGTTATTTGTCTTATTCTGCAAGACATCAAATTTCAAGTATGTGTATGTCAAAGACTTCTAAGTGTCTACTTTGTTATTTCTTTAGGCAGAGCCTATAGAGGGCCAGGTAGCCTCTGGAACTCATCCTCTCTTTAGAGGTGACATGTCCGGTGAATGCCCCTACAGTCTATCTCTGTATAAGAAATAATAAGTTTTCACATTTTTAGAGGTCACTTGGAGTGTATAGCTCACATTTGCAATTATGGGAAATGGATACCTTGCACCCTTAAACAAGTACATTCCATTTTCAGATCAGCAAGACAGTTTCAGATTCTTAAGCTTGAAGAAGAACGAGAAAAGGCTAAAGCAACCCACTTCCATCATCAACAATTAGTCAAAGCCTCTTTTGATACAACCTCTGCTAGTCAAAAAACTTTTGAAGTAGGTGATTTGGTTTTGAAATGGGACAAAGCACATGAGGAAAAAGGTAAACATACCAAATTCCAAAGACTATGGCTTGGCCCTTTTCAAATCATTGAGAAAATTGGTCAATCAACATTTCTTTTACAAGACTTGTCAAGTAAGATAGATTCTTTGCCCATTAATGGGAAAATCTTGAAAAAATACTTTTCTTAAAAGATAGCCTCTTCCAATTTTGTATCATATCGCCTTTAAGATTCTTAAGAAAATAAAGGTCAAGTAGTATTTACTTTTGGCTTTTCAAAATAAAATCTTTGACAATATTTCAGATTTTTTCGCTTCTATAAGTAAGTAAAAGTTAAAAGAAATAATTAGGACATTTGAGTACCAAAGTAAACCTGATTTCTTTGGAAAAACTTGATCTTGCTAAAAACATTTATTCTATGAACAAACTCTTATCTTTTTAAAATATGAATGTTTTATTATCAGTCAAGAAAAGAATCTTTAACCTAGTAAAGACTTTCTGCAGATCAATATCTTAAAACTCTATCATTATCATCCAAAACTCTTAAAAGATCCAATGGTTCACCCCATATAATAAATTTGTCCTTTTTTAGAGTGTAATTCTAAAATATACGAAACTTAGAAGATAAAAAGTCTCATTACGAGCTTGTTTACCATGATCATAGGGAAATAATTAAATTGATATTACCAAAACTACATATCAAAATAGGGTAATAGCGAATGATCTCATTGATCAGAGGATGAGGGGTCTCATCAAGAGCTAGCTTGTTCAGTTTAGTTACAACCAGTGAATGGCATTGTCATTATTAGGTCACCAAGCCTAGACAATGTCTTTTAAGAAACCTAAAAGAAAAGATTGTATTAAAAAGTAAAAAAGGACAAGATCCAAGTGAGATTCAAAGCAAGTGAATATCATTTTGAATTTCGAAAATTGCTTCAGATGGGACAATGAATCATTGTTGGTTAAAAGATAACCCTATCGAGGCTATAAACGCCTGCTGGCAACAGAGGCTCTATCTGTGATAAATGAGTAAACACCAAAAAACTAATATGTAGAAGACACCTGCTATATCACTTTAAATCTTATTATTGGCTGATACAAACATTTGTATTTTTATCACTACAAGAGTAAAGTAGTTGAATAAATAGATTGAGTAAGTGATTATGATTCTAGAGAAATGTTGCTTACTTTATAACTCATGTAATTCTTATTCCTATAACTCTAATTACTTTGAAAGTTTTAGGAATTTCAGAAAACTACTCAGAGATAACTGGTTCTCCCAAGTGAATCGCCAATTGTTGTACTGTGAAACAACCCCCCCATTTATATATAGCAATAGCTGAGGTTAGACATATAAATGGGGACCCTTTTTTAAATTTTTGGTCTTAGAATAATAAAACCTAACTCTAAGAAATTGCCTTAAAAAACTCTTAAAACAACCCAAAGATAGGATCCTCATCGCAAATCACAAATCGCGTTTTTTCCATGTGATGAACATGAAACACCTTTAAAAAATTGTGATGTGTGATCAAACCTCCTGCTGCGATATCCTGATTAAACAACTTGCGAACTCACAATCGCATTTCACAGAAATCGCAAGTAATTAAGCCTTGCCACTATGAACTTCATTAACGATTTGCGAAATGCGATATTGTGATATCGCAATCGCATTTCGCCTTATAAGCAGGCAACACTACATTACATCATTTTAAAGATTGCGATGTGCGAATAGAGCAGTAAGCATGTGAAATAATTGTGTTTGAATGTAATAATGAATGGTTTGACAGGGTAATAAATGTTTAGCGGCCCAAGGAGAGGTAATGATTTTCCAAGTTATGGGCAGTTAACGCTAGATATCTCATCTAAACCTTTCCCATGATCCAAAGTCATTTTAGAAAAGCTTTCAGTCTTAATTTCCTGATACCATCTGCGTTGATATATCTTGTCCATTTCAGGCAAGCTACAAAAGACATGTCATTGAGGAAGGTGATGCAAAAACAGAAGAAATAGAGCATTGCAGAGTCCGAGTTTACAGAAATGGCTCCTATATTATCTGATACAGCTGCAACATTAACGAGGGAGCAACAACTTGGGAGGTCATATACAACATGCTCGAGGATGAGCGTCCCAAGGTTACTATCACAAAAGCAACAACTGATTCAATAAAACCTTCAGGACTCCAATTCAAGGATGCCACATGTTCTTTCCTTCATAGGATAGGAGTGAGAGCTAAAATCCTACCATACATGGATATGATCAGGTGGGTGGTGGAAAACCTCACAATTGAAGATAGGCAATTCAAGAATTCGTGAATGGAACTCATGGGGTCATTCAGAGCAGAGGACCTAAAGCAAATGTACCATATACCTGACCCTCAGGATATATATGATACCACATACGTGGCCAACTTCGCAAAGAAGAACCAAGAGCCCTTCAAGGTGATTTAGGGCTGGAGAGTGTTGGAGAACAAATTCAAATTCAAGAAATCAGGTATGTATGCTATAGCCTCTTTGGCAAACCCCTACAACTATGTAACTGCTATGTTATGTAGACTATATGGGTTACCCAATAATGCTAATTTTTCCATAGAATGGATTCCTCTGATTGATGCATGTGTTAATTCCCACATTATGAATTGGGCCACCATCCTATCTGATAACCTAGCCACCATCATCACCAAATATCGACAGAAGAGATCCTCCTCTCCAGAGAACCTTCCTCCATTCTATTTCAGTGCCTACATTATGGATGCCATCTATTTTTTCACTAAATTTCCAATCATGGGTTGGAAATGGACCTTACAGGACCCCTACCCTATCCATCTCAGTCATAAGAAAATGTGGGAATCCCATTACATACCCCATTTCTATAAAATATGTCATGTTGTTATTTTGCCATTGCATCAATTAATTTTCAATAGGAAAGCCCCCAGGTTTTCCCAAGAAGCCGCTACAGACCTTCTGGCTGTTGGAAAATATTTTGTTGAAGAATGGTTCACCTATGTTAGGGTTTTTGGTAGCACAACAGACCCACATGTCCTCCCCTTGTATATTTCTGATAAATTGTTGGCAAGGGAAATCGCCCACCAGACCGTGGGAAAAGGCCTGACCAAAGTTCTCAAAGAAAGCAAGAAATTGTTATGGCCATCTTTTCCTATCAAGTGCAGTTCTTTTTCTTTGGCAAATTTTAATCATGCGATAAAGGAATCAGTAAGCATGGAAGGCCTCAGGCTTCATACTTTGTCAAAAAGGAAATTTGATCCAGACAAGGTAGCATATAACATCACTACTGCACTAAAGATCAAGCCATATAACCACGAGGCTAACAATTTTGAAGACCTGTTACAGTCAGCTGAATCCTTCGAACAATCGTTTGAATGGGCAAGGGAAAATCTGAGTCCTGGAGATTTTGGAAACTTTCAGGAATTCAGAAACAGAAGGCTCAAAATAATCCTGATGCACTTGTTGAAAATCGAGGACAAGCCCACACCCAGTGTGACTGTCAATAGTGAAGGACCTAGTTCTCACATTGAATCTCAGGTAAATACTGAGAAAACACTAGATACAGGGAAGGCCCAAGACACTGATAACACAATAGAATCCAATAGGAAGTCAGCCGAGAAACAGGTTATGAGCACCCCACCTAAAGAGATCAGTTCAGAGGTCAAAATCGATAGTTTGGAATAGGAGTGGGATCAGTTTAATAAGAAACTGCAAGACACTCCCAACACCATAGATACCCAGGAAACAATGGAGTGTCAAACTCCTCTGCATAATCAGGAAAATACAAAGTCCAAGCCAATAGATGAGCAAGAAACAACGTCTTAGCAAACTAAGATTATCCCTACTCTGCCCACAATAGAGATTGTCTTGAAAGTGACTGAAATCCCTCCTCTAGATGTGTTCTACAGCTCGCTGCACAAGGTTGTAGTAAGAAGACAAAGGAAAAGGAGAAGGGTAGAAACACCTGAGCTCCCACCTGGAAATGAGCCAATGGACATAGTCTGGAGGGACATTCCTTCCAACCCAGCTGAGAACTTGACTAGATTGTCACAGTTTATAGGAGCATATGCAACGGCCACCATGAACAAAGCCACCGAAATATCAATTTTGTTGAGAGTAAAGGAGGAGAAGATTGCACAGCTTAAGCAGTAGCTCGAAACAGAAAGGGCGAGTGTGAACAGGAAAGCCGCTGACCAGCTTGCCCAATTGCATGAAAGCATGGAGGTCCTAAAGATAAGCCATGAGGCCGATGTATCAACCAAAAATATGCAACTCCAAGAATTGCAGCAAGCAATGGAAAGATATAAAGATATTCCTAATGTCGAGGAGTTCATTAAAGAGACGCCAGAATTGAATTCCCTTGTGATGAAACAGCAAGAGCAATTCTACCAAAAGATGTCACACATCTCTCCTTATCTGATCACTAGCAACCAACTAACAGATAAAGCAATTGACCAGAGAACTGAGTTTTTTGATCTAAACACCAGAATCTCAGAATTCATCGAATGGCAAGAAACAGAAGATGGGAGGAAAGCTAATCTCCCCAAGATTAAGGAGACACACAAGGACATCGTTTTCACAGATTGGGATGCAAGGATCAAGCAAGCTGAGCTAGCAGTAGTAAGAGAAGCTGGGGTGGCGTTGATGCCCCGAAAATCGTTGTATCAACATTGGGGGATAACCACCCGGTCCGGACCTTAATACAGCTCCTTTTCCGTTTGGGATGGTGGCTCCGACTGGATATAATGGGACCAGTTTCCCAATAATGAATAAAAGGGCATGGATGAGTGATTGGTTTCTAATAAATGATAATGAATGGATGACTTAATCTAACAGCAAAAACATAAATGACTATTCTATCCCGGGAGGCTTCTATTGTTTTAAGTGCAACGCTTGATGATCTTTGTTCATTGATAGGCATATAGATGACTCTACACAATAAACATAGACATTCATTCACTTAATGATTGCTTTGTTCAAATAGTTGAACAAAGTGATTAACAAAATATTGTTACACTTATCCTTTTATATTACCGATACATGTATGATAAAAGAAAAGCGTGCTGTAAACATCTAATAGTGGAAATTGTAAAGAATGTTGTTAAAACACATGCATATATCCGATAATAGCAAGAGCGATCAAACAACAATTCACATAAACAGAATGAACTCAGACATAGATAGTAGTACCATATGAGCTGCAAATCATTCCCAACATCAATCGCTATTTGAATTCCTTCTTCCGATTCAGAAATACTTTTAAACAAAGGCAGTAGTGCACATCCACATAAAAGCTTCGTTATCAAAATTGGAATAATTGGCCCAGTCTTTATAAAAAAATATGCCTGAAGTACAGTAGTGCAACTCCAGGTTTAAGTCATATACAAAAACTTATGACCCTTTCCAATGCATTGAAAGGGTCTATAAATACTTGATTAAAACTAACTAACTATGAAATTAAAATCCTACTTAATTGGTACAACTTGATTTGGAGTATCTTCCTCATAGCAATCTGGCAGTCGGCAGCATGATTCATCACTTTGGCTGTTTGCCTTTCGACCTGAGTTGGCATATTGCTAGCATTGGTTCCACTTCTGGAGGTCGGTTGAGATGAGAATTGAGTTGGGCAGCATAGGTGGCATCTTGTATATCGGGAATGATACACCCGATTACATCTGTCAGGCACTTGAGGGCGGCTCTCTGGCTGTATGGTTTTACTAGGAACAACCAATAGGTGTCCCAAGTCAAACTGTTAATACCTGCGATCAATCTCCCATTCTTCTCCAGCTCTTGATAACATGACTGCTCCAATGTTTTAGCCGATAGTAATTTACCTGGGGTACATTGAGAGATCATGTTAGATAAGTAGAGAGTATCATTAATCAATTCAACCAAATTACTTGTGGTTAACTTGCATCTGGAAACTGCTCTCTCTGCCTTCATTAACTGGGACTGCCATTCCATAAATAGGATCTCTTTATGGGATTCTAAGATTTTTGGCAAATTAGTTTCATGTCCCTCATCAGTGTCTTGCCACTCAAGAAAATTGGTCAAGGTCTCATCGGCCTGCTCCAAGTCTATTCTAGCATCAACCGATTTATCAATTATTGATGATGTTATGTCACATAAGGGTTCTGCTTGAGCGATTTGTTGACATAACAGCCTTATTTGTGTTACCAATGCTTTGTTAATCTATTGTGCTTCTGCTCTGAACTCTACAGGTTGCGGAAGATTCTTTGACTTTTCTATTTGGGCTGATAATTGAGCAATTTGCTCATCTTTAGATTTCCCCATCTGTTCATGCACTGCTTTTAATTTTGCCAGCGCTTCCGACAGCTCTTTCTGCTTTTGAATTGCACTTGAATCAATTCTTTGTTTCTCTTCCTGCAATTGTTTATTCAATTGATTGTTTATTTGTTGTTGTGTAGACAACTGCTGTTCAAGTTGCTCTGCTTTCTGTTGTGCCTCCGATAACTGTACTTGTAGCGAGGCGATTGCTTGGTCCTTTTCTCTTAACAGATTAGTCACTTCTGATGCCTTGTCCATGGTGGCCGCCGAATAGGCTCCAGCATATTGGGACAATTTTGTAAGGTCATCAGAAGGATCAAACTCCTCTTTCTAGACCACATTGGCTGTCACTGTTTGTTCAGGGAATAGGGAAGGTTGATCAGTCCTTCTCCTTTTCCGCTGTCGTTTTACTACAGCCCTGTGCTTTGGGCTGTAAAAGACATCCAATGGAGGTATCTCCTCCACTTGCAAAATGATTTGATCCGAAGGATCCTTGGGAATTATCTCTATTCCTGTAGAAAGGGGTAGGCCACTGGTTCCACTTGGAACCTCTTTAGATGTTGTATCATGTGTGTCAGCCGCTTTTGATGTATCGGCTTCCTTTGAGCTCTCAAGATTGCTTATGATTGAGTCGAATTGCTGCCATTCCTGGAGCAATTTCAGGTCAATCTGGGCATCTACATTCACATCTGTGCTACTCTGCTCCTGCTCTTTCCTATGTATTTCCTCTTGCTCTTTCCTCTGCACTTCCTCCTGCTCTTTTCTCTGCACTTCCTCCTGCTCTTTTCTCTGCACTTCCTCCTGCTCTTTTCTTTGGATTTCTCCAGCAATTTCTGATGTAGCAGGAGGTCGCTGTTCAGGCTCGCTTGACTGTGTGATCGGGGTTGTTGCTAACAGATCTAGAGGCAGAGTTTCCAACCTCTGTTCTCTAAGTCTGTTAAATTCAACTAACCTGTCGTCATGATATCTCATTCTGGCTAGTGATTGAACCTGGAATAGCGACTCGACTGAGGAGAATAGGTCATCAAGATCATCATCTTTATGGTCAAATTTAGTGAGTTTTGTCTGTTCAAGTGCATTGTAAGCAACTTTGTTTGGATCAAATCGCCTATTAGGAAGAGTGGCGAGATTTAGTGCCTTAATCTTATCTGCTTCTTTCTTTGCATGTTTATAGTCATGCAGAGCGTAAACACCACATCTTAGAGGAAAAGAAGGCCAAACCTGCTTCTTTTTATTCCTTAGAGTCTGTGTAACTCCTTCGGATGTAATCTGATATGCTACCTCTCGGGCTAACAGTTTGTCGGGTGTATACAAAGGGAGGACATGAGGCTTGGCATGGCTGCCGAAAACTCTTACATAGGTGAATTTTTCTTCTCCGAACCATCTCCCTATGGGTGTCAAGTCAATCTCCGCTTGTGAGGAAATCTTAGGAGCAGGTTCGTCAAAAATGGCATAGTGAATGGGTAACATAAAACCATTGCAAACTTGATATAAATGGTGTTTATAGTGGGCTTTCCATAACTTCTGGTGGTATATATGAATGGGCATGGGGTCTTGTGGAGTCCATCTCCACCCCAGCACAGGAAATTCGGAATTAAAACACAGGGTGTCCAAGATGTAGGAACTATAGTAAAATGGGGGAATGAACCTTTCAGTAACGCGGGATTTGTTTCTGAATTCAAGAACCACGGTTGCTAACTTATCAAACAGTATATTTCCCCAATCCATTATTTCACTATTGCATGCTGCCTCCATTAAAGGTACCATCTCTATAGTGAAGTTTGAGGAATCATGTAACCCCCACAACCTACACATCATTACTCCGGCATAACAATAAGGAGAACACAAGGAATCGACAGAGTACTTACCCGAAGACTCATGCTTGTGTTTCGCTGGGTTTTGCCTCCAATACCGTATGAGTTCTTATTCAATGTCGTTTTCATTTTTGAATTTCTCAAGGAATGCTTTGTTGTAATTCTTCTCCGGTGCAGGCAAATGGTACATTTGCCTCAAATCATCAGGTTGAAACGAGTCGAAAACTCTTCCGTCCATGGTGCAAAATGTTCTGTTTGTGATTGGGATTTCTTCAATTGCCCATCTCACCACATCTGTATATGGGAGAATTTGTTCTCGGGCTGCTATCCGATGAAGTTAAGAGTCAACTAAATCCTTTAGAGTAGCATCAGACTTCCGAGTCGGGTCTGCTGTGGCTTGCACTGTTGTTACCTCAAGCTCTTCAGCCTCAATCAGATTGTAGATGCTCAGCCAAGTAGTTTTACCGAGTCCTATACATGTGGTGTCCGATATCAGTCCCTTTTTGCTTGGTCCTAGATCGGCAATATGTTGTCCTGTAACTGCCGAAGCGGAAGCTGTTCCAGTTTTCTTAGATTTCTTCCCCATTTGGCTTGAATTTGCTGCTTCGGAAGAGCTCTGCACAGGAGAGAAAATGAACGAACTGCAGAGAATTGGTGGCTCAAACCAAAGATGAACGAGATATATTAATCAATGAATAATGGAGGATTTAACTTAAGGTGGCCGCGGATATAATCTCTGAAGAGATTTTAGCCTTACTGTTTCATTAAATGGCCGTTTAAACCTGTCAATCCTTTAAATGCTCATCATATCATTTATTGGCCGAATGATTCATTTAAGCATGGCTTTGATGTTTTGGCGGTTGAGCGTAAGTGAATCACTATCGGGAAGAGAAAGGCCTTTAATACTAATTAACCATAATATATCAAAGGCCTTTAATACTAAATAACCATAATATATCCCGGCCTTATCAATCTTTTTTGAAATATGCGCTTAGCTTTATCGCAATCGACGATCGGGGGAATGCTTAAGTTGTTATATTGGTGTCCTTTCGGAATCCCCGATCGCCGATAGCGATATCGCCAATTCGCATCGGGAGTTTTAAACGAGGGCTTTAGATGCATGCATGGTACATCCCCGATCGCCGATAGCGATATCGCATCGGAGCGAAGAGGGGCCTTTTGTTATGGTCGCTTGCCTTCCCGATATCTGATAGCCATTTGTGCATTGTCGCATCGGGGAAAATCAATGGGTCTTTAAGTAATGCATCCTTTGTTATTGCGATATGCGATCTTGCGATCACTTTATCGCAATAATAAAAGATTATTCATTCTTTATTATAAGACCGATTAAGTGATTTATCAAAAAGGTTTATAATGTTTTATTTCTTTTCGGACCTTTTGAATAATGATAAGTTGATACCAATTTAAATGAAAAGGGACCCATTTCATATTATAGTTTTGAAAAATAAAAATTGTATGAAATGGGGGGGTTGTTGTAGAGCACAACAATTGGCGATTCGCTGGGAGAAACAGTTATCTCTGAGAAGTACTGAAATACTTACACTTTCATTAAATAGGAATCTTATCAAAGAGGAAATTTCTAATATAACTAGGTATATATGCATTCCGAATAAAATAAAAACTATCTTTGCTAATTTCTTCTCTTGTTAAAATTAGATACATTCTAAGTTTTAAATTGGCCTCTATTGGTTGATAATGATAAAACAAAAAACCTTTCCAAATCAGCCTTTTTAATTGACTCCTTTGTCATAGGTAGAGCCTCTGTTGCCAGCAAACGTTCATAGTTTCGACAGGGATACCTTTTAACCATGTTATTGTCCATTATCCCATCCATTTCAGAGTATGATTAAAAGAATGAATTCAAAATGCTTTCATATTTTATATCTCTTTTTACTTTTCTGTTATTTTGTAAGATAAAAAGCCATTGTCCTGGTTTGGTGGCCAGCTGAGTGACAATGCCATTCACTGGTAGTAATCTAACCGAACAAGCTGGCTCGTGATGAGACCCCTTGTCTTATGATTCTAAGCCATTACCCTGTTTTGGTATGTAGTGTTGGTAATGTCGGTTAAACTATTTCCCGATGATCATGGTAAGCAGGCTTGTAATAAGACCCCTTATCTTTTATATCAAATATTTTAGAATTACACTCTGAGTAATCACAAACTTTGATGAATGGGATGGACAATTTTCTCCTTAAGAGCGAATGGATGACAAGGTAAGAGTTGAAGATGCTGAAGTTGGATTAGTTTCTGTTTTGATATTGATAACCTTTTTTGTGACCAATTTGAAAACATAAAATGATTTACAATACTTCTAAACCTTGAGAAGAGTTCACAAAAATTGAAATGTGGTTTCAGAATGTGAATATACCTAGTTTCCTAGAAATTGTCCCTTTTGTTTAAGGCTTCTATTATTTAAAAGTAAATATCAACACTACTTCTTTGAGCAACTTTTAAATACAGCAAAGGTCAATGGAAGATACCTTACAACTTTATTTCCTAATGGTCCTACAAACTACAAATTCTACTAAACTAAAAAAAGGGGAGAAGGGGTTACCTCCTCAATTGAAGAATTTCTTTAAGATGAGGCCATTAACAGGAAGAGAATCTCTCTTACCTGATAAATCTTGTAATATGAATGTCGAATGGCCTATCTTCTCGCAGATCTGAAACGGTCCAAGCCACATTTTCTGGAACTTGGTGTGTTTTCCTTTATCCTCATGGGCTTTGTCCCATTTCAGAACTAGATCACCGACTTGCAACTGTTTTGAACTGGATGAAGTTGAATCAAAGGATGACTTGATAATTTGCTGATGTTTTGCATGAGTAATTTTGGCCCTTTCTCTTTCCTCTTCTAATTTTAAGATTTGATCATGTCTAAGTTGAATAGAAGAAGAAGGGCTTTCTTCAATAAACTGAACTAGGGCTAGAGAAGGAAGGACAAGATTTGTTGGTAGCACTGCTTCTTTCCCATATACAATATTGAATGGAGAAGAACCTATGGAAGCCTTCTGTGTTATCCTATCAGCCCATAGTGCGAATATTAAAGATTTGTGCCAGTTTTTATGATTCTGTTCGATAGTTCGCTTAATAATTTTAACTAGATTTTTATTGGTAGATTATGCTAAACCATTACCCTGGGGATAGTAATTGGCAGAATATTTCAATTTAAACCCTCTTTTAATAGCGAAATCAAACATAGCATTTCCAGAGAAATAAGATGCATTATCAAAAACAAGAGCATTTGGGACACCAAACCTGGTAATGATGAACTGATCTATGAATTCCATAATTGCCTCAGAATTTGTTGTCTTTAAAGGAATCGCTTCAACCCACTTAGTAAAATAATCAGTGGCAGTAAGGATATACTTATGTTGTTTGGATGAATGTGGAGTGATTTCTCCAATGATGTCCAATCCCCATTGCTCAAATGGTTGTTCAATGTTGACTGGTTGCAAAGGGAAAGCTGGCTTTCTTTGTCTTCCACTAGAAGTTTGACAACTTCGGCATTTCCTTACATATTCATGAGCATCTCTGAACAGGGTGGGCCAATAGTATCCAGCATGAATGATTTTGTGGGCTGTTGTGTCAGCTCCAAAATGTCCTCCTGCTGGTCCATCATGTAATTCCTGCAAAACCTTTTGTGCTTCAGGTTTTTCTAGGCATCTTAATAAAATTGAATCATAATTTTGCCTAAAAAGTACATCATCAATGATTGTGAAGTTTCTTGCTTTTAATCTAATGGCCCTTTTGTTTTTATAAGACAGGTTAGGAGGTGCATATCCATTTTTCAAATAAAAGATCAAGTCTGCATATTGTGATTCAGAATCAGTAATACTTATCTGGTTGATTTCTTCGATATGTTCTGTATCACCTGGTTGTTGAATGTTGGATGCTCCTGCCAATAACCTGCAAAAACCTTGGCCTCTAACAATCTTTGCTGGCTTGATTTCCAAGTCATATTCTTGAAGTGTTGTAACCCAGTTTGCCCTTTTTCACCTAATTCCCTTTGGATTAATAGTTGCCTTACTGCAGGAAAAGGAACTATAACTTTTGTATGGGCTTTTAAAAGGAAGGGTCTGTAATGTTTGATAGCTTTATACACAGCAAAGGCTTGTTTTTCTACTTCGGAATAATTCAGTTCAACACCCTGCAGGTTTGAACTATAAAATGAAATCGGTGCTTCCAAGTTGTGATCATTAATCTGAGTGAGTACTGCTGCATAAGATGAATCGGATGCGATAGTATACAATGTGAAATGATTAGAAAAATTAGGAGTGTTCAAAGCGGGGGCATTGATTATTGATTGTTTAATGGAATCAAATGCTTCCTTTTCTGTTGATCCCCATCTAAACACTGAATTTTTCTTAATCATAGTTTGTAGTGGCAAAATGATGTGAGAAAAGTTTGGAACAAATCTTTTGACAAAATTGATTTGGCCTAAAAATGACTGCATGGATTTTTTATTATGAGGAAAAGGGATTTCAGAGATTTCTTTAATCCTATCTGGATCAATATAAATGCCATCTTTGGAAACAATAAAGCCCAAGAGCTTTCCTTGATTAAGAGCGAAGAAGGATTTTTTGGGATTGAGTGAAATACCGTACCTTCTGCAGCGTTCAAAGATTTGATTTAAATCATGCAAATGATTGGATCTCTTCTTAGAAAATACAGTAATATCATCTAAGTAGACAACTACTGTTTTATTGATCAATCCTTTGAAAGCTATATCCATCGCTCTTTGGAACGTGGCTCCTGCATTAATAAGTCCGAAAGGCATTTTCTGATAAGCATAAGTTCCCCATTTTGTTCTGAAGGTAGTTTTGAGTCTGTCATCAGGATGGACCAAAACTTGGTTATATCCTGAAAAACCATCTAAAAAGGACATCAACTCAGAGCCTGCTACTGAATGGAGTATCTGCTCCATAGTAGGTAATGGGAAATTATCTTTTAGGCTTGCCTTATTCAGATTTCTGAAATCTATACAAATCCTGATGTCGCCATTTTTCTTCCTAACAGGCACCATATTGGAGACCCAATTTGAGTGCCGAACGGGAAAAATAATCTTAGCTTTCAAGAGTTTATTGAGTTCTGATTTTATTTGACTCTCTAAGTTCGGATGTATTTTCCTGAGCTTTTGTTGAACTGGTTTTTGTTCGACAAGCATTGGAATGGTATGTTGGATGATAGATGCATCATATGTCTTTAAATTGTCATATTTCCAAGCGAAGACATGTTTATTTTTCCTTAACAGTCTAATGAATGTTGTCTTTTCTTCCACAGAAAGTCCTAATCCTAAATTAATGTTTTGAGGATTTTGCTCAGTGCCAAGATTTATCAATTCAAACCTTAAGGTGGAACTTTGGAGCTTTGTATTGGTCACAGGTTTAAACCTATCTTTAATATCGTAAAGATCCTCAAGCTTCACCACAGGCTTCGGTATTGAGTTTTCCTCGTGCTTTTCTCTCATCTGAAGATCATGCTCGCTTTCCTCTATGATCTGATCATCGTAGGACTTTTCGGAAGTCAAAAATTGTAAGATGTCTTCATCGTGATTGAATACTCTCCAATTAGTGACATTGTCAGGAATTGATGGTCTAAAAAGCAACTCTACTGAAAATCTATCTGGGCTATAATCTTCGGAAGGTAGGAGTTTGGAAGCAACATTGGCTAGCAAGTCGGCTGCTGAATTTTGAGACCTAGGGATGGAAGAAATATTGAATGCTGAAAAGTGAGAGGTGAGTTCTTGTACCAGCGACTGATAATGTTTGAGGTGGCTAGAAAGACAATGAATCGTATTTCTGACCTGTTTAATAATAATTTCTGAATCGCCAAACACTTTCAAATATTGAACCTTGAGGCCAATCGCTTTGTATAGTCCTTGGACTAAGGCTTCGTACTCAGCTGTATTGTTTGTGCATTCAAACTCCAACCTACAGGACAGCATTGTTTTTTCTCCCTGAGGGCTAACCAAGATACATCCTGCTCCCGAGCCTTCGCTAGACTTAGACCCATCAAAATATAGTGACCAAAATAAAGAATTATCAACAATTTTATTTACAGTTTCCTCAGTATTGTTAAAACATCTTGACCTATCTGTTTGTGAATAATTTTCGATCTGAGATGTAAAATTGTTTACTGAGAAAGGAGATGGTTGGGCTGTGAAATTGCCAAAAAATGATTCAGATGAATAATTTCCCAAGATATTGTTATTAAATGCTATTGGTTGATTTTCCTGTTCAAATTCTGTAACAGTGTGGGTCATGTGTTTTTCCCGATTGATTTTTATTTGATTTGGCTTTCCCTTGTAGGGTAGCCACATGTGGGACCAATCGGTAGAAATATACCCATGGAGCTTCTCAGACCAATCCCTACTCAAGATTAAACCATAAAATTCAGGTATATCGGTGATTAAGATATCAATTCTTTGAACTACTCGTGGATCGGCCGATAACCTGATAGTTACAGAGTTAATTTCTCCTAAAACCTGGACCTTGGTTCTATCTAACTGCACAATGTGGATTGCAGACTTTTGGGGCTCAATGTTCAGTTTGGAACAAACCGAAGCTGGCATTATATTTGAGGATGCCCCTGAGTCAATCAAACAATTGTGCAGATTTCGATTATAAATCTCATAGGTTAAGAGGAAAGGAGGAGTATGGGAATTTGATCTGTCTCCAATCAGAATCATATCAGTAGCTTCAATCCTACTAGAAGGTGGTTGACCTGAATCATTTGCAGCTTTAGCACTGGGAAGAGGTGAAGAAGGAACAACATTCAATTCTTTGAGAAGCAATTTCTGCTGATGTTTTAGTTTACTAAGTTCAAACATAGTAATGTTTGCCTTAGTTTTCTTCATATCATCAACAATATTGTAATCCATTGAATCAGATACTACCAACGTTTTAGATGTTGAAGGTATATTTGAGGTTGAAGGTTGGTTTTGGGGAACCGTTGCAGCTGGCTTCTTTGTGGATACCTTTTCCTTTGTAGTAGTAGCACCAGCACTTCTTTTCTTTGAAGTTGCCTGGACGGGTTCAGGGGCACCTTTACTCCTAGTAGTGACAGGAAAGGCTTCTTGTTCATTTTCTGTATCAGAGTTAGGCAGTATGAAATCCCACATTCCATGGCATTCAACAACTTCCTCTTCTTCATCAGTTGGTGAAATTGTTTCCTCTTCTTCATCTTCTTCAGGATCTGAATCTGCATTAGATATAACATTTGGTGGTTTTGATTCGGTTTTCTTGAAATTTCTAAAGGGCCTTTTAGTTGAGGTTTCTGCTACTTGTTTTTTGATTTCAACCATTTCATTTGACAAAGTCTTAAGGACTTTTTGCAGACCTTCCATATCATATGGATCTTTAGGGGTTTTCTTCTTTGAATCGTCTTTAAAAGAAACTTTTTTGGATTTTCTATCTTCAAGAGCAGCTTTCTTTTCTAGAGCATTAATACGTTTCTCCACAGCAAGTGCTTCTTTCATGTTTTCAGCTAAAGTTGGTTTTCCGGCCCTGTCTACGAAAATAGCTATATTGGCAGGTAGGGCAGTTATATACCATTCGCTTCTGATTTGCTCACTTGGTTTGGAGGTCGTTGGGATTTTATTCAAGAGTTTATTGAATCGCGCATTGAATTCTTTAATCGGTTCCCTATGCTCTATCCTAAGATTGGAGAGATCATTTATTAATGTGGCTAAAGATCTATCATCACCATATTTAGTGAGAAACTGTTCTTGGCAAGTGGTCCAACTGGTAATGGATCCAGAAGGCAAGGAAAAATACCAGGATCCTGCTGATCCTTGCAAAGTGTAAGGGAAAAGCCTAACGACAACATCTTCCTCTGTTACTCCTTTCAAATTAACTGATAACATGAAGTTATTAATATGTTCCTCAGCTTGTATACCATCATCTGGGTTAAACTTGGGTAGCCATTTTTCAGGAGCATCAGGTAATGCATGTAATGGTGCAGGCATATTGACCGCACCAGGTCTATTCCATGGATTTGCCATTGAAACACCAGTAGGGGATGAGATGGCTGATGAAATTGCAGATGTTTGGGAAGGACTTGATGTTGAGGATTGAGCAGGTTGGGATGTTGAAGTTCCTAATCCCTGATGAACAACAATGTGTAATGAGGGAGTGGATGGTTGACTTCGCACAGGGGAAGATGAGATGGAGGATGTGGATGAAAATGCTTCACTATCAGATCCTTCAGTGTTCTTCTTTGCCCTTTTCCTTTTAGGTAAGGGCAGCTCAGTGGGTTCAATACCGAGCTTTCCACTCTGAAGTCTAGTGAGAGGATGAGGTAGATTGAATTGCGAAGTCTCACTGCTTTGAGATACTTCAGATTTCTGTGGTGATATCGAGAAGCCTTGAAGTTTATGGATGAGTAACTGAACTTCAGGGGACTCAGGACTTAATCGTTCTGGAGTGTTATGGATTTGAGCAGTGGTAGTTGATTCCTCTTCTTCTTGCTTGGATACTGGAGAACCAGCATGCAATTGGGAAGTACGAGGTGATGTGGAGGGAGATTTACTCTCAGAATGGTCTGTAGATTTGGATTTGCTCACCATTCATAGTTAGGCCCTCCTTCTAGCGCCAAAAATGTTGATGCCCCGAAAATCGTTGTATCAACATTGGGGGATAACCACCCGGTCCGGACCTTAATACAGCTCCTTTTCCGTTTGGGATGGTGGCTCCGACTGGATATAATGGGACCAGTTTCCCAATAATGAATAAAAGGGGATGGATGAGTGATTGGTTTCTAATAAATGATAATGAATGGATGACTTAATCTAACAGCAAAAACATAAATGACTATTCTATCTCGGGAGGCTTCTATTCTTTTAAGTGCAACGCTTGATGATCTCTGTTCATTGATAGGCATATAGATGACTCTACACAATAAACATAGACATTCATTCACTTAATGATTGCTTTGTTCAAATAGTTGAACAAAGTGATTAACAAAACATTGTTACACTTATCCTTTTATATTACCGATACATGTATGATAAAAGAAAAGCATGTTGTAAACATCCAATAGTGGAAATTGTAAAGAATGCTGTTAAAAACACACGCATATATCCGATAATAGCAAGAGCGATCAAACAACAATTCACATAAACAGAATGAACTCAGACATAGATAGTAGTACCATATGAGCTGCAACTCATTCCGCAACTCATTCCCAACATCAATCGCTATTTGAATTCCTTCTTCTGATTCAGAAATACTTTTAAACAAAGGCAGTAGTGCACATCCACATAAAAGCTTCGTTATCAAAATTGGAATAATTGGCCCAGTCTTTATAAAAAAATATGCCTGAAGTACAGTAGTGCAACTCCAGGTTTAAGTCATATACAAAAACTTACGACCCTTTCCAATGCATTGAAAGGGTCTATAAATACTTGATTAAAACTAACTAACTATGAAATTAAAATCCTACTTAATTGGTACAACTTGATTTGGAGTATCTTCCTCATAGAAATCTGGCAGTCGGCAGCATGATTCATCACTTTGGCTGTTTGCCTTTCGACCTGAGTTGGCATATTGCTAGCATTGGTTCCACTTCTGGAGGTCGGTTGAGACGAGAATTGAGTTGGGCAGCATAGGTGGCATCTTGTATATCGGGAATGATACACCCGATTGCATTTGTCAGGCACTTGAGGGCAGCTCTCTGGCTGTATGGTTTTACTAGGAACAACCAATAGGTGTCCCAAGTCAAACTGTTAATACCTACGATCAATCTCCCATTCTTCTCCAGCTCTTGATAACATGACTGCTCCAATGTTTTAGCCGATAGTAATTTACCTGGGGTACATTGAGAGATCATGTTAGATAAGTAGAGAGTATCATTAATCAATTCAACCAAATTACTTGTGGTTAACTTGCATCTGGAAACTGCTCTCTCTGCCTTCATTAACTGGGACTTCCATTCCATAAATAGGATCTCTTTATGGGATTCTAAGATTTTTGGCAAATTAGCTGCCTGTCCCTCATCAGTGTCTTGCCACTCAAGAAAATTGGTCAAGGTCTCATCGGCCTGCTCCAAGTCTGTTCTAGCATCAACCGATTTATCAATTATTGATGATGTTATGTCACATAAGGGTTCTGCTTGAGCGATTTGTTGACATAACAGCCTTATTTGTGTTACCAATGCTTTGTTAATCTGTTGTGCTTCTGCTCTGAACTCTGCAGGCTGCGGAAGATTCTTTGACTTTTCTATTTGGGCTGATAATTGAGCAATTTGCTCATCTTTAGATTTCCCCATCTGTTCATGCACTGCTTTTAATTTTGCCAGCGCTTCCGACAGCTCTTTCTGCTTTTGAATTGCACTTGAATCAATTCTTTGTTTCTCTTCCTGCAATTGTTTATTCAATTGATTGTTTATTTGTTGCTGTGTAGACAACTACTGTTCAAGTTGCTCTGCTTTCTGTTGTGCCTCCGATAACTGTACTTGTAGCAAGGCGATTGCTTGGTCCTTTTCTCTTAACAGATTAGTCACTTCTGATGCCTTGTCCATGGTGGCCACCGAATAGGCTCCAGCATATTGGGACAATTTTGTAAGGTCATCAGAAGGATCAAACTCCTCTTTCCAGACCACATTGGCTGTCACTGTTTGTTCAGGGAATAGGGAAGGTTGATCAGTCCTTCTCCTTTTCCGCTGTCGTTTTACTACAGCCCTGTGCTTTGGGCTGTAAAAGACATCCAATGGAGGTATCTCCTCCACTTGCAAAACGATCTGATCCGAAGGATCCTTGGGAATTATCTCTATTCCTGTAGAAAGGGGTAGGCCGCTGGTTCCACTTGGAACCTCTTTAGATGTTGTATCCTGTGTGTCAGCCGCTTTTGATGTATCGGCTTCCTTTGAGCTCTCAAGATTGCTTATGATTGAGTCGAATTGCTGCCATTCCTGGAGCAATTTCGGGTCAATCTGGGCATCTACATTCACATCTGTGCTACTCTGCTCCTGCTCTTTCCTCTGTATTTCCTCTTGCTCTTTCCTCTGCACTTCCTCCTGCTCTTTTCTCTGCACTTCCTCCTGCTCTTTTGTTTGGATTTCTCCAGCAATTTCTGATGTAGCAGGAGGTCGCTGTTCAGGCTCGCTTGACTGTGTCATCGGGGTTGTTGCTAACAGATCTAGAGGCAGAGTTTGCAACCTCTATTCTCTAAGTCTGTTAAATTCAACTAACCCGTCGTCATGATATCTCATTCTGGCTAGTGATTGAACCTGGAATAGCGACTCGGCTGAGGAGAACAGGTCATCAAAATCATCATCTTTATGGTCAAATTTAGTGAGTTTTGCCTGTTCAAGTGCATTGTAGGCGACTTTGTTTGGATCAAATCGCCTATTAGGAAGAGTGGCGAGATTTAGTGCCTTAATCTTATCTGCTTCTTTCTCTGCATGTTTATAGTCATGCAGAGCGTAAACACCACATCTTAGAGGAAAAGAAGGCCAAACCTGCTTCTTTTTATTCCTTAGAGTCTGTGTAACTCCTTCGGATGTAATCTGATATGCTACCTCTCGGGCTAACAGTTTGTCGAGTGTATACAAAGGGAGGACATGAGGCTTGGCATGGCTGCCGAAAACTCTTACATAGGTGAATTTTTCTTCTCCGAACCATCTCCCTATGGCTGTCAAGTCAATCCCCACTTGTGAGGAAATCTTAGGAGCAGGTTTGTCAAAAATGGCATAGTGAATGGGTAACATAAAACCATTGCAAACTTGATATAAATGGTGTTTATAGTGGGCTTTCCATAACTTCTGGTGGTATATATGAATGGGCATGGGGTCTTGTGGAGTCCATCTCCACCCCAGCACAGGAAATTCGGAATTAAAACACAGGGTGTCCAAGATGTAGGCACTATAGTAAAATGGGGGAATGAACCTTTCAGTAACGCGGGATTTGTTTCTGAATTCAAGAACCGCGGTTGCTAGCTTATCAGACAGTATATTTCCCCAATCCATTATTTCACTATTGCATGCTGTCTCCATTAAAGGTACCATCTCTATAGTGAAGTTTGAGAAATCATGTAACCCCCACAACCTACACATCATTACTCCGGCATAACAATAAGGAGAACATAAGGAATCGACAGAGTACTTACCCGAAGACTCATGCTTGTGTTTCGTTGGGTTTTGCCTCCAATCCCGTATGGGTTCTGATTCAATGTCGTTTTCATTTCTGAATTTCTCCAGGAATGCTTTGTTGTACTTCTTCTCTGGTGCAGGAAAATGGTACATTTGCCTCAAATCATCAGGTTGAAACGAGCCGAACACTCTTCCGTCCATGGTGCAAAATGTTCTGTTTGTGATTGGGATTTCTTCAATTGCCCATCTCACCACATCTGTATATGGGAGAATTTGTTCTCGGGCTGCTATCCGATGAAGGTAAGAGTCAGCTAAATCCTTTAGAGTAGCATCAGACTTCCGAGTCGGGTCTGTTGTGGCTTGCACTGTTGTTACCTCAGGCTCTTCGGCCTCAATCAGATTGTAGATGCTCAGCCAAGTAGTTTTACCGAGTCCTAGACATGTGGTGTCCGATATCAGTCCCTTTTTGCTTGGTCCTGGATCGGCAATATGTTGTCCTGTAACTGCCGAAGCGGAAGCTGTTCCAGTTTTCTTAGATTTCTTCCCCATTTGGCTTGAATTTGCTGCTTCGGAAGAGCTCTGCACAGGAGAGAAAATGAACGTAATGCGGAGAATTGGTGGCGCAAACCAAAGATGAACGAGATATATTAATCAATGAATAATGGAGGATTTAACTTAAGGTGGCCGCGGATACAATCTCTGAAGAGATTTTAGCCTTACTGTTTCATTAAATGGCCGTTTAAACCTGTCAATCCTTTAAATGCTCATCATATCGTTTATTGGCCGAATGATTCATTTAAGCGTGGCTTTGATGTTTTGGCGGTTGAGCGTAAGTGAATCACTATCGGGAAGAGAAAGGCCTTTAATACTAAATAATTATAATATATCCCGGCCTTATCAATCTTTTTTGAAATATGCGCCTAGCTTTATCGCAATCGGCGATCGGGGAGAATGCTTAAGTTGTTATATTGGTGTCCTTTCGGAATCCCCGATCGCCGATAGCGTTATCGCCAATTCGCATCGGGAGTTTTAAACGAGGGCTTTAGATGCATGCATGGTACATCCCCAATCGCCGATAGCGACATCGCATCGGAGCGAAGAGGGGCCTTTTGTTATGTTCGCTTGCCTTCCAGATATCTGATAGCCATTTGTGCATTGTCGCATCGAGGAAAATCAATGGGTCTTTAAGTAATGCATCCTTTGTTATTGTGATATGCGATATTGCGATCGCTTTATCGCAATAATAAAAGATTATTCATTCTTTATTATAAGATCGATTAAGTGATTTATCAAAAAGGTTTATAATGTCTTATTTATTTTCGGACCTTTTGAATAATGATAAGTTGATACCAATTTAAATGAAAAGGGACCCATTTCATATTATAATTTTGAAAAATAAAAATTGTATGAAATGGGGGGGTTGTTGTAGAGCACAACAGGTGGTAAAGAACATAATCAAGGTGGTAAACCACACTCTGTTTGCCACCAACCTGGTAAAAGAAGGCAATCCAAAAGAAATGCCTAATTTAGGTGATTTGCATAAAAGCTGGTAGGAAAAAGCAAAAACTCAAAGGGAAGCAATCGCAAAATTGGCAAAGACCAACTGGGATTCGTATTGGCAATACCTCGTCAAGCTGCACAGCCAAATCATGACCCTTAACTACTCACTTCATTTGACTCATCGGATGTTGCCACCTCTCACCGATGCGATCTTCGCAGGACAAGTCAAAACACATTTTGGGGCACCTCCTCAAGTCAAACCGATGGTTGACATATGTGATTTGAAGGACAAGCTGGCAGACAGAAAATCATCATCTTAGCCTCTGCTCATCAAGCCACTGTTTATTTTTAGAGTTAGTTAACTATTTAGGAGGAAGGTTGTTTGAAACATCCTTAAATTTTTGTATAATCTATTTTTTCACATTAGTTAGAATAGTATTTATACCCTTCTCATGCATTTGGAGAAGGGTCCGGAATTTTATCAAAAACATTTGCAAAGAGTGCACTATTGTAAGTTTGTGAATGCTTTGGTGAAATTATGGAACATGATCATTTCTTTTACATATTAGACTACTTTCCTTTGTGTTGGCATTATGAGACAAGTATTGTCCTTGATGGCAAATCACACAGATGACAGATCATAGTGCAGTAAGTCAGTAGCAAGGAATTGATGATCAGACTACAAAGAATGAAGAAAGAAGAGTATATATGCAGGCTCAGAGTATATATGCAGGTTCACTATAGACCAAGTAGGGTATACACGCAGGTTCATATATACAAAGAAGCGTATACACGCGAGATTTCTGATCAAAAGTCGCATATGCGTATGCACGCACTTTCATGCACGGAAAAGCGCGTACATGTGGGAAAGCTTATTCTTGGGTCCGTGGTATTTAGACCTATGGTTTTGGTCCTTGGTATTGCGTCCGAAGTATTGAACCCAGGTATTGGGTCCCCAGTATTGGTTCTCAATGGTTTTGGACCATGGTATTGAGTAAGGCCTAAGACTATAAAAGGAGAAGAAGATCATTAAGCAAATGTATTGAGAAAGTCTTGAATATCTGATGAAGTATGAGATCCAGTATGCAGGTTATGGGTTTATGATGCATTTCTTGATCTGAGCTAAGGAGGAATCTCACCGGTTGATGGAAAACAAGATCTAAGGATAGATCGGGATCAAATGGTTTGAAATGAACTATTTCTACATGGTTGATTATGCTTATTCTAGATCTGTATACTGACGCATGTAATGTTCTGAATTGAGTATAATTTAAGTTTGAGATAGCCGCAAGTCATGATTGAATATTTATAGATCTGTACGCGGGTTGGCTTTGGTGAAAGCGCGTATGTATGCGGGTTTGGTTCATCATAGTAGCGTATACCATATGAAGTATGATGTTTGAAGTTGCAGTTGGGTCTGATTGTTATTGCATAGTTCTGTTGTCTGCTCTGTGTTCTGGTGACTGTGTTGTTGACAGGGTTTTAGTGTTTCAGTGATTCAGAAATTGATGATGCTAGTATTGATTGTTTTGTGCTTCAATGATATTTATGGGTCCAGTATGAAAATTGGATGAAACGTGGCCTTTCAGATTATAGTGTTGTGCTTCAGGAGTATCCAGTCTGAAAATGTATGAAATGTGGTCCCTAGAGGATGAAAGGAGATTGTAGGCCAGCGCCTACGTACTAGTACATCAGCTAGTACAAAAGCAAAGGGGGTGGTAGCTCCCTTCCCGTAGCAGCTAGAGAACGAGTGAAGATTGGAGCATTCAGTAGGCAGGCACCTACGTACTAGTAAATGGATCAGCTAGTACAAGAGCTAAGGGGGTTGTAGCTCCCATCTAGGAGAGTCTGGAAAACGAGAGAGGGTTGTAGCCCTCTGCAGGTAGAAGCCTGCGTACTGGTATAAGATTGCACCAGTACAGAACTATTGTAAAATGAAGTTTCTTATTAAAAGAAGATAGAGACAACTTGCAGCAGGTGGTTTTCACCCACATTGGGTTTCCACCTTATATCATGGTGTTCATGTGTGCTTCTTGTGTGTGATGATCTGTTCTGTTTTACTGCACCTGCTTACTATACATATGGTTAATGAAGTTCTGATGCACTAACTAAAGATCAACATTTAATGGATTAACTGAATCATAAGTATTCTGGATATACGCTAGTTGCATTAGACACAGTTGCGTATACACGCGGGTTCCCTTAATTGAAGTAGCGTATATGTATCTAAGTATGGAAATGAAAAAGTTTTATTGATTTGATAATACTAATTCACCCCCCCCCCCCCCAGTATTATTTCCAACAATTGGTATCAGAGCAGGTCCTTTGGTAGAAGCTTGATCGCTTGAAGGAGATCCGTAGAACAATGGGAAAGAAGCTTAAGAAGAAAGCACCTAAGAAGAAGAAGACATCTCAGAAGAACTATGACAGTGGGAGCATCGATTGGGGAATATGTGGAAGAAGCACTTCAGATTCAGAATCACTTCAGAATGAAGATGAACAAGATCTATCAGGTATGAATTTGTTATCCTCTGGTATCCATCCATGTGAAGATGATGAAAGTGATAGCGAAACAACTGAATTTGCTCTTATGGGTGAGCAAGAAAGATATCAAATAGAGGCAGAATTCAAAAGGCTTACAGACAAAATTAGAGATCAACAAGATCTATTGAACGAAATGGAATGTGCTTTCAAAGAAGAAGCTACCAAACTAAAAGTTCAATTAGAGGAAGGAAACAAGGTAAGGAAGGTATTCAGGGACAAGGTGTTTCTATGTCAAAAATTGCAGGATGAAGTGACATCATTAAGAAATGAAGTCAATGAAAGGAGCACAACAATCAAGAAACTCAGAGATAGATCCAGTTATTATGAAAGGCTTGAAGCTACGATCCTCTCGCTAAAGGAAGATCTTGAAGAATAAAAAAGGCGGAATAAAGATCTACACCAAGCTCTTGAAAAACAAGAAAATGAAGTTCTTGAACTAAGACATCAGTTAGAAGAAGGAAGAAATGCTGAAGAAAACATGAAGAAGCAGTATCTTGAAAAGGAAGAGCAACTTCAGGTTGAGGTAAATATTCTAAAAGATAAATTAGAGGAAAAAGATAAGCTCTTACGATTTCAAGATAGTACTAAGATCTTGGATGATATTCTTAGTAGTCAAAGGTCTCCTGCTATCAAAACTGGTCTTGGTTTTCATGAATCTATTGAAGGTGAATCTAGTTCAGAAAATAAGACAAGGAACTCTAATGCAAAATCTAAAATGTTCAACAAGGAAATGAGAGGTCAACCCCATCAACAGCCAAGGAAAGAAATTCTTCAAAGAAAATCTTTTACTCCTCCAATGAATAAGGTTAAATGCTATGTATGTCATAATCTTGGACATGTTGCAGCCAGATGCAGAAGAAGAGTGGTTCAAGACCGTCATGTAGAAAGATCATCACATTCCAGGTACTTTAATGGATATTGTTTTTCTTGCAATATGTTTGGTCACAAAGCTGTTGATTGCTACAGGAGGAATATGAAACATATGAGATGTTATGCATGTAACAAGCTTGGACATATAGCAAAGGAATGCAGGAACAAGGTACGGGCACCACACCAAAAGGAGAAAACATCATCACACTTGAAAATATGGAAGAAGAAGGAAGTACAGTCAGAAAGATGTGGCACAGCACAATGTACTCAGACACAGCACAGCACAGACATAACAGACTCAGAGGGAGCTGAAAGTATAAAACTTCAGTGTCCTGAATCTCATACGCAAGTTTCATAAAGGGAAGTCACGTATATACGTGAGTTAGACACTGCACAGTCGCGTATATGTCAGTCTGAGGAAAAGCAGTAGGGACAGGCTCAGGAAAAGGGTCTGATATGATTCAGTTCATTATTTGCTCTGTTTGATAATAATTACAATCTGCTAATGATGTGTGGAAATGTCTTGGTACTCCTAAAATGTTTAGAAGTGTTTTTTATCCTAACTTGATGATGATGAAGTCTTATTCCTGATACATGCATGATCAGATCTGACAGTAATCAGATGGCACAGGTTCAGGGGGAGTTTAGGTTTTGAATAATGCATTGTTGGCATTATGGTTAGTAGTCCTTGGTGATGATGCTTATATGGCTAAATGATATATCTTGCTATGATATGGTTATGAGTTGTCCATGACAAAATCTCATATGATTCTTGGGTTTACATAGTTGGTGTTCTGATCAAAGTTGTGGATGCATATATGGTGCTTACATGGTGATCTTCATAAGGATAAGGAGAAGTACAAAGCTTGAATACACTTGATGATGAGTCACTCATATGTTGTTGTCGTCATATGCTTAAAGATCATATAATACAATTATGATGCAGGATTCCTATAGTTCTTGGTGTTCATGTGGATGAGGATTGTTGCTGTTGATGATATCAAGAAGTCTTGACAAATGATCTTGAGCTCAAGATACATAGTGCTGGATACATGAATGATTAATCAAAGTTGCATTGCTGGAGACATGATGATGATGAATTCTTGATACTTACATATGTTGATTGATGCAGATGTTCCCAAAAGAGATGATACTCGGATCATGCAGATCTTGATGATGATGAGATGACTATGGTGTTTTTCACAAATGTTATAATGTGAATGATTTTTATGATGATGAGTTGATATCTATATGCAGACATACCTTGTTACAGGACATTTACAGGTTGTTGATCTGGAAGTGGTTGTACGCGAGTTTTATAAGGGACATCCGCGTATATACGCATGTTTCTGTGGATACAGTCGCGTATATTTTGGAAATCAGTGGGCCAAACTCAGGATGAGAAAAAGTCTATTATGGGTCTGACAGAGACCATCAGGAACAGGTGCAGAGGGAGAAGATGATTGCTGGTCTAGATGTTGTTGACAGATGCTTATGGAGCAGATCAGACATTGTGTATGATAGTTGCTGATAACTATCATGGTCTTATTTAGATGTAAAGGTCATATCAAGACTCATGATGTAATAGTGTGTCTCTATCTATTGTAGTCATTTGATGAAATCTCTTCTGATGTAATTTGTACCCCCTCTATGCATAGGAAGGATGATGAAATATTTCAGTCATGTATTTCTTTTATTATCAAGGTCATGTAACGGCCTCTTTTGGTTTCCCCACTATGCCTGGGATGAATGATGTAATATACTTGGTTGTCATATGTAAACTTCTTATGTATCCCCACTTGTTTGGGTGGATGATCCCCACTTGGTTGGGTGATGGATGTTTGTATAGAGTCTTTTGGTGATAGGAAGGTCATTTATGATGTATAGAGTCATGTTCTTCTTATAGAACATCTTGTTGCAGACCTTGCTTACAGTCAGGGGGAGCATGAACAGCACTCTTCAGCAGAACAGAGACTCAGCATGTACTCAGAGGGAACATGGACAGATTGATACACCTTGGCATATACAAAGGGGGAGCTCATTCAGAGATTTCAGCAGGTATTCAGGGGGAGTATGGACAACGGAATGTTTATCAAGGAAAGAGAATATCTTGGTCCGCCCTTTGCCCTTGATGTCAAAGGGGGAGAGTGATTTGGTGTTGTTGCCATCAAGTCCAAAGGGGGAGATTGTTGGCATTATGATGCATGTGTTGTACTTGATGGAAACCCACTCGTAGAAGAACATCTCACTTATTTATAACTAGATGAATCTACAGAAGAGATATCAGATGTGACTGAATGCATGGGATGCCGGACAGCTCAAAGGAATCAGATGACAGTTCTCAAGTTAGCTTTGCCATCAAGTCCAAAGGGGGAGATTGTTGGCATTATGAGACAAGTGTTGTCCTTGATGGCAAATCACACAGATGACAGATCATAGTGCAGCAGGTCAGTAGCAAGGAATTGATGATCAGACTACAAAGAATGAAGAAAGAAGAGTATATATGCAGGCTCAGAGTATATACGCAGGTTCACTATATACCAAGTAGGGTATACACGCAGGTTATATGCAGGTTCACTATGTACCAAGTCGCGTATATACGCAGGTTCACTATATACCAAGTAGGGTATACACGCAGGTTCATAGATACAAAGAAGTGTATACACGCGGGATTTCTGATCAAAATTCGCGTATGCATATGCACGCACTTTCATGCACGGAAAAGCGCGTACATGTGGGAAAGCTTATTCTTGGGTCTGTGGTATTTAGACCTATGGTTTTGGTCCTTGGTCTTTCGTCTGAAGTATTGAACCCAAGTATTGGGTCCCTAGTATTGGTTCTCAATGGTTTTGGACCATGGTATTGAGTAAGGCCTAAGACTATAAAAGGAGAAGAAGATCATTAGGCAAATGTATTGAGAAAGTCTTGAATATCTGATGAAGTATGAGATCCAGTATGCAGGTTATGGGTTTATGATGCATTGCTTGATCTGAGCTAAGGAGGAATCTCACCGGTTGATGGAGAACAAGATCTAAGGATAGATCCGGATCAAATGGTTTGAAATGAACTATTTCTATATGGTTGATTATGCTTATTCTAGATCTGTATACTGACACATGTAATGTTATAAATTGAGTATAATTTAAGTTTGAGATAGCCGCAAGTCATGATTGAATATTTATAGATCTGTACGCGAGTTGGCTTTGGTGAAAGCGCGTATGTACGCGGGTTTGATTCATCGTAGTAGCGTATACCTTATGAAGTATGATGTTTGAAGTTGCAGTTGGTTCTGATTGTTATTGCATAGTTCTGTTGTCTGCTCTGTGTTCTGGTGACTGTGTTGTTGACAGGGTTTTAGTGTTTCAGTGATTCAGAAATTGATGATGCTAGTATTGATTGTTTTGTGCTTCAATGATATTTATGGGTCCAGTATGAAAATTGGATGAAACGTGGCCTTTCAGATTATAGTGTTGTGCTTCAGGAGTATCTAGTTTGTAAATGTATGAAATGTGGTCACTGGAGGATGAAAGGAGATTGTAGGCCAGCGCCTACGTACTAGTACATCAGCTAATACAAGAGCAAAGGGGGTGGTAGCTCCCTTCCCGTAGCAGCTAGAGAACGAGTGAAGATTGGAGCATTCAGTAGGCAGGCACCTATGTACTAGTAAATGGATCAGCTAGTACAAGAGCTAAGGGGGTTGTAGCTCCCATCCAGGAGAGTCTGGAAAACGAGAGAGGGTTGTAGCCCTCTACAGGTAGAAGCCTGCGTACTAGTATAAGACTACACCAGTACAGAACTATTGTAAAATGAAGTTTCTTATTAAAAGAAGATAGAGACGACTTGCAGCAGGTGGTTTTCACCCACATTGGGTTTCCACCTTATATCATGGTGTTCATGTGTGCTTCTTGTGTGTGATGATCTGTTCTGTTTTACTGCACCTGCTTACTGTACATATGGTTAATGAAGTTCTGATGCACTAACTAAAGATCAACATTTAATGGATTAACTGAATCATAAGTATTCTGGATATATGCTAGTTGCATTAGACATAATTGCGTATACATGCAGGTTCCCTTAATTGAAGTAGCATATATGTATCTAAGTATGGAAACGAAAAAGTTTTATTGATTTGATAATACTAATTCACCCCCCCCCCCCCTCTCAGTATTATTTCCAACACTTTGTTGATGCACTATTGTATGCTTGGGAGATAATTTGATCTGAAGAAAGGAGTTGATCCATGTCATTAGTCAAATGAGCAGAACTTCACACATATGGTACTTTTATCTTGTATGATTGATTATGTTTTTGTTTAATTAGTGACAACACTTTATTTTCATGAACTATGTATGGGATACATTCTTTCTATTAAGCATTAATTGCACTATTGTATGATGCCTAGTTGAAATTGTCTACTTTCGTATATAAATCATCATATATGTGATATAGTTTATATAATTTATTTGACTAACTATTTAGTAAAAGAAATTATCTTTATACGTTATCATCTCTGTTTTATGCGTGATTGATCTTTATTATCACATGTCAAGCAAATATTTTTGTAGATCGCATATTAGAATAAGTTAGTTAGAGATTTGCATAATTGAATAGGTCATTTAGATTATCGTTATTCTATTGCAATCACTTATGAACCACCCACTCTCATCTTAAAACCCACACTGGGAAATTGGTCCCATCATACCCAGTCCGAGCCACCACTTTAAACGGAAAAGGAGTTATCCTAAGGTCCGAATCAGGTGGTTATCCCCCATGTTTTGGCAGTAGAAATATGAGGCCGCAATAGGTAGATGTTGTCCAGTCTACCACAACAAATAAGACCTATAAAGGTAAAAAGAAGTGCAAAGGTAAGGCCAAAGCCAATGCCCCAAAACAGGACCCTCCTAAATCTTCTGTTGATGATGCTTCTCAAAGAAAGTCAAAATATCTTTGCCTCATCTATGAGGAGGATCATTACAGTAAAGATAGTCCCTGATGATATGAAGTTATTCGCTTACTGAAAGGGACTCCAGTTGTCTTAAAAGAACCCTTTCCATCACAGTAGACCCAGTTGGTAGATCAACCTCAAACTTCTACTTCCTCTGGTTCCCAAGTGTTCATGATGCAAGTTTCATCACCTGTCTCGATCGCTACTTGAACTAAGGATTATCAAGCTACGTCTAAGAAGACAATGGAGAAAGAAACCGTTAATACTCCTTCTACTTATACTCCGTCCACTTTTGGTTTGATCCATATCAAACACCCTAACAGTGAGTCTGTCATTTGACCACCTCCTAAAGGTGTTCTTCGGAAGTCATCTTTTAATCTGAACGCTAGAGCTGCGCAGCGTTACAATATTGTTGAGGACTTAGCTTAGGCACCTTCGGCGATGTCTGTCTTGGAGGTTCTTCAATCCTGTCCAACGCAACAGAAGTCACTGTTGTTTGCTATAGGCGCTATCGATCCTTCTGATTTGAGTTTGATTACTTTCGATTTAGAGAATCATGTGCCTCGTCTTCCTCATCAAATTTCATTTCTGATACAGGTAGTTATCAGAGGAAAGACAATTCATCAAGCGGTTATTGATGAAGGTGCCTTTGCCTACATCATGTCAGTTTCATGTTGGAAATCCATTGGCTGTCCTCCTCTTAACCAATCTTCGAACACCTTGGAAGCCTTTGATGGAAAAGGTTCATGACGATATGGTATTCTCACAAACTTGCCGATTACATTAGAAGGAAAGACTGTTGAATTAGAAGTAGAAGTTGTAGATGCCAATCTCAACTACAACCTTCTTCTTAGGCGAAGCTAGACTCACGCCATGTTTTGTGTGGTGTCTTCTTTGTTCAGTGTAATTCGCTTTCCCCATGGAGGAAAAATTGTCACAGTTGATCAACTGCCTTTATTTTCTTTTGGTTCATCCAACGGTAACATTCCTTACATGGGAAATACTGAGATTCCTTACGAGAGTGTGGGAACAGGTCTCTTCAAAGACTCTGCTTTAATGGGTACCTTTTCTCTCCCACCTCTGAATGTTCATTCAGTCAATATGATCTCAGACTCTACGGATCCTTGGATTATCCCTACTGAAGATAAAATTGACTCATTTGGTGATGTTATGCCCTTAAGTCCATTGGAGATAAATTATCAAGAAATTTTCTTAGCTTCGACGACCACTTCAGAAAGTCATAGTATCTTCAATATGAACCTAGACACTTACATTCCATCTCCTTGGCTTGGTTCTTGGGATTCTCCAAATCCTTTGAACGAGACATCCCCCACTGACGAGAGTATCATAGAGGTCATGTCTCTGGATGAAATTCCATGGAACAGTTTGCATCATCGTTCTTCTTTTCTCCTAAGCCTTGATGATATTCCTTCCTGTCTTGAAGCATTTGTTTCTCATTCTCCTACACCTCCACTTCAGACACCTATCTAGGTGCATGAAGTCTTGTCGGAGAGTAAAATGGGAAACATTACTGTTACAATGCCTCTTGACATTTCCGTTAAATTGGGAATTGTCGAGAACATTCATATTGGGGTTTCATGTTCTCTAGATGAGATCAGGATTTATACTCAGCTTTTTAAAGAATTCTGAGACGTTTTCGCTTGGTCGTATGAGGAAATGCCTAGTATCAATCCAACCATAGTGGTGCATGCGATTCCCACTTACCCTGGAGATAAGCCTGTTCGACAACGGCTTTGCCCTATGCACCCTTGAAAGGATGTTGCTATCAAAGCATAATTAGAGAAGCTTTTGAAATCAGGTTTCATTTATCCTATTCCATTGACGGATTGGGTATCCAATATCGTCCCTGTTGCCAAAAAGCAGGGCATGGTACGTGTTTGTGTTGATTACCGTGATATCAATCGCGCGTGTCCTAAAGACAATTATCCTACTCCCTTTATCAACCAAATCATTGACGAATGTGCTGGGAGTGAGATTTTTTCGTTCATGGATGGTTTTTCTGGCTATAACCAGATTAACATTTCACCTGACGATCAACATAAAACAACATTTATATGTCCCTGGGGTACTTTCGCTTACAAAAAACTTCCCTTTGGTTTGAAGAACACTGGTGCTACCTTCCAACGAGCAATGTCCTATGCATTCCATGAAATTCGACACATTTTTCAACCATACCTCGACAACTTACCAACTCATTCATCTAAACGTCATGACCATCCAGGTCACTTAAGAGCTATCTCTGTACGATTTCGGCATTACAATGTCCATCTCAATCCACATAAGTGTGTGTTTTGCATCGAGTCTGGACAGCTCTTAGGTTTTGTGGTGTCTTGTGAAGGTGTCAAGATTGATCCTTTGAAAGTTGAGGCCATATTCAATGTACCCCCTCCTTCATCACTGCTGCAATTGCAGAGCTTGCAGGGAAAAGCTAATTTTGTCCATCAATTTGTCCCTAATTACGCCGAACTTGCCAAAGGTTTTACTTGCTTACTTAATAAGGGGATCCCTTTTATTTGGGATGAAGTTGCCCAAAAATCCTTCCATGCTTTGAAGAATGCCCTGATTAGTGCTCCTTTACTGCATCCCCCAATTACTGCCACGATTATTTCCTGTATTTGGCTACAACTGATACCACTATTGCTATGGTGTTAGTTCAAGACGACAATGATGGCAACCAACACATGGTTTATTATATGAGCTGAAACCTTCTTGATACCAAGTCTCAATATGCTCATGTTGAGAAGCTTGTTTTGGCGGTGGTTCATGCCATCCAAAGGTTTCGACACTATATCCTTTTACAGAAAACCACCATGATTTCTGATTCCAACCCCATGACATATAGACTGACTCGCTAGTTACTAGGGGAATACTCCAAATGGATTGTGATCCTATATGAGTTTGATTTGGAATTTACTACTGCCAAATCCAAGAAATCGCTCGTCTTTGCTAAGTTAATCTATGCTCTTCCATCTGGAAGCACCCCAATTGATTTTACTCAGTAGATACCCGATGAAACTCTATTTCTGATCAGCACTCTTGACCCATGGTATGGATACATTATTATTTATTTCCAAACCTAGACTTTCTGATCTAAGTTGTCCCAATCCAACCGACGTCGCATTCAACATCAGTCCCAACCCTATCGGATCCTTGGTTACATTGTATAGGGTCGGTCTGGACTCTATCCTTCACAGGTGTCTCACCCTTGAAGAGGTTGAGCGGGTCTCAAATGATTGCCACTCTGGTGCCTCTAGTGGTCATATGTCTAGATATGCCACTGCTCAGAAAATCCTTCGCGTCAGTTATTTATGGCCTTCTATCTTCAAAGACTGCATTATAGTTGTCTAAAAGTGCCATGAATGCCATATTTTCAACCGCAAGCAGCGCGTCCCACTTGCACCCCTACACCCAGTAATTATCATTGGCCCATTTTCCAAATGGGGTATTGATTTCATGACATGTAACCCTTGCTCGGTCGAGGGGCATGGTTATATCATCGTCGTCGTTGACTATTTTACGAAATGGGCCGAGGCGATGCCTACATACAATGTTGACAGTATTACTGCTACTCAATTCCTTTTAACCACGTCATAGCATGTTTTGGTGTCCCTCAAGCTATCGTGACTAACCATGGATCACATTTTTGTCAGCACATGATGGCAGAGCTAACTTCTCAGTTGGGCCTTTGACATGATAGCTCAACTCCTTATTATCCACAGGCCAATGGCCAAGTTGAAGTAGTCAATAAGGTTTTGATTACTATGCTTCAGTGTACCATTGGGAAATACAGTAAGGATTAGCATTTAATGCTATTCTCAGCTCTTTGGGATTACAGAACTTATGCTAAGACGACCACTAGATTCACTTTGTTCCAGTTGGTGTACGGTTTAGAGGCAACTCTTCCAATCAAATGTGAAATCCCTTCACTTAAGCTAGCTATCGAACTTCTTCTGAATACCTCGCCTGAAGAGGAGCGGCTACTGTATCTTGAGAGACTTGATGAGACTCGTCGCATTGCTGCGATGGTCATTGAAGCTCAAAAGAAGTGAGTCAAAGCTCATTTTGACCAAACCGTTTCTCCTCACACTTTTTCTTAAGGTGACTTGGTCCTTCTTTACAATCAAGCCAACGATAAATTGGGGGTAGGAAAGTTCGAACCCATATGGCATGGGCCCTACATCATCAAACGTGTTTTACAGAAAGGTGCCTATGAGCTATGTGATTATGAGGGAAATGCATTGTCATAGCCCCATAATGGGTTGTATCTCAAAAAGTATTATGCGTGAAATTCGTGTAATAACTTTTGTACATTAGTGTGTTAATTCATTAGTGTGCATTTTTTATTTTTGGTGTGTTTGTTTGCTTTGCAGACATATGTTTTTTTTCTCACCCTATGTTCCACTCGGTTTGCAGATATCATCAGGTCATTACATTGGTTTTGTTGAGGGTTCTTGTCGTAGCACACAGAACCTCTCTTTCGTAGCATGGGTACTCAATGACCCTAATGGCGAGATGATTAACTTACAAGGTATCTTCCTTGGTCGAACAACCAATAATATTGCTTAATATAGTGCAGTTATTGAACTCTTGTCAGAAGCAGTTGCTCTTGGAATTAGGGATTTAGTTGTCAAGTTGGATTGGCAACTTGTTGTGTTACAATTAAACAATCATTACTCAGTGAGAAATCCATAAATATTACGTATGTCTCTACGTGTTAGATTGCTAGAAATAATTTTTTATTATATTACATATCAATATATTCCACGTAATTTAAATACATTAACCAATGCATTAGCAAATCTTGTTCTTGATAGACAATTGCGTCATTTATAAAAACAAATCATGTTATGAACACATAAGAAGAAATAAAACATATATATATCGCGTCTGTCAGAGTATTAACATAAAATGTCAAAAATAGAGTGTTCTAGGACACTTGGCTTTTGAAGCCTACAAAATGTGTAAAAGACTACATAAACTATCAAACTATACGATGCTCATGATGGCACAAGACCGCCATGATCACTCGGCCTAGCAGCCGTTGCAGTCTCGTGAAGAATCCCATAGTATGTCTCTGCCAACACAGTGGAACGTCATTAATAGTGGCATAATCTAGAACCCCTCAAGTTATTGCCTCCAGATTGCGCTCCATCTCAGCTAAGGGGTCAGCCCCTTCCTCGTAGTCTGCACCCACTATCGGATGGGCAGCTCACCGTGCTATTGGTGACATGCCTGGTGGTCTCTCTGGTCCCACATCTACACATTTATCATAAGTTGAGTCTCAGTTTACACTTTTATAAAAATCATAAAACTTGAAAAAATCCCAAAAAACAAGTTTTTACCTGCATCGGTCCATTGTTCGCTTGGTGGCAGAGGTAGATCTAGATCCCACCTGAAATCTGTGCCAGCATAAGCATAGTCATCTACCACAAGTAGTTGGCGTTCAAGCCAAGCAAAGAACTGTGGTGGATAATGCATATGTTGACTCGTGCCTCCTCGAGGCATGAGCTGGCTCCATCTCACGAGTCTCGGATCTCGGGGGGTAGGATGTGGTACTTCTGCCCATTAATACCAGAAGAGGGGCACTCGCTCCAAAAAGAAGGTCACCAATATAGAACCGAACCCGAATTGCTTCAGGTTTCCATGCTTACCCTTGGTCAGTTGTCGCTTCATGTTTTCCAAAAGGCCTCCACACCAGTTGAAGATGGTGGGGGTCAAACATGCGATAGCATACTGGAATTGAGACTTTGAAGCCTCATGCAAAGCTTGTGTGTCGGATACACGCGCCATGGTGAACAAAATTGTTCTCAAGACGAGGTTGTTGGTGATTTTTGCTATCTTCACCTTACCTCCGTTGGTTATCTCGGCACCAGGACAATATCTCTGGACTAGACCCTTGGTACTCTCACCTCCTTGGCGAGATCTAAAGAGTTGAACTGCTTCTCCTCGATGGGATAATCCCATGATGAAATAGATGTCCATCTCCTCAAGTTCCAGTTCTTGCCCTTTTATGATGAAGATCTCTCGATCTACATCCCAAAGGTTGATCAAATAAGGTAGTAACTCCATCTAAGCCCTCAACCCTGTGGTCCTGAAGAATTTCAGCAGTCCATAATCCCTCAAAGCATTTATGCATGCCGGATCCTGAGATGCTTGGAAATATTCGGCCTCATGGCCTCTTTCTTTCCACTCCAAGACCATATTCTCCTGCAAAACAACATTTAAACACTTATTAATGCTTTTTACATGGATCAAAATCAACATTTTTTGCTTAAAAGAGAGTTTTTAATTTAAAAAAATCGCTCTCGGTGCCATCGCACCTATTTTTATAAAGAGTGCGATGGAATTGCGTGAGCCGTTGGGCTCGAGCATGACCATCGTGGGTGTGATGACCATACCCGCAATGGTCATAAAAAAGTAATGAAATGCAAGAGCAGGGATGAGGTTCTTACCTGTCGCAGATGGATCGTGAAACGGTACCTAGATCTCCTACAACAGCCACTAGAAAATCAAGAGAATTAGGGCATAAAAGCACTTTCAGAGCTCAGTTTGGTAAAATGGTAAAAAATGAAATTACTTTTACCTATTTATAAGTTTTTAAAGTCATTTTATCAAATATTTTCGTAATATTTTAATATTTTCTCTCGATATTAGTGATGGGTGTGTTTCTTGTGCAGTTACAAGTGCCTTCAATGTGAACAATGATCATTATTGACCGATTATGGGAGTTTTATTTTATCTCTTTTTCGGACTCCTTAAATAAACGAAAAAGGAACCCCCCTAGAGTCATCTTTCAGCGCTTTTCTGACTCTCGAAAATTGAAAAGATTGTCGAGTACTTGCCATTTTGAACTTGTTAAAGTAAATGAATCGACGTCACCTCAGTATACATTTACCCCTTTTTCAGGCTAATATTGACTATTTACGAAAAAGGTACACCTTGATCGACATGGTTAAGAGGTTCCTTTGGATATTGTTTTCTACCTTTTCAGATTCGAGGGACAAATTATGAAAAGGGACATGATGGAGTTTTTTTTTTTGGTTTCTTTTTCAAACTCTCTAAACATGAAAAAGATACCGAGTTATTCTTAGGTTGAGCTCGTTAAAAATTTACAATGAAAAACTCATCACCATGATGATATCGAGCTTCTCCTTCCTAGGGCTTGTAAAACTTACTAGGATGGATTCATTCGAAGAATGAACTTACATAACAAGCATATGCTATCCCCTTCAAGCTTGTGATAAAAATAATTGGGGTACTCACTAGAAATAGTGGGGGGAAATGAGGATGAGACATCCTTTGTATAAGCAGCATGTCGCTCTTGAACATGACATTATTTGCTCTCATGTCGGGTTTGGGACATCCTCACTTGGTCACTTGTCCTCCCAGGTTTGGGTAATCAATTTTGCCTCTCATTTGACTATTCGACACTGTCATCATGACCTTTAGTTCCATGTTGAGTTAGATGCTGCCACACTCCAGAGTTGTGTCACCAATATGTTCAAGAGAAGTCCAATCTACAGTTATTTACCTATACATTGTTTGAGTCATTGCTACAGTCCTGAATATTATTCCACTTTATTCCTTGTTTCGTGTCGATGATGGGGGATTCATCATTGCCCTCCTTCGATGGGTCACTTCCTATCGACTTCAGCTCATTATCCAGGAAGATGACTTAGGAACTCCCTTTCAGTACCTTAGAGTTGGCATGCCCTAATGGCTAGTTCTTCGCATCCGACGACAGGTCTTCATTATTGGCTTTCGATCGGGTGATTCCACGAGTGTTCGACCTCAGCTTCATTATCACATTCACGGATTGTATTGTTGTACCTTGAGAGCCATTGTCATTATTGGTGGTTTCTCTTGTACTTGTTAATGGTCCACATCATTGGCCGGTAATCATGTGGTTTTCCAGCATGCTCGACTTCAACACGTTTATTCACATGCTGGAATTCGTACATTGTGTTAGAATCGGTATTTTCATCCCTCCGTTAGAGATCAAATCCTCTTGTTGCATTTCATATTAGGTGTCTCGCCCAGTCATTTGCATTCCATTAGGTGCATGGATCATCTGACGGTAGTGGCATTCCTACAGTTTCCCTCATATTATCTACCTGTTGGCTCATGTCTGTTTATTAAAAAGCATATACAGTCTTCTTTTTATCTTAAAGATTGCAAAGGTTGTCTTTAGGGTTTCATTGTCAATTAGGTCTAGGGTTTCATTAGGGTTTCGTCAAAAAATGTTTCAAAGTGTCCAATAATTACCAGCAGGCCATGAGGAGGTTTCAATATCAATAAATTTCATCGCCAAGTGTTCGAAAATGTGTTTTTCCTCAAAACTCTGTTTTGAGGAAAAAACAGAGTATTTAGCTTTTATTGTACAAAATCATGAAAATTTTGTTTTCTTCATTGCATAGCACTCTATCTGCAACCCTGGTTTCTTTCCTTAGCCCAGAAGCTCCAACACCTGCAAAACAAGCAAAGCTCAGGTCATTTAGTTCATCACAAAACTCAAATGAAGTGAAAAAGTCCAAAAAACAGAGTTTGAAGATAAAGTCATTTGCAAAACATTATGAAAGTGGGTTTGGCAAAATTAAAATTGAAAAGCTCATGTATAAATCATTTCTTCAAATGTATAAAGTTCATTTGTACTCCAAGAGCAAAGAGAAGCAAGGCAAAGCGATTTTGGTGAGTAAGAGGGAAGTTTGGGTGAAAATCGTTGCAAGTTACCGGCGCGGCGCACTCACCAGGCGCGGCGCATTGGGCCTCATTTTACAGTGTAAAAAAGCACGGGCGCGGCGCATTGGGCTAGATGCGCGGCGCACACAGCCAGAGAGCCCGAAACTGCTAGAACTTGCTCCAAATCGCCAAATATCGCATGAATTTGTGTTGATACAAGTAGGTAGAGCCTCCATCATTGTTTTTTATCCAAGTTTGGTGCTTATATCATGGTGGTTGATGAATGGTAATTGTTTAAAAAATCAAACCCTACCATTTGAAATTCCTCAAAGAAACTTGTTGCTAGGGTTTTGATTGACTGTTTTGCCACCAAGTTCACTCCCTTATCACATTTTTCCATTGATTTCATTATTCCCTAAGTTCCCCTACCCCCTAAATTCACTAATCCCCTATCCCAAGTTCCCTTTCCCAAAATCCCAATTGTAAATCCCCAAACCCTAATCCTATACAAAAACTCCCAAAACATCCCATATTTCCCTAACTAAAATCTATCCCAACAGTCCCTAAATTCCCCACTATTTTTCCCTCCCCTTACAGTCCCTCATTTCACTGTTTTCCCTTGGTGGCAAAGGTCAAACACATCATCAAAGGCAGTTCAAGACAGTTTGACATATCAACACCTATTTCTCCAAGACAGTTTACCTACCAGCAGACATGGCATCTGATCCTTCATATGATTATGAAGAGGAGACCCAAAGTGACTCACCCACAGAGGGACATGCACCCAGGAGGCCTCATAGAGGTGGCAAACATATCAGAGAAGAACCAACCACTCTTGCTGAATTATAGGCCTGCCCTCTTGCCATCTTTTGTTTCCAACATCAGTCATGTTATGAATTTTGTGAGAAGGTTGCTAATATTCAGTTTCATCATGAGTTGGCCCGCTTGTTTGTACTGCATTTACATGGTGATCAAGCCACTCTAGCTGGTGTCACTTTCACATTAACACCAGAATCCATTTCATTAGCAACCGACATACCTAACATTGGAGAGCCATGGAACAAGAGGCAGAAAATTGACCGGCAGCATTATGAACCATACATCAAACCCGGTTTTTTGAGACAGCTCAAGAGAGTGTTTCCTTTTCGGTACCTCAAGGATGAATATGCTCCTTTAATGAAACTCATCATGAAGTATTTCAGCTGTGAGGGCCGGTTCTCCCGCTTATATGCTTATCATATCAGGCTGCTGATGCATTTTACCCGGGTACGAATGATGAACATTCCTTACTTCATGTGCCGAAACATAGAGAAGATGACCACCCTTGTGCAGCACAAGACCCCTCAGCAGCAGTTCAACAGTATTTATCATTTTGCTCTCATCAAAATTGTGGTCGTTCATCAGCTTGGTTTACAGGGCATCACTTGGGATGACTTCATCTCTCGTGAGTTTTTCAGAGTTTCACAGGGACCTTCAGAGGCTGGGCATGAGACAGGTGGACCTTCCTATCAGCATGAGGGCCATGAGACACAGACCGCTAGTGTGCCAGTGTTCATCACCTATCAGAAGGGCACTAGACAGTTGTTTGCAGCAGCAAAGCGAGTGTTATCTCCACCAAGGGTGGAAGGGGCCTCGCTTCCATCCTCAGCACAGCAGGTTCAGGACCGAGGCAAGAGGCCACTACAGGAGGAAGGACCATCAGGTGAGTGGGATACTAATTTCATCCTCATTGAGGGTGATGATACTGATATGGGCCCGCAAAGCACAAATCTTAGAGAAATCATTAAGGAGCAGCAGGCAAACATTGATGCCTTGTCAACCAACTTGGATCGAGCTCAACGGACTATACAGTACCTGGAGCAGAGGAATAAATTGCTTGAGGACTAGCAGGTGGTTGTGGAGTTGCAAAACATTCGGGAGAATCGCCAAGATGCCCAAAGGAGGAGGGTGGAGTTCACTTCATTGGAGTAAGAGATCAATGCTAACGGGGAGTCATGGCTTGAAAGAGTCAATATCCACTTGGATAGGAAGCTGGAGAAGGCCATAAATGAAAATAATATGCTTAGAAACTTGTCATATCATTACTTGTCGCGGAACTTGGTGTGCCAAGCGAGAATCAGCAGTTTGAAAGGAAAGTTAAAGAGAGCATCAAGGAGGAAAAAAGAGGATGAAGGACTTCAGATATTGGCTGAGGCTTCCTTGGCCCAACATCATGCTTGATAGAGAAGACTCAGCCCAAATTTCAAGAAATTTGGAGCAATTTTTGCATTTTGAAAATTTTTGGCACAAAAAACAGGTTTTTCTGCCCTATGCGCCGCGCCACGTGGCGCTCGCTTTTGCTGGAGGCTTCCAAATCACAAAAAATCAGCATTTTGGATTTTTCATGAATAATTATGCTTGCCTCTCTATGGCCAAGAAATTTGGGCAGGTTTTGAGCCCTCAAAAAGGTCAAAAACACTCAAAAAATGACCTCACTGCCCCTATTTTGACACACAGGAAGCAGTGTTGGGAGAATGGACTTTTGGAGGGGAAAATTGAGGCCAAATTGAAAAATTCCACTTGAGTTGGAAAGTAGACAGGAAAACCTTTCTAGCAAGCACACCTGGAGCTCATTTGGACATCGGGAAGGCCTCCAAAAGTGGGTCCAAACAGGCGCAACGCATAGAGAATCAGGGGCGGTGCATAGAGGAAAAATTGCCAGTTTGACCAAGTTTTGCTCTGTTTTTCACCCAGTTTTGCCTAGTTTGACTTTTTTACTTTCCTAATGGAAAATTTGTGATGTAATTTGATGTATATTGATGGATCATGATGTAAATATGTTATATTTTCACTTGTATAGGTAGATTCATCAGTTTAAAGGTTGTTTGAAACTGAATGAATCAGTTCCCTTGTTTCTAGAGGCATGCTATTATGTTGCCTAGTTTCTAGTTCTCAGTTTAGAATCAGTTGGATCAGCTCCTAAACATGTGAGCTCGACCCCTAGAGGCAAGGATGAGCTATGTTTGTCTATATTATGTTGTTTTTCAGTCATTAGCATGGTTGGACTCTTGAGAAAGCATTGAGCTTCATTGTACACTCATATTTTCATTTTGGCTAAGGAATTGAGACCGGATTTGTAGCACTCTTTGGGATTCATGTGGCAATTTGTATTAGTACAATGCTTCTCTTTGTAATTGTGAATTTGCTTATGTGATTGCATGCCATTATCTATCTTATTTCTTCTGAACTAAACAAACAAGAGTGTAAGTAGAATTCATTGAAAGTGCAGTGCTCTACTTGAAGTTTGCTTTAGTTATTTGATGTTTTCAGCTATTTGGGGAGGATCCATGATTGCTCTTGCCCTCTTCAACATCTCACATGTCTATTCCTTCCATCTCACTTAAATTTCAGTGCCAAACGATTGCCTACCTTGCCCCATTGAGATCTCTGCAGAACTAAGCCTCAATCCCCGCAACCCCAAAATGCGCCTTTCCCTTTGAGCCAACAAAACACTATTTTATCAAATCAACTCTCTTGCACATATACCTAGCCTAAAATCAGAATATATTTCAGTCATCTCAAGCTCCATAGATCATTATTTGTTGAGATTGACCCGGAGAGAGCCCTCTCCTGACCTGGTAGGGCTAGCTACCAGGCTGAGCATGGTTTGATGTTGGCCCTGGATCCTACCTTTTCAGCCTGAGGTAAATCTAGGCACTAACATAGTGGCGACCATACTGGGGAAGAAATTGTTTTTTTGTTAGTGTTCTTTGTTTTATAGACTACAGACGGAGCCTGAAGTTAGCCAGGTAGCCTTCAAAACGCTCTTGCTTTGCATTAGCAAAAGTAGATAAACGCTGCTTCAGTCAATCTCCGGTTTAGTCTTATAAGCTGAACATCTGACTTGCAAATTGCCCCAGTAACATGTATCAAGTTCAGATCTGATTATTGATGGTGGACAACGATCATACACTGGAAAGGCTGAAATCATTCACCTGGCGACTCTAGTGTCGAAGAATCCCAAGTTTCAGAATTTTTATGGCGACTCTACCATTCAAGAACCAGTAGCCTAAAAAATTTCTTGGTCAATTCATTGTTATCAAAATGGATTTGCTTGCTCGACGGTATGCTCCCATGAGCCGAGATCACATTCCAGGTTTTCCAAATAAAATTCTGAAGGTAGATTGGCAAAGGAATTTGCCTACGTTTAAAGATGATGATAGGAAGGATGCTGCTTTACATCTGGTTAGATTTCACATACATATTCGCAAGTTGAAGGTTGATTTTCCTGAAGATTGCTTGATGAAGATATTCATGGCCACTCTGGAAGGTGAAGCCCGATCTTGGTATGAAAGTTTTCCGCCTGCTTGCATTTACTGTTTAAAGGATTTTCATACCATGTTCCTTGAAAGGTATAAAGAATCTTATCCACCATAAAATCTAGTTCAGAACTGTTGCAAACATGCTTATAGTTTTATTGAAAATCTTGAGAAAGTTTATGAAGATGATGACTTCATGGATGATGAGATCATGGAAGCCCTGTATGAAAATCCATTTCAGCAGCATAAAGAGGATACTTATCAAGATGCGCAGGAAAATTTGCAGCAGGATCAAGATCTAAGAACAGTGGAAGATGATGAAGGAGAAGGTTTTATTTCAAATATGTCCATAGAAGAAGTCAGCATGCAGGAAAGTCAAGTTTCAATTTCAGAATGTGATAGAGTCAAGTTGGCTATTTCAGATCTAGATTCAGATCGTGATGATCAAGACTACCTTGTTTTGAATCCCATGAAGGAGAGCTCTGCTGTTGAGATCATCTAGAATGAAGAAGATAGAGTTATTGACCCAAGTGTTCTCATTTCATTAGAACCAAGCCTGCATAAGGAGGTAATCCAGTCATTTTATGAAAAACAAGATGAGATCTTTGTTCAAGTAAGTGAAAAATCTTCTTTCAATAACTCAGTGGTAAATGATAATTTGGTTACAATGTCATATGAAGATAATCAACAATGTTTTCAAATTTCAGAAGATCAGGGAATTGAGGACTGTCGGTCAGGATTTTCATGTTTAGAAATGTTATTTCAAGAAGACAATACTTGCTTGAGCAAAAGGAAACAAAAAGTCTTATCTCCTCTGTCTGAAGATGAGATAGATCGACTCTTGAAAGGTCAGGTTACAGCCAAAGCTAATGCAGGTCTGCAGTGTGCACATGGTCAAGACAGTGTTGGTGAAACTTCTTCTTCTTTTGAAAATGATGACAGTCTTGACATTAGCCTTATAGATCAGCGAATAGATAATATTCTCTTTCATGAAAACGATAAGGCTGTCATGTTTGATAATCTTGAAGATTGTTTTCTATTTAAGAATGACCTAGACCATGAAATTGAGGAATGTGAGTCTGAGAGACACAGTAAGCCAGAATTCAAGTCAGTTACTATCAATCAGCAACCCACTGTTCTTTCAGATCAGAATAAAGGGAGTACTTGTATTTTTGCTGCTGGATCTCAAGACAAAATAGTGCTTCAGGATTATCAAGATCCCTTTGGCATTCTTTTGCAAGCATTAGAGAAGATAAATGTTGCCTGGTTCGTTATCATAAGCCTTGGTTTCAGTGGTTATTGTGAGTTTCCTACATGTACATCGTTCTACCTGCTCGGGGAAAGTGAGAGCAGAATTTCATTGAGTAGCCATTTGTTGGATTGGTTACATTGGAAGGCTCACTACACATGATTGTACATATTTCATCAGTAGGCAGGTGGTTGTCATCATGATTTGAAGCCCTCAAATCTCGATGGACTGCTGCCCTTTGAAAGCTTTGTAAGTACTTGTTTCAGTTAAGTCAGTCTTGAGTCATTTTTTGTTTCAGTTAGTTTAAAGATAGTTTCATCTGAGTGTCCAGTTTCAGCTTTTGAGAGTCTTGTTTCAGTTTTGGATTAGTCAGTTCAACTATGAGTCTTGAGTCAAAGTTTCGTAGTAATTGGTTTTTGGGTGTTTTGAAGTTATTGACTCCATAGCCCAATGGACGAAAGGCACTGCCTGCTTTCCCAGAGATCTGTAGTTCTTGGCACCTCCAGGGAGCTACCATCCCCATTGGAGCCAATGTTAGAGTTGGTATTTTCATCCCTCCGTTAGAGATCAAATCCTCTTGTTGCATTTCATATTAGGTGTCCTGCACAGTCATTTGCATTCCATTAGGTGCATGGATCATCTTACGGTAGTGGCATTCCTACAGTTTCCCTCATATTATCTACCTTCTGGCTCATATCTGTTTATTAAAAAGCATATACAATCTTCTTTTTATCTTTAAGATTGCAAAGGTTGTCTTTAGGGTTTCAATGTCAATTAGGTCTAGGGTTTCATTAGGGTTTCGTCAAAAAATGTTGCAAAGTCTCCAATAATTACCAGCAGGCCATGAGGAGGTTTCAATATCAATAAATTTCATCGTCAAGTGTTCGAAAATGTGTTTTTCCTCAAAACTCTGTTTTGAGGAAAAAATAGAGTATTTAGCTTTTATTGTACAAAATCATGAAATTTTGCTTTCTTCATTGCATAGCACTCTATCTGCAACCCTGGTTTCTTTCCTTAGCCCAGAAGCTCCAACAACTGCAGAACAAGCAAATCTCAGGTCATTTAGTTCATCACAAAACTCAAATGAAGTGAAAAAGTCCAAAAAACAAAGTTTGAAGATAAAGTCATTTGCAAAACATTATGAAAGTGGGTTTGGCAAAATTAAAATTGAAAAGCTCATGTATAAATCATTTCTTCAAATGTATAAAGTTCATTTGTACTCTAAGAGCAAAGAGAAGCAAGGCAAAGTGATTTTGGTGAGTAAGATGGAAGTTTGGGTGAAAATCGTTGCAAGTTACCAGTGCGGCGCACTCAGCAGGCACGGCGTATTGGGCCTCATTTTACAGTGTAAAAAAGCACGGGCGCGGCGCATTGGGCTGGATGCGCGGCGCACACAGCCAGAGAGCCCGAAACTGCTAGAACTTGCTCCAAATCGCCAAAAATCGCACGAATTTGTCTTGATACAAGTAGGTAGAGCCTCCATCATTGTTTTTTATCCAAGTTTGGTGCTTATATCATGGTGGTTGATGAATGGTAATTGTTTAAAAAAGTCAAACCCTACCATTTGAAATTCCTCAAAGAAACTTGCTGCTAGGGTTTTGATTGACCGTTTTGCCACCAAGTTCACTCCCTTATCACATTTTTCCATTGATTTCATTATTCCCTAAGTTCCCCTACCCCCTAAATTCACTAATCCCATATCCCAAGTTCCCTTTCCCAAAATCCCAATTGTAAACCCCCAAACCCTAATCCTATACAAAAACTCCCAAAACATCCCATATTTCCCTAACTAAAATCTATCCCAACAGCCCCTAAATTCCCCACTATTTTTCCCTCCCCTTACAGTCCCTCATTTCACTGTTTTCCCTTGGTGGCAAAGGTCAAACACATCATCAAAGGCAGTTCAAGACAGTTTGACATATCAACACCTATTTCTCCAAGACAGTTTACCTACCAGCAGACATGGCATCTGATCCTTCATATGATTATGAAGAGGAGACCCAAAGTGACTCACCCACAGAGGGACATGCACCCAGGATGCCCCATAGAGGTGGCAAACATATCAGAGAAGAACCAACCACTCTTGTTGAATTATAGGACTTCCCTCTTGCCATCTTTTATTTCCAACATCAGTCATGTTATGAATTTTGTGAGAAGGTTACTAATATTCAGTTCCATCATGAGTTGGCCCGCTTGTTTGTACTGCATTTACATGGTGATCAAGCCACTCTAGCTGGTGTCACTTTCACATTAACACCAGAATCCATTTCATTAGCAACCGGCATACCTAACATTGGAGAGCCATGGAACAAGAGGTAGAAAATTGACCGGCAGCATTATGAACCATACATCAAACCCGGTTTTTTGAGACAGCTCAAGAGAGTGTTTCCTTTTCAGTACCTCAGGGATGAATTTGCTCCTTTAATGAAACTCATCATGAAGTATTTCAACTGTGAGGGTCGATTCTCCCGCTTATATGCTTATCATATCAAGCTGCTGATGCATTTTACCCGGGTACGATTGATGAGCATTCCTTACTTCATGTGCCGAAACATAGAGAAGATGACCACCCTTGTGCAGCACAAGACCCCTTAGCAGCAGTTCAACAGTATTTATCGTTTTGCTCTCATCAAAATTGTGGTCGTTCATCAGGTTGGTTTACAGGGCATCACTTGGGATGACTTCATCTCTCGTGAGTTTTTCAGAGTTTCACAGGGACCTTCAGAGGCTGGGCATGAGACAGGTGGACCTTCCTATCAGCATGAGGGCCATGAGACACAGACCGCTAGTGTGCCAGTGTTCATCACCTATCAGAAGGGCACTAGACAGTTGTTTGCAGTAGCAAAGCGAGTGTTATCTCCACCAGGGGTGGAAGGGGCCTCGCTTCCATCCTCAGCACAACAGGTTCAGGACCGAGGCAAGAGGCCACTATAGGAGGAAGGACCATCAGGTGAGTGGGAGATTGATTTCATCCTCATTGAGGGTGATGATACCGATATGGGCCCGCAAAGCACAAATCTTAGAGAAATCATTAAGGAGCAGCAGGCGGACATTGATGCCTTGTCAACCAACTTGGATCGAGCTCAATGGACTATACAGTACCTGGAGCAGAGGAATAAATAGCTTGAGGACCAGCAGGTGATTATGGAGTTGCAAAACATTCGAGAGAATCGCCAAGCTGCCCAAAGGAGGAGGGTGGAGTTCACTTCATTGGAGCAAGAGATCAATGCCGACAGGGAGTCATGGCTTGAAAGAGTCAATATCCACTTGGAGAGGAAGCTGGAGAAGGCCATCAATGAAAATAATATGCTTAGAAACTTGTCATATCATTACTTGTCCCGGAACTTGGTGTGCCAAGCGAGAATCAGGAGTTTGAAAGCAAAGTTAAAGAGAGCATCAAGGAGGAAAAAAGAGGATGAAGGACTTCAGATATTGGCTGAGGCTTCCTTGGCCCAACATCATGCTTGATAGAGAAGACTCAGCCCAAATTTCAAGAAATTTGGAGCAATTTTTGCATTTTGAAAATTTTTGGCACAAAAAACAGGTTTTTTTGCCCTATGCGCCGCGCCACGTGGCGCTCGCTTTTGCTGGAGGCCTCCAAATCACAAAAACTTAGCATTTTTGGATTTTTCATGAATAATTATGCTTGCCTACCTATGGCCAAGAAATTTGGGCAGGTTTTGAGTCCTCAAAAAGGTCAAAACACTTAAAAAATGACCTCACTGCCCCTATTTTGACACACAGGAAGCAGTGTTGGGAGAATGGACTTTTGGAGGGGCAAATTGAGGCCAAATTGAAAAATTCCACTTGGGTTGGAAAGTAGACAGGCAAACCTTTCTAGCAAGCACACCTGGAGCTCATTTGGACATCAGGAAGGCCTCCAAAAGTGGGTCCAAACAGGCGCGACGCATAGAGAATCAGGTGCGGCACATAGAGGAAAAATTGCCAGTTTGACCAAGTTTTGCTCTGTTTTTTGCCCAGTTTTGCCTAGTTTGACTTTTTTACTTTCCTAATGGCAAATTTGTGATGTAATTTGATGTATATTGATGGATCATGATGTAAATATGTTAGATTTTCACTTGTAGAGGTAGATTCATCAGTTTAAAGGTTGTTTGAAACTGAATGAATCAGTTCCCTTGTTTCTAGAGGCATGCTATTATGTTGCCTAGTTTCTAGTTCTCAGTTTAGAATCAGTTGGATCAGCTCCTAAACATGTGAGCTCGACCCCTAGAGGCAAGGATGAGCTATGTTTGTCTATATTATGTTGTTTTTCAGTCATTAGCATGGTTGGACTCTTAAGAAAGCATTGAGCTTCATTGTACACTCATATTTTCATTTTGGCTAAGGAATTGAGACCGGGATTTGCAACACTCTTTGGGATTCATGTGGCAGTTTGTCTTGGTACAGTGCTTCTCTTTGTAATTGTGAATTTGCTTATGTGATTGCATGCCATTATCTATCTTATTTCTTATGAACTAAACAAACAAGAGTGCAAGTAGAATTCATTGAAAGTGCAGTGCTCTACTTGAAGTTTGCTTTAGTTATTTGATGTTTTCAGCTGTTTGGGGAGGATCCATGATTGCTCTTGCCCTCTTCAACATATCACCTATCTATTCCTTCCATCTCACTTAAATTTCAGTGCCAAAACGATTGCCTACCTTGCCCCATTGAGATCTCTGTAGAACTGAGCCTCAATCCCCGCAACCCCAAAATGTGCCTTTCCCTTTGAGCCAACAAAACACTATTTTATCAAATCAGCTCTCTTGCACATATACCTAGCCTAAAATCATAAGATATTTCAGTCATCTCAAGCTCCATAGATCATTATTTGCTGAGATTGACCCAAAGAGAGCCCTCTCCTGACTTGGTAGGGCTAGCTACCAGGCTGAGCGTGGTTTGACGTTAGCCCTGGATCCTGCCTTTTCAGCCTGAGGTAAATCTAAGCACTAACACATTGATCAGGTCGGGATGGAGCGCAAGACCCTGAGTCTTGTCTTTTATGGCTTAGGCTGCATGGATTTTTATGTTACGCATGATTATACACATGTTTATACTATATGGATGGTTGTGACCATATCGTGAGACTTAATAATTATAATGATCCTTGTTATCTGGATGGTTGCGCCCATACCATGGATCTTTTCATATAGCCTTCATCATCGGGATGGTTGCGTCCATGCTGTGGATTCATGCCTTGATCTCATATATGTATGTGTATATGCATCCTTGATTTGTAGGTCTCCTGACAACATGTGTCCTCGTCCTTGCCAAAATCTTGTAAAGCATCTCAGCAATCACTCCTCGTTCTGCCTTCATGCTTTAGGAGGCATCTGTTACACAATATTTTGTCATGCCTCCTACACTTCCCTGTGACATACCCTAAAGTGCTCGAAACATGATCATTATATAGTATACTCATCCATGTATACAGCTCAGATCCCTCCTTTAACTTTGCTTGGAAAATATCTGGAGCTTTCCCTGAAGAAATGGCTCTTGAAACCCTAAAATGAGAGTCATCGCCCTTATGAAGCTCAAAACCACAATGATCACCTATTGCACCATGTTAAGCCAGTGATGGCATCACTTTGTTCCCTTTCATACCCACGATGGTCTCAAAAAGGAAGTTTTCCCAAAGAGGATGAGAAGCTTCGTGATCTAGAAGCTTCCAGAGCAGCGAGCTGGAGGTGGTTTCGCATAAATGAGGTTGAATCCTCCTAATTTGACCTCTTGGTCTCATCCTTATGAGCTACCTCCTTGAGATGTGGGCCTAATCCTATCTTTGGGGAAGTCCTAACTCCCTCTCCCAACCTATAAATTTCTCCTCTCCCATTTCCAAATGGTTGATCTATGTCCATTTGCACCCCTATGTTGAGCTTGTGCTTAAAGGCTATTCATTAGACTTGGAGAAGGAGTGTTTGGAGAGTTTCTTGGCTTGGACTTGGATTACCACTCAAGGAGAACCTTTCAACATCAAGGCTATGGTTTTAAGCTTCCCTTTATTATTTAAATAATAATACAATTGTTGGTTCATCTTCCCAAAATATATATGTTCATGTATGTATTGGCTTGGCATTCCTTGATCAACTAAGTAGTTTATTATTGGATTTGCTATTGGTTTTGGCATGATTTGTTGTCTCTTGGTCACTTGTGTAGGTACATAAGCGTTGGAAGAAGCAAGAACAAGTTTGTGACACAATCAATTCGAGGATATCAACAAAGGGAATCAGAATAGTATCATAGCAAGGTAGGCCATCTCTCGTGTTCTACTTTTCATAAATAATCTAGGAAGATGTCTAGTTGATTGTCACTTTAGTTGCTAGACCCACTCATTGGGCTAGAGGGATCGTCTCTGTCTGCGGAGAGGATTAACCTTGTCAACACCCCCTCTACGGGGTCCGGGCGTGCCCCAAGGAATTTTGTTTTGGACCCTATATTAGGTGGGCAGACCTACCTATGGTTTTGGGCATGATGGTTTTCTGCCCATGGTATTTTATAGATCTGGTCAAGGGAACTACGGTTATGTTCTAATCCAGGGTTAATGGATTGAGGTTTATGGATGCTTCGGCATGTATATATATGTATTGTAACATTGAAAGGAATATAATGAAAAATCAATCTAGTAGTCCCGGTTTTGGGATCCAAGGGAAAATCTCTGTGTATATATGTTTTATGTTTTATGCTCTCGCCATTGTTTATTTTCTGTTTTTAGAATTCGTATGCAGGTAATTTATGTACAGGGTTAAAACCTACATTTGGTGTCGGAGTTGTTTTGGCTTCAAGGGGACACCTTTGCTGCTGAGGGATTTTGCTCAGGCCTGTGGTAGACCTTGTTCAATGGGAGATCTACGGGATCGATTCTTGTGGTGAAAGAGGATCACGAGCAGTGGAAAGATAGAGATCGAGAAATTTAATGGTCAGAGTTTTGAGTTATGGAAACTCAAGATGGAGGATCTATTGGTGGATAAAGATCAGTGGATCGCGATAGATCTGGGTACTAAACCAACGACAATGTTACTAAAGACTGGGCGAAGTTGGATCAGAAGGTAAAGAGCACAATACGGTTGTGTATCTTAGATTCATTATTGTTGAATGTATCATGGGAAGCTTCAACAAAGGCTTTGTGGGGCAAGTTAGGGACTTTGTACCAATCTAAGTCTCTGGTGAATAAATTGTTCCTACAGAAAAAGTTGTATAACCCGAGGATGAAGGATGGAGATTTGGTGACAGAGCATATGAACACCTTTAATATTGTGGTAAGCCAATTGTTATCTATTGATATAAAAATTTAAGATGAAGATAAGTGCATTAATTTTTTTGTGTTCTCTACCAGATTCGTGGGATAGTTTGGTTGTTGCAATAGGTAGAAATGTGACTGCCTTACAGTTTGATGAAATAGTCTCATCCTTGTTGTCGGAGGAGATGAGATAGAAAAATATGGAAGGCTAGAATAGTGATGCCTTGCCTGTATGAGGACGATCCCAAGATAAAAACGAAAATAAATCCTCGAGTGGGAGATCTATATCTAGAGGGAGATCTAAATCTCTAGGAAAACCTGTAAAGGTGTGCTAGAAATGCGGAAAGGAAGGGAACTTCAAAAAGGACTGTAGATCTAAAGCTCCTGAGAAAGGGATGATGCTCCTTCTGCAAAGGCAAAAACCACCTCAGATGAAGGTGGGGATGAGTACTTGGCTTCTTCTTCAAGTACACATGTAGATCATGAGACATAGTTGATTAACTTGATGCATCCTTTCACTTCACTCCCCATAGGGAGTGGTTTTATGAGTATGATAAATATGATGGTGGTGATGTCTTCTTAGGGGATGACTAGATTCTTCAGTCGCAAAAAAGTCAAGTTGAAGTTGCAAGGTGGAAGGATTATAACACTTCAGGGTGTTCTGCATGTTCCTGCATTAGCCAGAAATCTGATTTTTGTAAGCAAGTTGGATGATGCAAGTGTAAAAATAGTGTTCGAGAAAGATACCTGCAAGATGGTTCAAGGAGCACTAGTATTGATGTGGGGAGTTCGGATTCGAACTTTCTACAAGCTTCAGGGTAGCACTGTTATTGATGGGTGCAACAGTTTTGTGGTTCCTGAAAGTGGAGCAGAAAATCTAGTGGTCTCTGGAGAAAATACCATGCTATGGTATCAAAGGCTTGGACATATTGGAGAGAAGGGCCTTCGAATACTTCATGGTAATGTTATGGTAGAAGGTATGTCTAATTTCTCTCTGGATTTTGATTTCTGTGAAAATTGTGTATATGGGAAGCATAATCGGGTGAGTTTCCCCTTTGGTGCTAAGAGGGTGAAATAGATATTAGAGCTTGTGCACAGTGATGTGTTTGGACCTATGTCAGTTCCATCACTGGGTAAGTCTGTGTACTATGTATCATTTATAGATGACTTCTCAAGGAATACGTGGATATATTTCCTCAGGAAGAAATTTGAAGTCTTTGAAAGCTTTAAAGAATTTAAGGCTCTGGTGGAAAACGAGACAGAGAAGGAGATAAAGGTGCTGAGGATAGATAACGGTGGAGAGTTTTGCAAGAAGGAATTTGAAAAGTTTTGTACTAAGTGTAGTATAGCATGACATAAGACTACTCCATACACACCTCAACAAAATGGAGTTGCAGAAAGAATGAACAGAACATTGATGGAAAAGGCAAGAAGCATGCTCAGTGGTGTCGGGTTAGGACAAGAATTTTGGGTAGAGGCGGTGGAGACTACATATTACTTAGTCAACAGATCACCTTCATCAACGTTGGAGGATAAGACTCCACAAGAGGTTTAAAAGGATGGTTTAAAAGGTTATAAGCTTTGGAACCCATAAATAAGGAAGGTTGTGTACAATCGCGATGTGGTGTTTAGAGAGGTGAAAGATGTTATTAAACATGAAGTCCTACCAAAGGAACATGAGAAGATAGAGTTTGAGCTAAAGGAGGAGGAATCAAACTCTACAGCAGAAGAGGAATCAGAAGATGAAGAGCCACAAACTACAATTGTGAAAAGATTAGTTTGAGAAAGAAGGTAGCCAGAAAAGTATAGTCCAGCTACTTTCTATTCAAATTTTGCTTTATCTATTACTGATGATGATCCCAAAACTGTTAGGGAAGTAGTAAATTTAGAGAATGGCTAACTTTGGAAAGTGGCCATGGTTGATGAAATGGCATCTTTTTACAAAATTGAGGCCTGGGATTTGGTGGAGTTGTCGGCTGGAAGGAAACCCATTGGAAGCAAATGGGTGTTTAAGAAGAAGATGAATGCATAAGGCAAGGTGGAGAAATACAAAGCTTGTTTGGTAGAAAATGGTTATTCCCAGGTGTTGGGAATTGATTTTGGTAATATTTTTTCTCTAGTTGCCAAGGTAGCTTCTATTAGATTACTTTTATCTGTTGTTGTTGTTGTTGCTTTTGATTTTGAGGTAGGACAGATGGATGTGAAGAACACATTTCTTCACGAGGATCTGGAAGAAGAGATCTACATGAAACAACCTGAAGGCTTTGCAGTGAAGGGTAAGAAAGAACTAGTATGCAGGTTAAAAAAGTCTCTGTATGGGTTAAAACAGTCACCAAGGATGTGGTATCAAAAATTTGATACATATATACGGGGACTTAACTTCACCATAAGCAAAGCAAATCATTGTGTGTATTTTAAATTAATTGGTGACCATGTTATTTATTTGGTCTTGTATGTGGATGATATGTTGTTGATTAGAAATAACAAAGAAAATATCCATGAATTAAAGACCCAGTTGTCTTCCAAATTGTACATGAAAGATCTTGGTGCTGCAAATTATATTTTGGGCATGGAAATTAAACTAGATCGGGCAAAGAGGAAGCTCTGGTTAAACCAGAGTAAGTATGTCGAGACAATATTACAGAGGTTTAATATGCAGGATAGTAAACCAGTGAAGGTTCCTATTCTTGTAGGTGTAAAGTTATCTGCTGAACAGTGTCCCAAGGCACAAGAAGAGGAAGAGGACATGTCCTGTGTTCCATATACAAGTGCAGTTGGTGGCTTGTTGTATGGAATGGTCTATATTAGACCAAACATTGCACATGCAGTAGGAATATTTAGCAGATTTATGTCAAAACCAAGGAAGGAGCATTGGACATCAGTGAAGTGGGTTTTCAGGTATTTGCGTAGCACTAGTGATTATGGTCTGTGCTACCAACGAAGACTAGGATTGGACAGAGTTTTGGACATCCATGGTTTTGTTGATGCAAACTAGGCTGGAGATCTAGATCATAGAAGATCTACAAGTGGGTATGTGTTTAACCTATTTAGAGGTGCAGTCAATTGGATGAGTAAGAGATAGTCTGTAGTGGAACTTTCAACTATAGAGGCAGAATACATGGCAACCACTCATGCAAGTAAGGAAGCAGTTTGGTTGCAGAGATTATGTTCAAGCATGGGGTTAGTACAATGAGCTATAAGGATAGACTGTGACAGCCAAAGTGCAATTTTTTTGGCAAAGAACCCTGCTTATCATTCAAAGACAAAGCACATTGATGTTAAATATCACTTTGTAAGGGATATGGTTGAGGAAAAAAAGGTGTTGCTGGTAAAGGTTGACACTTTGAAGAATATTGTAGATGCATTGACAAAATCTATGAGCACTAAGAAGTTCTCTTGGTGTAGATAAACAATGGGCATTGCATGGCTGGACCAATGACTAAGCTCTCCTGTGGAAACAAAACAACAAGTGGATGAATGTTGCGTGTGTGTTATATTCTTTCCACAACTAGCCCCAGTAGTGAAGTCGGGGGGTTAAAGGGGGGCGGCAATCCCCCCTATCGGGGTGTTTGAGGGGGGCAGTAGCCCCCCTCTATGGGGTCCGGGGCAGTGCCTTGGGGAAATTGTTTTTGGACCTTATATTAAGTGGGCGGACCTACCTATGGTTTTGTGCATGGTTTTCGCACATGGTTTTGGGCTTGATGGTTTTCTACCCACGACATTTTGTAGATCTAGTCAAGAGAAATATGGTTATGTTCTAATCCAGGGTTAATGGATTGAGGTTTATGGATGCTTCGACATGTATATATATGTATTGTAACATTAAAAGGAATATAATGAAAATTCAATCTAGTAGTCCCAAGTTTGGGATCCAGGGGGAAATATGTGTATATTTGTTTTATGTTTTATGCTTTTGCCATTGTTTATTTTCTATTTCTATAATTTGTATGCAAGTAATTTCTGTAAGGGGTTAAAACCTACAACTTGCATCTTGAGGTATTCCCTGCTTTGGTGGCCATTTTCCTTTAACTTTCTCATTTCCTTTCAAGTCATGCTCAGGCTCAACTTTGCGCTTTGACTACTCATAACAATGTTTCAGCTTTTGGGTGGCCTCCTCCAACGATCTAGGCTCATCGAACTCAATTCAGTCTTCATATGCTACTGGCAGTCCACTTATGAATCTTTAAACTTTGGCTTTCTCCTCCTTGAGGTAAGGCATGAATCTCAACAGCTCCAAGAATCTACTAGTATACTCATCATCTGTCATGGAACCCATCTGCAAATCATAAAACTCCATTGCTTTGTCATCATAGTACCTTTCTGATAAATACTTCTTCTTGAAGAGCCTCTCAAACTCATTCCAAGTCAAGTCATCCTCCTGAATACCTTTAACATTATTCACATCCTCCCACCAGATATTTGCTTTCTCTTTAAGACTGAAAGTGGCTATCTTTGCTTTCATGTTCTCTGTATAACTATGTAATCTAAAGAATTTATTCAACCCAAGCAACCATGCCTCAGCATCTTCTAACTTCTTCATCTCTCCATCGAATGTAGGTGGCTTGACTTTCTTAAGCTCCTCGGGAAAGTACTCACCTTTCATGTAAGGATGATGACAGTGATTGGTATGGTAATTTCTCCTAGAAGAGGAACCAGAATGATGCCCATATATACCAGTCCTCCTGTCAAATGTGTCCAATGATCTGCCACATCTAACTTTGTCCTCTTTATCCAACTCGTATTCAGATCGAGACCTATTACCATAGGCTCCATTGGTCTTTTCTTCTTGCTCATGACTGATCCTCTCCCTGTTTTTGCAACTCTTACAAGATCTGAAGGATATCTACATTAACCTCTATTTTCTTTTCCTGAGCCCTTGCAAATCTTTCCTAAGCCTCACCAACCTATCATTATCTACCTTGCAACTTCTGATTTCAACCATCAAGCTCCTCAATGTATCTATCATACTAGGAGAATGTTCATCTCCTTGTTGCCCAACTTATTTGTAAGGAGAGTCGCGGGAGCTATAGTCCACCATTTTGTTCATCATCCTTGATTCTCTTCTTCCTGCAAGTATATAATGTCAGAAAAACCAAATACATACCAAATTAAAATCCATACCTTATTGTTGTTCAGGGGAGGCTTATCTCACCTGCAAGATCACTCCACATTAGCATGTACATGTATAAACATAAACATATATGGATATGTAACATTATCAACACATAACATCATGCATGACCATACCAACAGTATACCCTGATCCCATGCATGATGACAATGACCTTGACAAAATCAGATTTTTTCCATAGAGAGCGCAACCTACTCTGATACCACCCTATAACGATGCCTCCCCTCATATTTACCCACTTTCATTGGCTTAACCGAGGTAAACATGAGATGAGGGGCAACTATAACAAGACTCAACCTCCTAGTTGACCTTAAGGAAGTGGAATTAACGGAAACCCACAACACAAACCTTCTATAACTATTACAAGACTCCCATAAGCCTTCCTAGTCATCTCCATGACCAGTCCTTGGGTCCCACTGAGTTTTAGTGCATCAAACCCCTGGACGCTCCCTTGATATGAACAAGGGTGCGTCTAGGAGGCTTTAGAAGGTCTCACAACAAGGGCAAGGGAGCTTCCAGGGAATTTTTTCCCTAATGCTATATCTACGAATCCGGAATTCATGCCACTTTTCAAGCCTAGAATCTCAGTCACTACCCATAAACCCCTGTAACTTTCAGAATCCATAATTTACATGACAACAAGATTTCCATGCAAAAAACTGGCTCCACGACTAGGCCTAACCATCCCCAACCAGGACTGACATTCTGCCAAACACTTAGCATCAACGCGATCTACAAGACATGAATACAAAACAGAGCATAAACGACTGATAACTCATATGAGACTTGACAAGAAGGATCACCACCCTCTTCCCTTAACCATTTTGACATCAATTAGGTCTTGCATCCATTATCCTTTCAGTTACAAGTAAATACATGTAATAACCGTGACTATAACCAGTCATATAACCATGCTTATAACCAATATTAAACAGTGTAAATAACAATGAGATAACAACCATTAAGGCCACATAATAACAAGTACAAAAGCAATAGAACTTTGCTTTTATTAAACATAGGCAAGAACCAACCAGGTTCAATACCACCTGACCATAGACATGGCTGAACCAAATCTTTCTTTCAGCTAGTCACCCCTGTGCCATATTCCAAGCATGAATGTGGGATATCATGGATAAACCGATCCAAAAACAACAAAAGGAATCCAGAGTTTAAACCACCTCCACCCTCACTAAACCGTGATCTCACCAAAACCGACACCGAGATCACAAAACCAAATCGAGCTTGCAATGTCTCTAGACTCCATCACTATCCTTGAGGAATTTTTCATCTCCTTTTCTCTCAGGATTTACCACAATCCACATTGGATCAATAGGCCCTAAACCGAGACTCCACCCTCGAGCTTTACCATGTATACCACCAAAACCAATTAAAGGATTCCTAGGCCTTTGGGAATTTTCCTAAGACCACCTCTGCCCCAAATTCTGAAACCATTCGGAAATTCCAAAGCTCAAAACCAAGAAATAATCCCATCACACCATGGCTATTTGGAAAAAAGGCAAGGCAAGGCTGAAAACCACTGTAATAACCCGACAAGACCATGGCATTGATAGCCAGAGAACCAAATACCAACATGCAAAGCCATGCATGTCAAAACCAGCTAGGAAATTATACATGCAATATGTTACCTGCAAGTATTCCTACTGAAGTTGCTTGATCCTGCTCTTCCTTGCTTGCTCTTTGCTTTCATTTCTTTTCCTTGTCCTTCCTTTGCTTGCTTTTCCTTTCCTTGCTCCAAAGCTAGAATGCTCCAAGAAAACTCTAAGTGTCCAAGAGTGTGTGAGAGAGAGAATAATGAGAGAGCTCCAAAACTAAACTAACAAAAGGTTACAAACTGATCCTCCAAAGCCTTTTTATCAACGAGGCCTCTATTTTCTTCATTTTCCATTATTTTCCTTCAATTTCCTCCTCACATGCAACCTGTGACCTTTCAACTTCCTTTGCCTATTTCCCTTTATTTTCATAAATAAATGTGCCAAAATAACTTTTGTGCCTTTTTAATGTCTTAACCATTGCCTTTGCCAATTTCCCTTAACCATAAACACATCCTGTGATGCCCACTAGGATATATTTTCCCAACATTCAGCTTGGAATTAGTGTCCCTTAACCGTGGTTATTATTTTTCCTTTATTAACTTTTGTTACATGAACTTTTAACCAAGGGATGTTACACCCAAGTTGAAGGTGTGTAATTCGAGGAAACATTTGCTCCAATAGCCATACTTGAAGCAATCAAGATGTTCTTGCCTTTTGAAAGTTTTAAAGGGTTCAAATTTTATCAAATGGATGTAAGATCAACATTTTTGAATGGAGAACTGCAAGAAGAAGTTTATGTTGAACAACCGGAATGATTTCAACTGCCAAAAGACAAGGATACGTGCGAAGGCTAAAGAAAGCCTTGCATGGTCTAAAACAGGAACCTAGGGCTGGTATTCTATATTGAATAAGCACCTTCAATAACAAGGCTTGAAAAGAAGTGCAACAAATATTAACCTTTACATCAAGATTGACAAAGATAACATTTTGATTATTGTTGTCTATGTGGATGACATAATTTTTGGAAGTGATGTTGATTATATGAACAAAAGTTTTGCAGCAAACATGCGGAAGGAATTGGAATGTCTATGTTGGGGGGATTGTCTTTCTTTCTTGGTTTGTAGGTACATCAATCAGAAAAAGGTCTCTTTATCTCTCAGACAAAGTACATTAAGGAAAAATTAAAGAAGTTTAGTATGAAAAAATTTTCATCTATGAGCACTCCTATGGTAACAAGTTGCAAACTTAGTAAGTATGATGAGTCTCCAAAAGTAAACGAGACCATGTACAAGTCCATGATTTGCAACCTTCTTTATTTAACAACATCAGGACCATATATCATGCAAGCAGTAGGTTTGGTGGGAAGATTTCAATCAAGCCCAAAGGAATCTCATGTTAATGCAATTAAAAGAATATTTAAACATATATAAGACACCATAGACTATGGTTTTTAGTATTCAAGGGGAACATATCTTACACTAAGAGCTTATACAAATGTAGATTGGGTTGGAAGTGTTGATGATAAAAAGAGCATCAGTGGAGGAGCTTTCTTTCTAGGTAGTTGTTTGGTCTCTTGGCTCAGCAAGAAATAAACTTCAAATTCTCTATCTACTGCTGAAGCAAAATATATTATATTAGCCTCGTGTTGTACCAAGTCCTATGGATGAAGTAGAATCTCAAGAATCTTCAAGAGAATGGTGATAAACCTATATCCATTATGTGTGACAATACTTGTGCTATCAATATCGTAAAAAACATTTTTATGCATTCTAAAACGAAGCACATTCCTATCAAGTACCACTTTCTTCGAGAACAAGTTTTTGATCAAAATGCCAGGTTGGAATACATTCCAACAAAAGAACAAATCACAAATATATTTACCAAACCATTATGAAGAGAAAATTTTAAATACCTCAAACAAAAAATGGAAGTGATTTCCTCACAAGGAGGAATGGCTCACTGATTCTAGCTAAGAAGCATGTTGGTGACAAGGGGAGTTCAAGAAAATGGAATGCACCACCGAATACCCTACCCTACCCTTTTAAAAAAAATCACATGGTTCATCATCACTCAAATAAATGTATCCAAAATCACCTTGAACAAAAAATTGAAAATATTTCCTATGGGGTGTGGCATGAAATGAAGCCCTTGAGTCTATCACCCAAGAATTAGCAATGTTATATATTGAAAAGATTAAAGCATATTGTAACACATCACTGCTACATTTACTTCCTTGTTATTCTCATGTTGTCGATCTCCTTTTTCCTTTTAGAGACCAACAATATTTCTTCTTATGTCCGTTCTCCCCATAATGCCAACATTCTACCCTCCCTTTAGATTTAGTTTTGCTCATTAGTCTTTTCATGATTCCCTACATGCTTTCCCCTCTCCCTAGGTGACTCTATGTCCTTTCTCCCCATAATGCCAACATTCTACCCTCCCTTTAGATTTAGTTTTGCTCATTAGACTTTTCATGATTCCCTACATGCTTTCCCCTCTCCCCATAATGCCAACATTCTACCCTCCCTTTAGATTTAGTTAAAACGTCACCTAATGTCTCACTTGTGCTTTTCCATTGCATTTCCTCATTATGGTAACACCAACAACATTGTCAAACTCTAAAGTGTTGAAACAAGAGACAAGATTACTCACAACCATGACCAACCCATTCTAGCTTTTTGACAATGAAAACAAAATGAAAAGAGCTCTAACCTCATCATTAAAACTTACTCCTACATAACTTAACGACATGTGGCCGTGTGAAATTCATTTAAATGGTTAGCAACAAACCCACCTTCTAACATCTTCATATTAAATAAATGCTTCATAAGAAATACCTTGTTGGAAGCTAAGGGTATTTAATATAGTTTAGCCATAATCTTCATTAGATCTTTCATTGCCTTTTATTTTGAAATGTTGAAAGCCACTCATGTTGTTAGGCACACCATATTGTTCCTAGTGCCTTTATATCAAAACCTCCATTCTTTGTCTTTCATAGTTGTCGACTCATTTGCTTTTTCGCCCAATGGTAGGCAAAAATCCTGTTGCTACAGATAGTCCTCCATTTGCATTTGCAAGAGCTAGTGGTTGTGGATGTTAAACTTCTTGACTCTAAACTTTCCTTCTTCCACCATTGCTCTTACTCGAACCAAGAACTCTCCTTTCTTGTGAGTTTATTATCAAAATAAACCTTTGGCTCTCATACCAGTTGTAAGGAATATAATAACATAGCAATTAAAATTAAAAATAATGTTGACAACTAATCCTCCGGCATTAGACGAAAACTTGTACATATGTGAATAGAAATAAGAACAAGGAAAGAACTTGGAAGAGGAATCCAAGGGTCACTATTCAAGTTTGTATTTAATTGTTTTCCACATTAATGAAAGGCATTGGTTTTAGGAGTTATCTTCCTACCCTGATATGGTATTAGAGTGCAAGTCCACAAGCCCCATTTTGGCTTCCTTAGCCCTGTAACTCCTTCACTGTGGATTCCTTGTCTGTCTAGGGTGAAAACCTGCACTAAAACACATCCCTCTCCCTACTCATAGGTCTGCCATATGTAGTCACTTTATCATTGGTCATGTCCACTAAATAAAAGGATGCTTATAACATTTTTCTGCATATTACCTTTTCGTTGCCTCTCAAAGCTCTGCATGCCCATCATTCTTTGTGTGCTCATTCTTTCCTTAAATGTAAACTAAAACTTGAAACCAACAAACATTCATGCCTAATTTCTCAACGTCCACCATTGTTTGGCCCTGACAATAATACTGAACACTAGGTCGACCGTGGTGTCTCAAGGCCATGGTGCATTCCCATATTAAATGTTGAGCATATTAAATGTGGAGCATTTGAATGTTGAGCATTTAAATGTTGAGCGTATTGTTTGTTGAGTGCTTGAATGTTGCATATTGCATAAGGCAATCTCCACGAAGATTTGAAGACTCTCCCTGTAAATATTTGAAGACTCTCTCCACAAATATTGTATTTGCAAACTTCCTCGATACCACAAATTAGAAGTCGCATCTAATCAATACCATGAACTATTGTACACCATGAGCGTCCATTCATTTTTGACAACTTTTAGCATTGCGCATGCCATGGATTATAAGCACGACGAAGACTAGTCCATCACCGTTGTACGGGTATCACCATTTATATGTGCTACATTTGTGTTTGAATAGCTGATTGTGTTGTATTAGTGTTTTCTTTGAAGTGAGTTATATGTTGGTTGTATCTACAAGTTAATTTATACTCTTAGTGTTGTTTGTAAGCGATGATTTTTATCAAAGTAGTTATTCAAGATAGAGGGTCTGAAGCCAAATTCCATCATCGTTTTTTTGGGTTATTTTGAATAATTTTTTAAGACAAACTTGTATGATGGGTCTTTGTTGATAGATTTTTATCAAAGATTATTGCGGCAAGAATTTTGACTATTTAGGACCAACTTAGAATTTTATTTAATAACACGTTCTCTCATCTCAATAGTTGGAGTAGTTCTCACTTGCAAATAGAACTACCACGAATGGTCCAGAAAAGATAAAGCATACACTCATTTTAAATGAATTATTGAAAGGTCTATGTGAAGGATAAGGTAACGATCCGCTTGCAAAGCCCACATTAGACAAAGAGCTCACCATATGGGAGAACAAAAAAAGCAAGGCCTATGCCTTAATTACTGCATCAATAAATGAAGAGATGAGTCATCATATTGCACTAATCACCAATGATTTTAATGCCTTAAAGAAGTTGAAAGACTTATATGACACACTCAAAGCTTGAGGTAGTCCAACTAATGATCAAACTCTTCAATCTTGAATTGAAAGATGATGATTCCCTTTCCCTAACCTCTGAAGTTAGAGCTATTGTGCATCATGTAGAAGCCATTGGAGTTAAAATGGACGTTCCTCGCACAATTTTTGTCAAGGCACTATATCCCACATATTCTCACTATATTCAATCATTACAAGCTAGTGGCCAACTTAAAGAGATTACTTTTGACTCTCTTGTGAAGAAGTTTGCAGAAAGAGAGAAATCTTTTGGGAAGAGGAAGGCAATTAATCAGTCTTCTGAATAATTGTGCCTTGCAAAAAAAGAGAAGAATTAGGCATAAGATTCTTCTAGAGGAAGAAGTGGTAGAAGAGGACGTGGAAATAAGAATAACAAAGGTAGGGGGGAAACATTACCAAGGATGAAAACCTGTTCTTCATTGTATACATTGCAATAGAAATGGACATGATGCATCCACATGAAAACTCTCTTGGGACAGAATCAAGCAAGAAAGAAATGAAGAAAATAATAAAACACCAGATCCAGGGAAAGGTGAATCACCTGAATCTGCTCATTATATTATGGCACATTGCAATGTTCGAGTAATTAAAGATTTGTTTAATACTTCATTTGCTTTGTGGAAAGTTGCATGGTTTCTTGGCACAGGTGCAACTTGCCACATGACCTTTCGAAAACTTTTTTTTTGAAGATTTCAATGACAATGTAGATGGAGTAGTCTACTTTGCAGACAAGTCAAAACTCAAGCCATCCAGACTTGGCACCATCAGGTTCAAACTGCCTGGACTCCCTGACTTTCTTCTGCATGATGTTCTATACCTTCAAGAACCGCAGAGAAAATTGTTGTCCTTGGTTCACATCCACTAGCAAGGACACTCCATTCACATGTTTGATGGCAAAGTTGAGGTGAGAAAAACATCAAACAACTCACTTGTCATGATGGAAATAGAAGAAGAAATACCCTTGAAGCTACAAGGAATGTCTGCTCGTGCATAGAACTATGCATACAGTTCTTAGTATAATGAAGGTACATTGACATTCAGTTTCTTATGGCATGCTATATTTGGACATATGAACTATGACAATCTTCGTTTATTGAAGAGAAATGGTGTTATTGGTTTTCCAACCATTCCTAGGAAACTAAAGCAATGTGATGCTTGTATCTTAGGAAAACATAGAAAATAACCATTTCATGATTCTCTTTCTAGGGCATGTAGAAAGCTTGAACATATTCATTCTAACTTGTGTGGCCCTATGCCTGTTCCTTCTACAAATAGAAATAAATATATGATGACTTTTATTGATGTACACTAGAATGTGTTGGGTATCTCTATTGAAGAATAAATATGAAGCTTTTGAAAATTTCATGCATGAATTAGAAACAATACACAATCTCATATTGACTCTATTCGTACTAATAATGGAAAATAATATACTTCAAATGAATTTGAAAACTATCTTCGCCAGCATGGGATTCAACATCAGACACTTGTGCCTTATAATCCCTAATAGAATGGTGTATTTGAAAGGACAACTTGATAGCTTTGACAAATTTACACATGCAAAATATTTTCAATAATTTGATAATGAGATTACACATCTTGAAGGGGGAATCCTTGTCTTGGATCAATCTATGGAATCTCCTTTTGAAGCACTCTCCCCCCCTCATGAGGCTCCAAACAATGATCAAGAAGACAGTTTGAGTGATGTGGTTGAGAGAATTGAAAGGCTAAATCTTGATTTAACCCAATCTCAGTCAACATAATAGCCTAGGCCATCTCATAACGTTTCTCCAAAATGGCTCACTAAGACACTTGAAAGTGTTCATCTTGATGAGGTAGGAAAGACAGGAGCAAGAAGTTTTACTAGACAGAATGGACGTGATGTAGATGATTTTGATTCAGTTGTTAATATGGATGTTACTTATGATTTTTAATTAAATTTGTCTACTATTTTCGAACCAACTTCCTTTTAAGAATTTTCTTCTCATGATGAATGCTAAAGGAGCAATGCATAAAGAGTATGATGCTCTTATAAAGAATGGAACTTGGAACCTGGTGGACCCTCCATTTGGAACCAAACCGATTGGCTGCAAGTGGGTCTTCAAGAACAAGTATAAATTAGATGGCACACTTGAGAAGCACAAATCAAGGCTCGTGGCAAAAGGATTTGCACAAAAAGAAGGGGTCGATTATGAGGATACTTTTGCCCCCACAACAAAATAGGCTACCATCCAGACTCTCTTTGCTTTGGCAACTTAGAATGGATGGAAAGTCCATAAAATGGAGGTAAAATTTGCCATTTTGAATGGAGATTCGAAAGGAAATGTTTTTATGTCTCAACCACAAGGTCTTGTTGTGAAGGGACAAGAGCACAAAGTATGTAAGCTTCTCAAGTCCTTGTATGGCCTCAAACAAGCACTGCGAGCCTAGTATGAGAAATTGACTAAGCATCTGTTAAAACTAAAATTCAAACACTTTGATCTTGATGATGCAACTTTATTTGTCAAGAAAGTTGGAAAAACGATTGTCTATCTTGTGGTGTATGTAGATGATCCACTGATGACAGGGAACAATGAAAATTATATTGCATCCATAAAGAAAGAATTGAGGAAAGGATTTGAGATGATAGATTTGGGATATGTTCACTATTATTTGGGTATTAAAGTAACCCAACATCAAAAATTTATATTCCTCTCTCAAAGGAAGCACATTGGAGATTTGTTGAACAAACTTGGCATGGCTAAATGCAATCCTTTGTCCACTCCAATGGAACAAAATTTAAAGCTCACATTTAAAGAAGAAAATGAATTCGAGGACACAACTAAGTACATACAACTTGTAGGAAGTCTTAACTACCTCACTACTACCAGACCAAACATTTCATTTGCTGTTGGAATCCTCTTCAGGTTTATGCAAAAGCCTTGTGAGGGTCATTGATTTGCTGCAAAAAGAGTTTTAAGGTACTTGAAGGGAACTCAAGACTTTGTACTCAAATATACACATGTGGATGACTTCAATTTGATTGGATACTCTGATTTAGACTTTTATGGAGATAAGGGAAATGTAATATCTACTTCAGGCTATGTTATGAGTCTTGGATTAGGAGCTATCTCCCTGAGGTCACACAAATAGTTAGTTCCAATAGATTCCACAATAGAGGCAAAATATGTGGCAGTTGCAGAAGCAACCAAGGAGATTGTGTGGCTTGAGAAAATTCTTGAAGATTTACAAGAGAAACAAGTGCACTCTACTCCTTTTTTAATTGAGAATACTTCTGCAATAAAATTGGTCAATAATATAAAATTCCATGATCAAACCAAGCATATCAATAGAAAGTATCATTTGATTCGACATCATGTTGAGGCCAAGACTATTCACCTACACCATTGTTCCACAAATGAGCAGATTGCAGACATCTTCACCGAAGTGCTTGGAAGAGAAAAGTTTGAAAGATTTAGAATGATGCTTGGACTTACAAACACCCCTTCTGATTAAGGGGGGGGAATGTTGACACCTAATCATTTGTGATTGGGCAAAAACTTGTAGATATGTAAATAGAAATAAGAACATGGAAATACCTTGGAATAGGAATCCCAAGGGTCACTATTCAAGTTTGTATTTAATTGCTTTCCACATTAACGAAAGGCATTGATTTGAGGAGTTATCTTCCTGACCTAACAAATAATGTGAAAATCTAACATAGAAGAACATGATACAAAGAGACATAACTATACACGGTTCACATAATCTGGGCTACATCCTAAGAGAAATAACCAATTCTTCCTTTATTTTTTCCAACCAAATGAAGGGCTACAACCAACAACACATATTGCAACCTCCTCTTCATTCTCTTACAATCTCCTTTCCTTTTTACCATGCTCTCTTGTATGACACAACCATAACATGATGAAGTGCCCCAAGCCTTTTAAAGGCTTCATTACATTCAATCCACGAGCATAATAACATGACCTACCAATACTCTTGGCTACCAACATTGTGGCCCCCAAAACCACTTGTTCACTTAAAATAGATTTGACTCTTTCACAAAGTCAAGTTTAGCCTAACATCCTCCAATTTCAACTTAATTTGAGGTTATTATCTTCTACCACCCTCAAAGTTCATATCCAAGATATCCAAGAATCTCAGATGCTCCCCCCATCACCTAGGTCTACATCTAAACTTTAATGGTAATTTACCAGGGGTATGCATGCCTTATGAGGTCTTATATCCATATGCCCATTTACAAACTATTTATTTATTTGTTATTTATTTAATTCTTAATTCCATTGAATTAGGAAGATAATTAGGCTCCACAATCAACAAAAAAGACCACCAAGTAGTAAGCACAATCATCCAACTCAAGAGAAGTGAGACTCCCTTAAGCTAAAGATCTCGAAAGAACCAACAACAAATCCTCATCCATGTGATGTAAATCACAAAGCGGAACCTCATACAATATAAACTGTAACGATGATAACGAGATCATTGTACATGGGAGCTATGTAATAAAAAGTGAATTGGAAAAACACTTCATTTCTCCTATTTGATTTCTTATCAAATCTATGAAACAAATTATTACATATCAATATAAAGATCATTAACATATTAACCTTTTCATTAGAAAACTTAATTCATATAAAAATTATTACATAACACTAGTCTACTGCATTTGTAACCTCTTATCTTATTACCTCACTATTTAGACATACACAAATATACACATAAATCTCAATAACTTTTAAAGAAACAGATGCATCAATTCTATTTTACATTAAAGCTTAAGTTCTACCCATCATAAAAAGTCAATACAATATATTAATAATTTTTCCTTAAATTTTATATACTTAAAAGATACCACCCTTTCCATCTTCTCTCATATTTCTCTCCCACTTTCTTAAGCTTGATCAAGTATTTTACTCTTTTTTAAAATCGCACAACAATTTTAACAGTACAAAACCCCAAACCATGAATGTGTGATTTATGTTTCATAACAACTTGAAAAAAGCAAAACCCGATTACTTCCCTTTAGCAAATAATTTGTTATGTTCAATAAGAAATACTCCGAACGTTAAATCATTTTACGATTTTTTTTCAATTTCTCGTCTGCTGGAGCCTGTATATATGTCCGTAAAACCGAGGCCAATGCAAACAGGGTACTGAATGCCTGCTGGTATTTGAAGGGGAGCGGAAGGGGTTGAACCATAAGCATTCTCCGGTCACCTTTCACCATGACAACTCTGTTCAAGGTATGCTCACTTATATTTCGTCTTAATTTATGCTCCTTTGACGGAATACCCAGTCATCAAGGCATCCTTGATAGCGTTTTCAGTTTATTACCGCTCACTGTGTGCAACTTGTCATCGTTATATTGAATTCAAGTTTCTTACTCAGTTTTGCACTGCCATTAATCTCAAACCCTAGATAATATCACAGCAAAGCAAAAGAAATGCGAAGGGACGCAGCCTTAATTCCCCGTGATTTTTCTTGCAGCCCCAGAACTTTGAATGCCTGAAAATTTGGACTCTGTTTTTGCCAGCGTTTCATTTGGGTCTAATTCTCTGCAAAAAATCGTCTAAAACTCCCCAGAGATATCGTCCAATGTCTGTCTAAACTCTTCAGCAACATCAATCTTGCCCTCAGAGAGAAAAATACAGTCGAAAGGAGTTCAAAATATGGTAAAAAAACATCGCTTCGCGGCTTTAAAATTGCCGAGGAAAAGCCCTAGGAGTATCAACGTCGGGAATCCCGAGTCTGCTGAAAACTCGGTGATTACTCCTGAGTTAGAAGAGTCTGACCTGAGTTTCAGCAAAAGAGGAAGCGAGTCAGTGTCTGGAGTACTCCCGAGTTATTCTAGAGTCGTGAGAGAGAGAGATTAAATGTTTGAGTTGTTTTCGGGATTTGTTATGTGCTAAACAGTTCATTTGTCTTCCTATGATTTGCAAAATATTTTGCATAGTCGATCTTGCTATGAACTCTGATTAAACATGGTTACCAGACCCGGCTCGGTGAAAACACTAGGCGAGCCAAAAGAGTAAGAGTTCGACTCAACTGAGAAAAAACTTGACTAATAGAAAATATAAAAAATACACAATTTTTGATAATTTCTTTTGTTAATAGGAAAATTTCATCTCGAGAGCCTATACACGCAATATATTTAGATATCTCCAGTTGGCGAGTGCAGACAAAATCAGGAAAACAGAGCAGAAATTGAGCCAAAAAAGCTCACATTTTGGGTTATATAAAGAGGGGGTTGAGTTTTTCTGACGCGTCCATGATTCAAACTCGTTTATTGTTTATCTGTTAACGACCTCCTGAGTACTTGCACTCGTTCATGGCCAGTGAAACTTGTTGCTAGGTTGAATAATTGGTGGGGTGAGCAGAGTTTTACCCATGAATCCAGGTCAAACCTGGCCGGTCTGGCAACACTCTGACTGCAAACCTAACTGCGATAGTTTTACGCCCTTTGAGGAATCTGCATATTTCTTTGCAAACGTTTGTTTTAACTTTCCTTTTTGAGTTTAAATTGGGTGTTCTCGCCTTTTTACCTCTTTCAAGTTGTATGTCAGGCACATCCTGTTCCGAACCAAAGTAGGGCATACAATGATTTTGTGCTGATGCAGCATTTTCTTACACTTTTTTTCAATTTCGGCTTGTTGTCAGTCTCTGGGTTGAAGTTTATCAAATATGTTTGGGATTTATTCCTCATTGTTTCTTTACTAGCAGTTATATACGCTTCAAGTTATGTACACGTGGGGAATTGGTGTAGAGTTGGAAGGCAGCCCAGAAGTGAACCAATCTATTGGCCGAGATTGTGACTTCTCTTTTCCACTTGGTCAACCCCTCTGGACAGCTTCCTTAGTTTTTATCCAAACTCCTTCACAAAATATGACCAATAGGTTGTCTTTCCATTGTTGCATTTGCCTCTCAGATCTTTACTTTCCATGTTCCATAGATTCAGCATTGGTCTGGTATTTGTTGTTTCTATTTGCTTACCTTTCTTTCATGCTCTCTTACATAGAGTTATTTGGGTGATTATTTATTGTTAGCGGATGCATCTTTTTTAATCTAAACAACTCTTCATTTTCTCCCATGTATTATATCTGTTATTCATCATGCTCAAAATAAACCCTTTTCTCCAGTTTGTACCATTATAGAGGAGATGAGAATCCACATATAATGTCTTTATTTTGCTTTTAAAGCGATTCTCTTTTGACATTAGACTATGTTGTAAAACTTTTGCACTAAGCAAGTTCATTTATCAGCTTGACCTTTTCATGTGCGTTGGGAGCAAATGCACTGTGTAAGGTACCCAACCCCCTTAAACCTAGTTAGGGTTGTGGGGCATCCAGACCCAACTTCCAAGGTTACTTTATGGAGATGGGGCTATAAAATTTACTCCTCCAACCTCTTCAAAACTCATTTATGATATCATCATTGCTTCGTACTCGCCAATAGCTTTCCAACAATATAAATTTTGTCTAAAACCAAGCTTCAGGCACAAAGTTATGCCTATTTGAAGATTGACCTCCTAATGCCATGTGGCCTATATACCTCTTCAACATGGCGGACATGTTGCATTGCTTGCCCACATGTTGCCATGGTATAGGGATCTTTGATACATGGCAATCTCGCCATGTCACCTAGGATGTGGCATTGTGCTTCGAGCTTGGCAATTTCAGGAGGAAACCCCAATGGTTTCGATTTATTCTCACAACACTTGAAATAACGATATCATGACCTTTCCATTACCACTGTCAAATAATGGGAGGACACTTCTTCGGGAATTGACAGGGTTTTCAGGTCTGTTAGTATTGGGGTGTTAGCCTGATAAGGAGGATTCAACCTCTTGGTAACTCAACACCCTTGACACTTGGTCCCTTAAATTGACGATTCTCTATCTTTCGTTAAGCGATGAACAATGCGGGTTTTGTCTGTATTGGCACTTTGCCTGGTCGATGCATATACATTATGTTGATCGCTTATTGCGCTCACTCTTGATCAAATAATTGGTAAACATCAGACGAAAGGTTTTTTGTCAACTAATGGACATGTTGGGTTTGTCTATATTAGGTATTTATGATGGGTGTCATTTTGCGACTTCCTCAACACTCGATACCCGATATCGTGGGGCTAAGCCCTCATCTGGTTTAGCTCCTAATGGCTTTGTGACTAGGGGCTAGGGCCATGAACCCCAAATTTCCATAAGTCATGCCACTTCATCGAGTTCTCCTTTTGATCGCTAACAGATGGCAAGGGACGAACCTATCTTTGTCACTTGATAGACATGTCCTAATGTGTTGGAATTTGGATTTTGCAGTATATTTGTTTCGTTGAACTCCTAGTATCGTTGAGTGCAATACTTCGATCCTGATGGCTCAATAGCCCCTTCTCTTGCTGGCTTTTGGTCATAGCTCTTGACAACCATATGACTAGGGGCCAAGCAAAAGATTTCTAATCCCTGAAACTTCAGACTTCAATTGTACAACCTCATATCAAGAGGGGGTCAATCCTCAAAACTTTGTAATTTCCAATAGAGAATTGAGGACTGTGATAATCGTCTGAGTCCAAATTTCAATAGGGTGGTAATTTATCCAGAAGGCTCCTAAAGACTAAGAAGTCTTCAATGACCTTTAGGGGCACTTTTGAATGCTGCCTTTTGTTGAAAATGTAGCTATGGAAGGTCGTCTGGCTTATGCCTTAGCCGGTGAAGATGACGAATTAGTCTTTCTCTAGCATGGATGCGAGTTCATGAGATAGACTTCAATTACGATGAGTTAATTTCCTATTTACTGGAATGATCATTGAGTTTGCATGCTAGTGTTGGAGCCTTCTTCAGTTAGACTACAGGATAAGGTGGTAGTAACAAGTTGAGTTAAACGAGTTAAGACTCTAGTGTTGATTGGAGAGATAATGAGTTGAGTTCTCAGTTAGCTTGCAATCACAACTAGAGAAAATCAAGGAGGAACTCGAGCTAGTTAACTAGGACTTGCTCGAGTTAACTAGCAAATGAAACTCGTGACACTAGTGTGAACTGCTAATTCAACTAGGCCTCTTGCATGCTTGATTTCTATCTATAAAGGGAAGGATGAAGGCACAAGATGGATCAATTCTTTGTGTGTGGAGTGCGCATAATTGAGGAGCAATTGAGCGCAAGGATTTAGGAGTTTGTTCGCAAGGAAATAGGGGCTCAAGTGTGCCAGGAAAATAGGATCCCAAGTGCGCAAGGAAATAGGGCCAAGTGCACAAGGAAACAAGAGTCCAAGTGCGCAAGGAAATAAGAGTACAAGTGTGCAAGGATTGTGGAGCGGGGATTAGGGATTCTCAGGGCAGGTCGAGACTATCTTCAACAGTGATCAAGAAGGGCTGAGATCAGGAGCTGAGAATAGTGAGGAGACGCTTAGTGCTTTCTCAAAGATAGATTGCTGACTATAGTAGCAACGTGAATTGTAATAGTTCCAATTGCTCAAAGAACAATCAATAAAATACCACAACAAAGAAAGCAGGTTTTCCCTTTTGGGTTTCTTGGGTAAAATAAACATGTCAATTTTGTGTGCATGTGTTTTTATCTCTGGCGTTTTTCCACTGCTTATAGATTGTTAAGAAACTTTGTATCAAAAGTAAATTTGGTTTCAGTTTTCAATTGCCTTGTTTTCAGTAATTCATCTAAGTAGTTGCAGAGTTTCAAGGAAAATTGACACCTTCAACTAGGCATCTTCACCAAGAAAAGAAAAGATGACCAATTGTCAAATTTCATAACTTCTCCTAGTTGAAGGAAATTCTTCTCATTCTTTTAAGGCTGTAACTTCACCCTTCAAACTTCTAGCATTCACAAAACGAAGAGGCTAGTATCCTGACTTATATCCTGAAGGGACAAGTTCCCTTCAAACAGAGAAGGACCTTCAAGTCCTCTCACTTCCAATAGGACACTATTAATTTTAGATAACAATGGTATGTTCTATGCTTTGCACGATTACTTCATTGTCCTTTTAGCATCCCAATGACAATTTCCAATTTAGTTTCCAATAACAATCACTTTAACCATAAATTACATTGACAATAACTGTAGATAGAACATGAACAATAAAATGCAGAAGACAAGCCAAGGCAAGAACCCCAGATTTGGTGAATGCCAAGGAAAAACCCCCAAGATGGGGAAAACCCTTTGATAAATTCTTCTTATTATAAATATCAAATGTTCAACAAAGAGAGAGAGTACAATAAAGTCAAAATTGACTTGCCAGATGATGATCAAAGCAGCGCTGTCAAATCTGAAATTTTCCTGCAGCAGTTAACAACCCTAACTAGAAAGTCAATGCTGGTCAAAGCAGCAACAAACCATCAACAATGCAACTCGGTCATACCCAGTCAAACTCGACTTTCTTAGGTGGTCAAAGTCAACCCAAAACAATCATTAAAACAAGGGTCAAACTTGGTCAACTTGAAGTCAACCCTGCGGTCAAACAAGCCTGTTGTCAATGCATGTCCAACAATCTAGAAAATCTCGGTTTCTGTACCAATCAATGCGGCATGGTCAAATAGAGTCAAATCCTCCAAAATCGCAATCAAACTTGGTCAAACAGTGCTTGGTCAAACCTTGATTCAGTCTTGGAATTCGGCCTCTGAAATTCATCCTCTTTTCCAACCACACATGTGAGATGAAGAGCTGCCCAATAAGTTGTACAAACCAATCAGATGAGGAGAGAGAAGAAGAAGATGAGTTGATGAGGTGCTAAATGAGGTTGGAGGTCTCTCTTATTTATACAAGTCGTTGGGGGTTCAAATGACATGTCCATTGGGCTTCATGAGCCTACAGGATGATGTGGCTGACCTTGACAATTTGCACATGTGTGGGCTTGACCTCAAAAACATATTTCCTCTTGTCCAAATTTGATGGTATTTAGGTCGATTTTGGTCCTCTTGAAAAGAGGAATTCAATGCAATAATCATCTCCATTAAATGATCTGTCCAAAGTGGAATTTGGCCCTAGTTGCCAATTTTAACACTCCCTCTCAACTAGGGAGAATTCCACCTGCCAATCCATCCATCATCATGCCATCCGGTGATCATGTTCCATCTTTGCATCTCGTCTCTACTCTGCTGAACACTAATATAGATAATGAAGAAGAATTGATTGAGAGTGAGTCACAAGACCTTACCACTCTCCATTGACAAAAATCAGTCCACATAACTAGGGGTAGAACCAAGTTGTTGAACACCATGCATCCTAGACATACGGAGTACGACAGTACATGATGTGTCCATCTGTAGTGCTATTGTCCGTATCCTCTTTTCCCAACTCATTGGCCAAATGAGAGGTACTTCCCAAGAGTTCCAAACTACATGGGTAGGATGTACGCTGGGGCATCCCTAGGAGAAGGTGAACCACTCATCTTGCTCGTATGCCATAGGAGAAGGTGAACCATTCATCCTATGCATATATCATTGTAGGGCAAGGTGAACCACTCACCCTACATGTGTCATCAATCGTAGGGGAAGGTGAACAACTCACCTTATGCATATGTCAACCATTATGGGTATCACAGGAGAAGGTGAACCACTCACCCTATGGTTGCTCATAGCTCCAAGAAGTACCCCAAGCCCCTAGGAGCTCCCAGAGCTCAATGTCCAACTCAAGCGGGACCCTCATGGGAGGGTCCTTCCACGACTCCAAGTCTCTCTCGGAAGGTTAAGAATTTGACCTTCCCCAAGGGATTCGTGAGGATGTCAACAACCTGCTCATCAATCTTGATGTGTTGGAGCCTTATTGCTCCCTGTTGTACCATATCCCGGATAAAGTGGTACTTGATGTCAATATGCTTGGAGCAGTCGTGGAACACGAGATTCTCTGAAAGGTGAATCCCACTTTGGTTGTCGCAATAGATCACGGTGGTATCCAACACATGCTCAAATAACTCACTGAAGAGCTTCCTCAACCAAACAACTTCACAACAGGCCATACTAGCAGCAATATATTTGGCCTTGGTGGTGCTTAGAGCAACCGATTTCTGCTTCCTGCTCATCCATGATATTGAAGCTGATCCCAATGAGAAGCAAAATCTTGACGTGCTCTTTCTATCCATCACACTGCCAGCCCAGTCAACATTAGAATATACATGTAGCCTTAAATTCCCTACAGAGTATCTTAGTCCATAGTTGATTGTGCCACAGAGATATCTCAAGAGATTCTTAGCAGTAATCCAACATATGTGATGAAGCTTAACCATAAATTGACTCAAAGTATTCACAACAAAGCATATATCTGGTTGGGAGTTTACTAAGAACATCAGGCCCCCCACAAGTTGTCGATACTCGGAAGGGTTTGCCAATTCGGGCCCAACAACACTTCCACATAGCTTCTTGAAGTTGAGTTCCATTGGAGTAGACACAGACTTGCAATCCACCATCCCACATCTCTCTAGCAACTGCACAATGTATTTTCCTTAAGAAAGTAAAATCTCGCCTGGCTTTTTCTAGCCTTCCAGGCCTAGGAAGTAATGCATCAGACCTGGGTCCTTCATCTCGAACTCGAAAGTCAACTCCCTCGTGCATTGATAAATGAGAGGGTCTGCACCTGTTAGGAAGAGATCATCAACATAAAGGACCAAAATAAGAGGCATGTCTATGTTGCACGAAACTTCTAGGAACCAGTGTTTCGGGCTGTACCCGTACCTGAAACTTCGAAACTTGGCCGAAACTCGACTTAAACTCGACCATCATGTAATCATCTATGAGAGTTAATATAGAATTGGTTTTCCTTCTAAATTGTCATATGGCTCTTATTCCCTTTTTACTTGCAAGATAATGTGTTATTCACTTATATATATATATATATGACGTTTTAGTTGGCGTTTCGGCTGACATTTCCATTTTTGGGAGGTGACGTTTCTAAATGTACCCGCTTTGGAAACTCCGAAATGTTTTGGCGTTTTGTGCAACTTAGAGGCATGTCCTTTTCAACCTTGAAGTATAGATTAGGATCAACATAGCTCCTCGTAAATCGCAACTTCACAAGATAACTGTCAATTTTCTCATACCAAGCCCTAGGGGCTTGCTTCAAGTCACAAAGAGCTTTTTCAACCTGCATACATGCGTCCTTCGATCTTGTACTTTGAACCCCTTTGGTTGTTCCAAGTAGACTTTCTCCTTAGGCGAGCCATGCAAGAAAGCAGTCTGATGTCCATTTGATGTAGGCTCCATCCTTGGTTGGTAGCGAGAGTCATAATAGATTGGATAGTGGTATATTCGGCAACTGGTGCAAATATCTCATCATGGTCCACTCCTTCCTTTTGAGAGAAACCACGAGCAATGATCCTGGCCTTATATTTTTCAGCACTCCCATCAACTCCATGTTTAATTTTGTAAAGCCATTTTGAGGTGACCACAAACTTGTCCTTGGGTGGGTCTAGGCACCACGTCCCAGAGATCATTCGTCATGATAGATTCATATTCCTCATTCATCGCATCCTTCCATACTATTGAAGAAAGTGTAACTAGGTTTGGTCTTCATAATGACACATTCCAATGTAAATGATGTAAATTGTATCTAGCAAAATATTTTGTGAATTTGAGTCATGGATTTCATGCTCAAAAATGTATTTGTTTTAGTAGCTCTGATTATGAGCTCTAGGCTAGGTGATAGGTTTGTGTCATTGATGTAAATGTTTACACTTGAAAATGTACAAGTATGACTCCAAGATCAAGGGCAAAATCATGTGACAAGACTCCTTCAAGATCAAGAACAAAAGGCTAACAATTGACTCCTCCAAACGAATATAAAAGAAGCAATGTATTTTCGGCATAAATATATATTTATATATGAGTGTTCATGTCGGCTTTATATCATGTTCAAGTCGGCTTAAAGGTATGGCATGTCGGCTTAATGAACAACCCTCATACACTATAAATATTGGCCTCTCCTCATCTATTCGGACATACCATCACAACACTTGAATTGGGTCTCTCTCCTATGCGAAGACGTCTGTCAAAAGGTGCGAAGAAAGGATCATCTCAAGGAGCCACGGGACCATAAGTAGAAGGTCTGTTCTACTGTCTATAATTGTAGAGATTCTGTGCGAGGCTAGGGAATCACTATATGTGCTCTCATCATCAAGGAAATAGTTTGTTTTTGGGTCTATTTGGAGGACAAATTTGCTTGGAGAGCAGAGACATCAGAACGAAGTGTTTGGAGGGCTAGAAGAGCCATAACCCTATCACACGTGCGAAGGAACAGATCACGGTTAGGGCTGTGTTACAGTCCTAGGTTATCCTAATGCTAGGCCTAAAGTGTTTGGATATTTGACTAGAAGGAAGCTCCAATCATAGCGAGGCAAGAGGAAGGCTACAAGAGCAAATAGCTCACTCCCACGTGAGAAGACAATGACATTTTCAGGACTGCGGCTAGGGTTTCTGAGCAGTCCAGCAGATCACATTGTTTCAAGGCAAGCGTTGAGGAGATCCACTAGGCTAGTGGACCATCTTGAGCAAGGGAAGCTTGGAGGAGGAAGAGGAAGGAAGAAGGAAGCCAGATCATCCATTCTTGGTAGCAGATTTGATCCATGTTGCAGCAAATCAGAGGACAACAGTAAGAGAAGATTCTAGCCTTGATCTTGGAGTCACTTGGTCAAAGGGTCTTTGTATTGGTCTTGGAAATTTTGTCAAAGTGAAGAAACTATAAGAAGAATTACCGTGGGTTTTCCTCTCAGGTTTGGAGAGGTTTTGCCCTGGCTGCTGCCTATATCTTGTGTTATTGTTCTTTTATGTATTATGAATGGTAGCTGGTTGATGAAGTTAATGATCACTAACATATAAAAGATCTTATTTGAATTGTCTAAAGAATGAAATTACTTCACAAGCAATTATCAAGATAGAGAAATCATTAACAACTCAAGCCATTTAGATTTCTCAACACATACTTGGTGTTTTACAACTTCTTCAAATGTGCATGGTTAAGCTTGAACGATAGTACTCATAGCAGCCAAATATCCTTGGTACTTGTTCGGCTTCTTACTTTCACAAAATGTCCCTCTTGGAGCAATATGTCTTTCAGAATCTTCGAGAGTACCTTTGAGCCATAGTGGTCTTTTCCTAGAGGTAGAGGGATCACTAGGAGGTGGATCAATAGGATCCATCAGACCATCAACATCAGGCATAGGCTCATCTGTTGGAGGTTCATCCTGTTTTTCCGCAGCATCATCATCGTCCTTCCTTGGAATAGGGAGATCTCTGGCTTTCCCAAGGGCAATGTCTTCATCAAAAGTAACATCACGACTTACTTCAACATCTCTTTGATGAGGCACATAGATTCTATATGCCTTTGAATTTTCACTGTAGCCAACGAATATACCTTTCTTCCTAGAAGCTTTCAACTTATTCCTTTTCCCTTTAGCCACATGAAAATACACAAGACAACTAAATATTCTAAAATGAGAAACATCAAGTTTCTTACTAGTGAAGACTTCCTTGGGTGTCTTGAAATCCAATGCTTGATGCGAGCTCCTATTTTGAACATATACGACAGTGTTGGCAACTTCTCCCCATAAGAACTTCGGTAGACCTTGATCATAGATCATGGCACGGGTGGCTTCCATGATTGTTCAATTTTTTTCTTCCAAAAATGCCATTCTGCTCAAGATTGTATGGAACAATTGTCTCCCTCTTAATGCCAACCTCTTTGCAAAAGTCATTGAATTCATTTGATTCATATTTGGTTCCATTGTTGGTCCTCAATATCTTGATCTTCTTCCCTGTTTGATTTTCCACCAATGCTTTGAAAGAACGAAACCATTTGAACACTTCATCCTTCCTCTTCAAGAAATAGATCCATGTTTTGCGAGAGTAGTCATCCACAAAGATTGCAAAGTATCCTCCCAACGATGTTACGGGCAATATACCAGACAGGTCAGAATGGACCAATTGAAGAATATTGATTGTCTTGCTTTCACTAGAAGGGAATGGTCCCTTTGTATGTTTCCTAGCTGCACAACCCTGACAAACACCTTCATGGTTCATATTAAACTCGGGCATACCTGTGACCATCTTCCTTACCCCAGGTAAAGCTTTGTAATGTAGGTGGGCAAATCTTTGGTGTCATAATTCACATTGAAGAGAAGTATCACTCGCCAAAGCTCCCAAAAGACTTCCTCCAACTTGATAGAGGCCATGTTAAAATTGGCAACTAGGGCCAATTTCCATTTTGGACAGCTCATTTTATGGAGATGATGATTGCATTGAATTCCTCTTTTTGAGAGGACCAAAATCGACCTAAAGATCATTAAATTTGGTGAAGGAGAAATGTGTTTCTGAGTTAAATCCCTCACCTGTGCAAATTGACAAGGTCGGCTTAAGGTAAAATATTCAAGTGGAACCCCTCTTCTTCTCCTATAAAAGGAGGAGTCCTCCAACCTTATTTCACACATCCAAACAGGGCATTTCATCTATTGTAATACTTCTAAGGCAGCCACAACTTGGAGAAGTTAGAAGGACGAGTTGTTTGGGTTTATTTGCCTTCCACAGGTCCGAGTTAGGAGCAGACAACTAGCCGCAGGGTTAAGGGCAGTTCTGGGTGATGGTTTGGCATGATCCTTGGGTGAGGATCTCTCCAACAACATGGCACATTCTTTGTGTGGAGCCACAGGTGGGCCGCAGGCCTATTTGACTTGGAATTGGAGGGTCGAGAGGCAATTTTGAGCTACAGAATAGGCCATAGACCTATTCCCCTTGCTCAGGTAGACAAATGACATGATGGAGGGATAATTACTAGCCTAAGATGGTAGCGAAGAGAAGCAAATATGTTTGGAGGCAAAACCACTGTGATTGAGGAGGTCTGGAAGTGGAGAAAAGAAGACTGTAGTAGGCTGATGGCAAACCCTAACCAGTGATCAGAATATCAGAGAAGAAGACACCATTTCTTGGAGAATGCAAAGATTGCCAGAATTGCAGATTGATTGGGCCATCTTCTTGTCTAAGGGCTAAGTTATTAGGTCGTCAATGGCAAGTCATTTCTATTGTACTCTCTCTTTGCTGAACATTTGATATTAATAATAAGAAGAATTGATAAAGGGTTTTTCCCATCTTGGGGTTTTTCCCTGGCTTGTCTTCTGCATTTACGTTTAATGTTCTTTCATCAGTACTGTCATGATTAATGTGATTGCTAATGGATTAATGAAATTGATAAGGGGCTAATGATCTAATGAAGTAACTAACCTAAGCAAAGAACATGTTAATTCAAAATTAAGAGACCATCAACCCTAAATCCAAGAGTAAATGCATCTTTAGGGTTTATTTGCCAAATACGTACCTTTCCATCAATGAACACTATCTTGAAGCCTTTATCTTCCATCGCAAAAATAGATACCAGGTTCTTCTTCAAATCAGGCACATAAAATACTTCTTGTAGATGAATTGTTTGACCTTGATTCAAGTGAAGAGTGATAGTACCTATCCCTTTCACGATGTAAGCATTATCTCCAAGTATGATCTTCAAATTAGTCTTCCTTTCAACCAAATTTGAGAGGGTCTCCTTGTACTTAGTGAAGTGCCTTGAGGCGCCACTATCAGTCAACCAATGATCCAAAGTATCTGGAGGAGAGGCAGTTGATAGAGCGGAACTAAGATAAAACTCATCTTGTTTTTCTTCAACATTACTTTCATCATACCTAGCGTTTCTTGTCCTTTTGGGAGGTTGACCATTTCCATTTCGAGTAGCGGGAGCATTCCTCTTTTTTTTGTTTTGAACTTGTTGTTCCTTTGTTTGTGATTGACTTTGAAATTATTGTGGTTGTTGTTGTCGATCCTTTGGAGAATTCTTGTTGTGAGGATGCTCTATAGCATAGTGGCCGAACCTGTTGCAATTGTAGCACCTTCATTTTCTTCTTTCTTTAAATCCTTTCTTGGATCCTTGACCTTGTCTCCTCGGACCACCATTATTCTTCCTTTTTGCATGAGCGGAGAAGGCAGTAGGCTCATTTCCATTTGAGGGCTTGTCTCTCTCTATCATCCTAGCACTCCTCTTGAGTGCATCTAGCCAATAACTCATCGGAACTAGGTATCCTGTCATTGTTGAGAATGGTGGTGACAAATACATTCCAAGGTCTCGAAAGACCTCCAAGTGCAATGAGAGTGAGCTCCCTGTCAGCAATAACTTCTCCAATAGATAGTAGGTCATTCTTGATTTGAGTTATTCTCATGAAGTAGGATTGGATAGACTGCCCTTTATCCATTTTGATATCCTTCAAATTGCTTTTGATAAAGAGGATTTGATTTGCATTGTTTACTTTGAATATCCAAACCAACTTATCATATATCTCCTTAGAAGTTCCCAAATTAGAAATATAGGCAACCAAATGCTTTTGAATAGAGTCAATCAAAATTTTCTTTGCTTTGACCTCACCTTTTCTATACTTCGTCTTAGCAGCAGCCGGTGCATTTGAAGGAGGCTCCACCACTTTTCCCTGCACATAGTCCAATACTTCATGCTCCTCTAAAGTCATCTTCCATGCATGATAGTCAGATTTGTCATTGAGCTTATCCTCAGACTTGAAGTAAGATATAGAAGCCATTGAGACTTGTCCAATAGTCTTGTCCAACAAATTGCTCTTAGTGATTGATTTTCTCTCTTGCTTGGCTGTTGTCTTCACTTGGGTTCTGATACCATGTTAATTTTAGATAACAATAGTGTGTTCTACGCTTTGCACAATTATTTCAATGTCCTTCTAGCAGCCCAATGACAATTTCCAATTTAGTTTCCAATAGCAATCACATTAACCATAAATTACATTGACAGTAACTATAGAGAGAACATGAACAATAAAATGCAAAAGACAAGCCAAGACAAGAGAACACCAGATTTGGCGAATGCTAGGGAAAGACCCTTTGATCAATTCTTCTTATTATAAATTTCAAATGTTCAGCAGAGAGAGAGAGTACAATAAAGTCAAAATTGACTTGCCAAATGATGATCAAAACAGCCCTGTCAAATCTGAAAATTTCCTGCCGCAATCAACAGCCCTAACCAGAAAGTCAACGCTGGTCAAAGCAGCTGCAAACCATCCACAATGCAGCTCGGTCATACCAGTCAAATTCGGCCTTCTTAGGTGGTCAAAGTCAGCCCAAAACAGTCATTAAAACAGTGGTCAAACTTGGTCAACATGAAGACAACCCTGCAGTCAAACAGGCCTGCAGTTAATGCAGGTCAAACAGCCAAGAAAATCTCGGTTTCTGTGCCAATCAATGTGGCCTGGTCAAACAGAGTCAAACCCTCCAAAATCACAGTCAAACTTTTTCAAACAATCCCTGGTCAACGCTGTTCAAACCCTGCTTCAGTCCTGAAATTCAGCCTCTGAAATTCGTCCTCTTTTCCAGCCACACGTGTGAGATGAAGAACTGTCCAATAAGCTGTACGAACCAATCAGATGAGGAGAGAGAAGAAGAAGATGAGTTGATGAGGTGCCAAATGAGGTTGGAGGTCTCTCTTATTTATACAAGTCGTTGGGGGTTCAAAAGACATGTCCATTGGGCTTCATGAGCCTACATGATGATGTGGCCGACCTTGACAATTTGCACATGTGTAGGCTTGACCTCAAAAACATATTTCCCCTTGTCCAAATTTGATGATCTTTAGGTCGATTTTGGTCCTCTCAAAAAGAGGAATTCAATGCAATAATCATCTCCATCAAATGAGCTGTCTAAAGTGGAATTTGGCCCTAGTTGCCAGTTTTAACAGACACAGCCACTGCGATTCCATCCCTTAATTGGTCTGAGTAAGGCTAACCATTCTAACAGAAAAACAAGAATAGCCTCAGGCCCAAGTTAGCTTATGCATCACACATGTACATCATACATTTCATACCCTTTATGGGCAACATGTCCCAAAGTGTACCTTCAGAGCCCATACACAGAATTCATTCACATGAGAAAATAACAGCTAGTGACCAAGCACAATACGCATTTTCCCGTTTCATCATTGCTATATACATCAGAGATTACCTCTGCATACAACATTTATTCATCAAGAGAGTAATAACCAAAACTAAACACAATTATACAATACTTCCAACTCTTCTTTCACACATATTCCATAAACCATCTCAACCACTTGGAGCTCATCAATCAATGCAAATACAGTAAATCAGCGTAACAATATTTGAAATACATTGAACAACAATATCATTTCATTTTCAAAGAACAGTTACATTTATTTGGTTCTCTTAAACTTGTTGGAAACTGATGAGGGGAGAGCCACTCTCCACCCAACCTTAGGCTTAGCTACATTGCAGTCCATCTTGCAGCTGGCCACCCCTAAGCCATATCTGATGCCTGAAAGAAAGCTTCACCGAAGGACCCAAGGTTACTCAAGGTTACAAATCAGGTAGAAAACATGAAGGCTATTCTCCTTCATATACAGGATTCAGGAATTGCACATCAAATTCTGAGTTAAGGCCTCTTGACATAGCAAAATATGGCCAGTCAGGGCCTGCACAGCACCAAAGGGAGCCCTTCATTGATCTAGCAGTCCCTCAGCGCTTCCCTTCTCCAGTGCCTTACGTGCCTTAAACAAACAAAGCATTTATAATTCCCTCTAGGCCTCTGAACCTCAGGTTTAAGGTTCCTTACTCTTTCCTTCTCCAATTCAGTTTAGAACTCACTTCCACACTATGTGGCTGTGACTCAGAAGGCTTCCAGTCACCTCCTCCTTAGAGTCATGTCGTTTGCACACAAATGTGGCTTGATTCTGTTTGCCCAAATCAGAGGACGCTGGTTGTCTCTGGTATGCAATTTCTCTTAGTTCTCACTCTTGTTCTGTCTGCGCTGTTCCTTGCTTGCATCTGCCTCCCCACAGGCGTTGTTCCCGGCCTCAGAGTTCGGGGTCCTGCCTTGGGTTGTGGGTCAACTCTTGGAATGCTCTGGAGTGGCATGTAATGCGTACTCTGGGGCAATTCAGTACCTTCTCTCCCATTCGTTCATAACTAGTTGGTAGTCCAACTACCAGATCAGGAAAAAAAAGTATTTAGGAGCTATCTCAGTCCCTTACAGCTTTCTTTTCAGTGAAGCTTCTTTCCCAGGCATTAGGATCTGTGTAGACCGTCCTCTCCTACAGTTTCAGCAATATATATATATATATATATATATATATATGAAATGAATGTTTACAACATGATAAAATCTGACATAATATCCATGCTGGTAATCCAGCATTGACAGTCTTAATTACATTTACAAAATCTGGGCATTCAATAGTGACCTTAGGCACTGGCATTTAGTTGTATTTGCCAAGGCACTTGTGCAGGGTGCAGGAATGTCAAGCTCTTAAAATCTATGCCAGCCAGATTTTAAATTTATTCCATGCATGGATACATGGTACACTCGTGTTTCGTTCATTTTGGTTTGCTTTTCTTACTAATTGTAGTGTTGTCCAACAAAAATACATTAAATTGTCTGCTTCAGTACATTGCATATGCCTAAAACTTCATGGGGCATGTAAAGAAGCAAGTTTATGTTGGTTTTATAGACACCTTTGCTGTTTTCAGAGTGAGATTTAGTCATTGTCATTCTTTTACATTTTCCCCATAATTGAGAATTCATCTGTTTTCAATATATTTGTCAAATTTTGTGTGTGTGTGTGTGTGTTTGGTTATTTCTAGTTTCCTATTCCTTTTGAAATAGTATCTGTATTTTTGTATATCATTAAATCAGATTTTTTAATCTTACTAAATTATCCACCTTTTGGTAGGACCCAACCCTGATTTCAGCATATAGAGATCGAAGATTTAATGGAACGCAAGAGGAATTTGATCAGGCACTGCGCACTTCTGTTACTGTTTATGTGGGGAATCTGTCATTTTACACAACTGAAGAGCAAGTCTATGAACTCTTCTCTCGTGCTGGAGAAGTAAAAAAATTAATAATGGGTTTAGATAAAAATACAAAAACTCCATGTGGTTTTTGCTTTGTTATGTAAGTTATTTGCCTCAGACATTGCACCCTTCAATGGTCTCTTCTGTGAGCTTGATTTGTTTATATGCTATGTGAGGATCATGTTACCATTGCTAAGCAAATTATGCTTTTGCTATAGATGCATTTGATGCTTAATTTTGACTAGATACCATGCTAGAAATGAAAATGATGCCATGTATCTTGTCTTTTGTATGAATACTCAATTTTACTACATAATTAGAGAATTTGAAGAGAAGGAAGTTTGGGTTTGGCCAAGAAATTTTAGAAATCTTGGTCAATAAGTTTAAACAATATTTATAATAACAGAATGGATTTAGTGCAGACTTCAATTGGGAGAAATTTCATATGAAGATTAGCTTATGATACAGGGACCCGTGACCATCTGCATGGTTGAATTACATGTGGCATCCCTAAAGGTGGTTGTGATGTGTTCATATTTGTCTCTGATTATAAACTACATATTACTATAAGAGGAGCGACATTATGGAAAGGAAAATTATATGCCCCTTGTTAAAAGTTTCTTGGAACAAGATAAAGCACCAAACTCAGCAATTAACAACAATGATATATATATATATTATTAATAATTGAATGATGAATTACAGAGTGAGAGGCCCTGGCTTAAATACAGCCTTGGGTGCCTCTTGGTGAATGGGCATGATCTTTGATCATGCCCTTTGCCTATTAAACTAATAATTACAAATAACTAATTTTTATATAACATTGCCTTCCTCCCAAAAAAATGCTTTGTCCTCAAAGCATATGTAATGACGAATGTTGTTGACGAAATGCTTCAGTCTCCAAAGAAGCTTCTTCTTCTGGTAAGTCCTTCCACTTTATATGTTCTTCAATAGTTCAACAAAGAGAGAGATAGTATGTTTACAACTGAAGTCAACACTTTGACTTATCTGGATAAGAGCATAGATCATCTCTAAGAAGATGATACATGAGATCAGTTGAAGACATGTTGCTTCAACTGATTCTCCATGGTGACTCCTTCACCAATCGTTGTGCTGCATTTTGTCATCATGTTGCACCTCACCGCGCTGCACCATGCTGCACCCATCATCACTATGTTGCATCTCATCACGCTTCATTAATCATGACTATACCCATCACTGTACTGCATTATGTGCCATTGCTACATCATGTTGCCATCCTAACCTATGTGTTGGCTGCACCTTGCTTGTTTGTTGTCCCTTGCTTGCTTGTTGTCCTTAGCATGCTTGTTGTTGCATGCTAGTTGTCCCTTGCATGTTAGCTGTAACATTGCATGCTTGGTGTATTTGCTGCTAAGTACCATACAGTTGTCCCAATGTTAGTTAATTGTCCCTTGCATGCTGCTCTCCTTCGGAGACAGATGCTCTGGCAGTTCCTGGTAGTTCCGGCTTTTCCGACAGTTCTGGCTTTTCCGACAGTTCTGGCTTTTCCGACAGTTCCGACTTTTCCGGTTTTTCTGGCAATTCCGGCTTTTTCAGCTTTCCGACAGTTCCGGCTTTTTCGGCTCTTCCAACAATTTTGGCAGTTTTGGTTTTTCCGGCAATTCCGGCAGTTCCGGCTTTTCCAACTCTTCCGGTAGTTCCAATAGTTCCAGCTTTTCCGACAGTTCCGGCTTTTTCGACAATTCCAACTTTTCTGGCTCTTCCGACAGTTCCGGCTTTTTCGACAATTCCAACTTTTCTGGCTCTTCCGACAGTTTCGGCTCTTTCGGCTCTTCCGGCAGTTCCGACTCTTCCGACAGTTCCCGCTTTTCCGGTAGTTCTGGTAGTTCCGACTTTTCGGCTTTTCCGACTATTCCGACAGTTTCGGCTTTTCCGGCAGTTCCGGTAGTTCTGGCTCTTCCGACAGTTCTGACTTTTCCGACAGTTCCGGCGTTTCCGACAATTCCGGCTTTCTCCCCTCTGGATTAGGGCAACGTTATCCCTTAGGATCTCTCCTCCCACTAAAACCCAAAGACAAGTAGAGAGAGGAAGAGATCCCAAGTGTGTGATGAAAAAGTGTCCAAATGAGGAGAATGCTCCTTGTATTTATATGCAAAACGTTGAGGTTGAATAGACATGACTATTGGGCTTCTGAGTCTACATAAGTTGCTGGCCGACTTTGACAATTTTTCCATAATCAAAATCCCATGAGCCCCAGACTGCATGGGTAGGATGCTTCGACAGGAGAACGAATCACCCTGTCAGTGGATGCCACAAAGAACGAATCATCCTGGCCCACAGGAGAACGAATCATCCTGTTCCACAGTGGCCACAGAGAACGAATCATCTTGGCCCACAGGAGAACGAATCATCCTGTCCACAGTCGCCACGGAGAACGAATCATCCTGGCCCACAGGAGAACGAATCATCCTGTTCCACAATCGCCACGGAGAACGAATCATCCTGGCCCACAGGAGAACGAATCATCCTATCCACAGTCGCCACGGAGAACGAATCATCCTGGCCCACAGGAGAACGAATCATCCTGTTCCACAGTCGCCACGGAGAACGAATCATCCTGTCCACAGTCGCCACAGAGAATGAATCATCCTGGCCCACAGGAGAACGAATCATCCTGTTCCACAATCGCCACGGAGAATGAATCATCCTGGCCCACAGGAAAACGAATCATCCTATCCACAGTTGCCATGGGAGAACTAATCATCCCGGCCCACAGGAGAACTAATCATCATGTCCATAGCGCACTACCAGGGGAAGGTGAGTCGCCCTCTGGTCCTATGTTGCTCCAGTAAGTACCCCAAGCCCCCCAGAGCTCCCAGAGCTCAATGCATGCAACATGCAGGACCCTTATAAGAAGGTCTCTCAATGACTCCAAGTAGTTCGGGAAAGTCACAGATTTGACCTTTCCTAGGGGCTTTGACAAAATGTCTGCGACCTGTACATCAGTCTCAATGCAATGGAGCCTCCTCGCTCATCGACTTACCATATCACAAATAAGGCAGTATCTGATGTCTATTTGCCGGAGCAATCATCAAATACGAGATTCCTCAATAATCGAATCCCACCTCTGGTTGTCACAGAGAATCACAGTGGTATTCATCATGTGTACAAACAGCTCACTTAAGAGCTTCTGCAACCATGCAGCGTCACACGAGATCATACTCGTACCTATGTATTCGGTCTCGACAGTGCTTATAGCAACCAACTTCTGCTTCCTTCTCATCCATGATATTGAAGCAAAATCCAAAGAGAATTAAGAAGTGCTCTAGTGATCCTCCACATTGCCTGCCCACTCAGTATTCGAATAATCATGTAGTTTCATATTTCCGGCAGTGTATCTCAATCCATGAGAGATTGTGTCCTGAAGATATCTCAGAAGATTCTTGGCACCAATCCAGTGAGGCTCAACCAAATATGAGCTCACCATGCTAACTGCAAAACATATGTCTAGACGGAAGTTCACCAAGAACATCAACGCGAATGAGTTTATGAAACTCAGAGGCATTTCCCAAATCTGGTCCGACATCACTACCATATAACTTTTGAAAGTTAAGATCCTTGAGGTAGTCACAGGCTTGCAGTTTATCATTCCACATTCGAAATCCAACTCCCTCTTACTTCTGCAAATGAGAGGGTTTGCACCTGTCAGAAATAGGTTGTCCTCATCAAGTGTCGGTATGAGAGGTCTATCATACACAACCTTCGGGAAATGTTTTGGATCGGTTTCACTCCTAGTGAATCTCAGCTTCATCAGACAGCTATCAATCCTCTCATACTATGCCCGGGGTGTTTTGCTTCAAGCCATAGAGGGCTTTCTTCCACCTGTATACATGAGATTCCCGATCATGAATCTCAAACCCCTCGGGTTGTTCGAAACCTGTGGACCTGCAACCTGAGGGGAATGGTCCCCTCGTAAGATTTTCCTTCGGTACATCTCAGACATGTACTTTCATGCTCTTTTTGAATTCAGGGATCCCTGTCACCATCTGACTCATAGACCTTCTGTGCTATGTGTCAATGGACATGGTCCCCAGTGGACTTCCTGCAACTTGATACAACCTTGAACACAAAAACATCTTTGAAAATTCTATTTTCAAACACGTACCTTTCCATCGATGAGTGCCACCCTGAAACCTTTGACTTCCATTGCTGAAATGGACGCCAGGTTCTTCTTGTGATCAGGTACATAAAAGAGATTCTGTAACTGAATTGAGTTACCCTCATTCAATTGAGGGATAACATTCCCTAAACCCTTTCCGGGATAGGTGGCATCGACTCCAAGTATAATCCCACGATTGTTTCCATCTCTACCAAATTAAAGGGTGCACCCATCTATCCGATGAAGTGCCTTGAAGCACTAAAATCAATAAGCCAGATTCCCAAAGAATCTGAAGGAGAGGACCAATACAAGATAACGCTTCCTTATCTTTTTAAAAACAACATTTGATTCTTCATACTTGGGGTTCCTTGATTTTTTTGAAGAGTCGACCATTTCCTTGATGACCTGCATTACCTGTCATTCCTTTGATCATTTAAGATGTGCCTGGAATGATTGTTATCTTCATCGAGAGATGTGTCTCTGCCATTTGGACACTCCTTCGCATAATGGCCGAACTTATTGCAACTAAGGCATCCACCTTTCCTTCCACCCTTAGATCCGAACTTCCCAATGAAGTGATCTTTAGGTAGGCCATCAGAAACTTCCGTTGTGCCATTCTGATAATATTCTCTGCTTCGACTTCACCCTCGGTGAATTTGAAGAGGGATGAGGAATCCACTAATCCTTTTGTCCTTTCCCAACTGTCTTCGGTGATTGCTCTTTCACTCTTGCTTGGGCATTGTCTTCACCTTAGCTCTGATACCATGTTAATTTTAGGTATGTTCTATGCTAGAGCAATTTATTTCAATTTTCACAGTTAGCTCAATATCTTTTCCAGATTAGCAATCACATCAGCATTAAAGTAAACTGCAGATAGAACATAAATATAAATCGCAGAAGACAAGCCAAGACAAGAGGACACAAGATGTGGCGCTAGCCAGGGACAAACCCCAATGTGGGGAAACCCTTGATCAATTCTTCTTATATGTTCTTCAATAGTTCAGCAGAGAGAGAGAGAGAGATAGTACGTTTACAACAGAAGTCAATACTTTGACTTATCTAGATAATAGCATAGATCATCTCTAAGAAGATGATACATGAGATCAGTTGAAGACATGTTGCTTCAACTGATTCTCCAAGGTGACTCCTTCACCTATCATTGTGTTGCATTTCGTCATCATGCTGCACCTCATCGCGCTGCACCATGCTACACCCATCATCACTATGCCGCATCTCATCACGCTTCATTAATCATGACTGTACCCATCATTGTACTGCATTATGTGCCATTGCTGCATGCACCATGTTGTCATCCTGACCTATGTGTTGGTTGCACCTTGCTTGCTTGTTGTCCCTTGCTTGCTTGTTGTCCCTAGCATGTTAGTTGTCCTTAGCATGCTTGTTGTTGCATGTTAGTTGTCCCTTGCATGCTAGCTGTAACATTGCATGCTTGGTGTATTTGCTGCTAAGTACCATACAATTGTCCCAATGTTAGTTAGTTGTCCCTTGCATGCTGCTCTCCTTTGGAGACAGATGCTCTCGCTGTTCCGGCAATTCCTGGCAGTTTCGGTGGTTCCAGATTTTTCGGCTTTTCCAGCAGTTCAGGCTTTTCCGGCAGTTCCGGCTTTTTTGACGTTTCCGATAGTTTCGGCTTTTCCGGTTTTTCCGGCAATTCCGGCTTTTCCGACTTTTTCGGCTCTTCTGGCAGTTCTGGCTCTTCCGACTTTTTCGGCTCTTCTGGCAGTTCTGGCTCTTTCGACAGTTCCAACTTTTCCCGTAGTTCCGGCAGTTTCGGCTCTTCTGGTAGTTCCGGCTTTTCCAGCAGTTCCGGCTTTTCCGACAGTTCCGGCGTTTTCGACAGTTCCGGCGTTTTCGGATTTTCCGATAGTTCCGACTTTTCCGGCTCTTCCGGTAGTTCTCGTAGTTCCGACTCTTCCGGCATTTCCGGTTTTTCCGGCAGTTCTGACTTTTCCGGCTTTTCGGGCTCTTTTGACACTTACGTCTTTTCCGACAGTTCTGGCTTTTCCGACAGTTCCGGCTTTTCCGACAGTTCTAGCTTTTCCGGCAGTTTTGGCTTTTCCAGCAGTTTCGACTCTTCCGGCAGTTCCGATAGTTTTGACTTTTCCAACAGTTCTGGCTTTCTGCCCTCTGGATCACGGCAACGTTATCCCTTAGGATCTCTCCTCCTACTAAAACCCAAAGACAAGTAGAGAGAGGAAGAGATCCCAAGTGTGTGATGATGAAGTGTCCAAATGAGGAGAATGATCCTTGTATTTATATGCAAAACGTTGAGGCTGAATAGACATGACTGTTGGGCTTCTAAGCCTACATAAGTTGCTGTTCGACTTTGAAATTTTTTCCATAATCAAAATAAATTCATATCTCCATAAATACTTATCGGAATCGGATGATCTTTTAGATCAATCCTACACCTCTCCATGAGAGGAATCTAGGAAAAATATCAGTAGTCACAAATAAGGTGATCCACATGGAGTTTGGCCCTAGTTGCCAATTTTAACATCTAAGGACAGAAGCGTTGTTTGTGCTGATTGATGGTCACCAAGTGCCCTTTTAGGGCAGGATACAGATGTTGTGGACACGACTTTTATCCGGAAGGCTTAACTATATGCAACTTGGTTGATCTTTTTGTTGATTTGGTATGGTCCATAGAACTTTGGTGCCAATTTATTTTTTCCTTATTGTTTTAAGGACAATTGTTTGTATGGCTGGAGCTTGACAAATACCCATTCTCCAATTTCAAATTCTCTCTCGGTCAACTTGCTGCTTCATACGGTTTCTTGCATTATTTAAATTTTCTTTTAGGGTTTGGATGACTTTTTGGGTTTCTTCTAGTTGGTTTTTAACAGCTGGTAGTTTTGTCTGGATGATAGCTAGGTCCTTCCATTTTGGAATTTTGTACCCGTATTGAGCTTGAAATGGAGTCATTTTTGCTGACGTGTGGTAAGTAGTATTGTACCACCATTTATCGAGATGTAACCAATGAACCCACTTATTTTGCTTGTCTGTGGCGTAACAACATAGGTAAGTTTCCAAACATTTATTGACAGCCTCTCTTTGGCCATCTGTTTGAGGATGGTAAGTAGAACTCATGTTGAGGTAGGTTCCTATATGATTGAATAATTCCGTCCAAAAATTACCCTTAAATTTGGCATCTCTATCGCTCACAATGACTTTTGGAAATCTGTGTAATTTGTAAATATTTTTGCAAAATATCTTAGCGATTTGTATTCCTGAGTTTGATTTCTTATTGCAATAAAGTGAGCATACTTGGTGAGTCTGTCGACTACTACAAGAATATTATCCTTACCATCAGATACAGGTAAGCCTTCAATAAAGTCCATTGACATTTCTTCCCATTTCTGATTTGGAATGTTTAAGGGATCAAGTAGTTCGGGTGCCATATTCTCTTTTATTCCATTGACATTTATCGCATTCTGCTACATATTTTTGAATATCGTGACTCATTCCCTTCCAAAAGAATGACTAGCGTGCATTATAGTAAGTTTTAAAGAATCCAACATGTTCGATTGACAGTGAATCATGTGACTCCTTGAGGATCTTGGTTTTAAACTTGGAGTTTGAATTCAGATAGATTCTTCCCTTGTACCATAGAATGTCGTTCTTCCATTCCCATTTTGAGTTGTGCGGAAGGTTATTGATTATAGCGCTTGTTTCTGGATCTTTTGCATATTCACTTCGAATCTCATTAAGCCATTCGGGAACAATAACTGAAACTGCAAGTAGTGTCGGTTCTTCATCTTTCCTAGACAGGGCATCTGCCACTATATTGTCCTTTCCCCTTTTGTGTAATATTTCCATGTCAAAGGCAGCAATTTTTTCAATCCACTTTTGTTGTTCTTCGGAAAGTGTTTTTTGTTGGAGGTACTGGAGACTGTTATGGTCTGTTCGTATGGAAAACTTACTTCCCAAAAGATATTGCCTCCACTTGGCTAGTGTGTGCATAATAGCAAGCATTTCTTTGTTGTATGTAGATTTAAGACGTTTTCGTTTATTGAGTTTCCTCTATTGGATGCCCATCTTGCATTAACACTGCTCCTATACCGAAACCTGAAGCATCACACTCAATGATAAATGGTTTAGAGAAATCTCGAGTTGCCAATACTGGGGCATTAGACATAACTTCCTTCAATTCTTCAAAACACTTTCCTGCTTTTTCATTCCATTGAAATGAGTTCTTTAAAAGGTTTGTTAGGGGTGCGGTTATATGTGCATAGTTTTTAATAAATCTTCGATAGTATCAAGTCAATCCTAAGAACCCTCTTAGCTTGGATATATTAACTGGTTTGGTCCATTCCCTTATAGCCTTGATTTTATTAGGATCCACTTTTACTCCTTCATGGGATATTATGTGTCCGAGATATTCTACTTCTTCCTTCCCAAAGGTGCATTTGGACTTCTTGGCATAGGATTGATGCTCTTCCAATAGCGTAAGAAATTTCTCCAAATGTTGTAGGTGCTCCTTCCAAGTTTTACTATAAATTAAAATGTCATCAAAGAACACTAACACAAACTTCCTTAGATATGGACGGAATAACTCGTTCATAGTAGCTTGGAATGTTGCTGGTGCATTGGTTAACCCAAAAGGCATTACTTTAAATTCATAGTGACCTTCATGTGTTCGAAACGCAGTTTTTGGTATGTCTTCTAACCTTATTCTGACTTGATAATATCTTGACCTTAAGTCCAATTTTGAGAAATATTTAGCGCCATGTGGTTCATCCAGCATTTCATCGATGAAGGGAATTGGGAACTTGTTTTTAATTGTTATTTTGTTTAGTCCTCGATAATCGATGCATAACCTGAACGATCCATCTTTTTTCCGCACCAATACAACTGGAGCAACATATAGACTTTTACTTTTTGAGATGATGCCACACTTTAAAAGATCTTGGATTAATCTCTCAATTTCTGTTTTTTGATGATGGGGATATCGATACGGTTTGATGTTGAAGGGGTTTGATCCTGCTTTGACTTCTATTATATGCTCGATTTATTTATTAGGAGGCATTTTCATTGGCATGTCTTGGAATACTTTTTCGTGCTTCTGAATTAGCTCTTGTACTTCTGGTGCTTCTTCGCTGATCAATTTTGAAGTTAACATTTCTAATTGGTGACATTGTACTACATAGGCTGGTGCTCCTCTTCGAATCATTTTCATCATTTGGGATGATGATACGATTTGATTCTCAGGTGCTTGGAACCCATATAATTTGTATTTCTGCCTTCCCATTTAAATTTTAGAAACTGCTTTTGATGGTTGGCAGAGTAAGTACTGAGGGTTTGTAACCATTGGATACCTAAGACCACATCCATTCCTCCTAATGGTGCCGTGTAGAAAGGAGATTCTAAATTAAAGTCTTGAATTTGTAATTTGACTTTATTGCATTTCCCTACTTTTTCAATTTTCTTATCGTCGGCTACCATAACCTTCATGTTGGGCATGGGAAATGTGAAAATGTTGAGTCTCTTTGCCATGGTTGAGTCCAAAAAATTGTGGGTGCTACCGATATCGATGAGAACCATTACATTGTTCTTCTTGATATGTCCTTTTAATTTTAATGTCTGGGGTTGTGATATACCTGTCATGGCCGATAATGATACTTGCGGAATTCTCTCATCATCTAGTTCTGGAGAGAATCTGTCTGAATCATTGGTTGCTTCGCATTTATACAGGTTTTTGGTTTCTTTTCCTTTAGCACACCTATGTTTAGGGTCCCATTTTTCACCACAGCATTTGCATTTGCCCTCTTTCATCCTTTGCATTTCCACATTAGTTTTTTCTCCTTCACGAAGATGTGGTGGAACATATTTTGTGTTATCTGTATTCGTAGACTGGGGAAATCTTCGTCTCGAATATACTCTTTCAGCCTTTGACCACAACATTTTGTCAAATTTCTTTTCAACAACTTTTGCTTTTTGTCTTGCTACTTCTATTGATGTAATGTCATGACGCTCAAGTTATGCTTGTAGATGGGGTTTAAGTCCCGAGGTGTACGATTGAATGAGACGAGTTTCTGATAATCCAAGTACTCGTGTTGCTAAAGTCTCCCATTCTCGAGTGTATTCATCCACATCTCCTTTTTGTCGCTATTTGGTGAGTGTTGAGGACTCTTCTTCCTTGACACCTTGGAACCTTTTAAAGAACGCATCCTTAAATTTCCTCCAACTGATAGCAAGTGTCGTCTTTTTCCACCACATATACCAATTATATGCTTCGCCTTCCTTTTTCATGGAAGCAAGCCTCATTTTTTCGTCATCATTGTCAATATTGTAAATCTCGAAATATTCTTCTGCTTTATTGAGCCAAGCAATACTGATTTTTTCGTTACCGTCGAATTTGGATAACTCTATTTTTGCTCTTCGTTGATATGTCGCTATCGACGGAGTGAAGAAGGGGTATTGATTTGAAAACGACATATTGGTGTATGGATTTCAGCGCTGCTTATTTTCAAAATTCGTGTTACTATTTCCTTGATTAGGTGTGGAAGATGTCTTTGGGGACTCGGGTTTCTCATGTGCGTCTGATGATTTTGACGAATTTGGAGAATTGAGATGTTGAGTAGCCTCATTATTCTGGAGAATTTGATTGTGTGTAATCTTTAGGCTGGTACAAATACAACCCAACATCACCATAGCTTGATCCACCTTAACTGAAATGTTTGCCTGATCCTTTTTAAATTCATTCTTGTTCTCTTCAAGCTGACTCTTTATTCCCTTTGTTGTGTTCTGGATCTCTTAGATTTTATTGTTGATTTGGGGTGGCATCAGATGTGCCCTAGACATGAAAATTGGTGGAGAGGCTAAAGCACATGAGATCTCCAAGACCCAGAAATGGTTTGGACAGATTGTACCCGGTTTGGGAGATATTAAAATAATTAATATTTTTAATGGAGTTCCTAAGTCTAAACTTAGGAAAAATAAAATATTAATGGGTATTAATATAAAACTGGGTTAGAAGGTTCCAAAAGTCATGGATCAAGCCAAATCTAATCTTAGCCGTTGATTAGAGATTTAATCTCGACCGTTGAAGGACCAACAGGAAAAGTATAAGAGGAGGCTTGAGGGTTAGTTGGAGAACACACCAGAGTGATCAGTCATTCGATTTGCTAGAGCGGGGTTGCGAAAGAAATTAGAATTAGTGATCAGCAGTGAGGGGTAGTGAGTACTATGCAAAGAGGCAGAGATAGTGCCGAGAGACCAGCACAAAGGCAAAGAGCGAGAAGCAACAGCCAGAGTAGGGCACACAGAACCCAGCAGAGACAACGCAGAGGCCAGAGGGACTGCGTCATCCACGTAGAGGGCAGCTGGAGTGACGCAGAGGGTCCCAGAGGCTGCGCAGTGCCTTAGAGGGCTGACGCAGAGGGGTTTGAGGCTGACGCAGAGGCCAAAAGGGCCAGCGCAGTGCTTCAGAGTTGCTGGAGAGGGTTTCGTGGGACAGGTTTTCTGAATACCTGTTTCCGAATAGAGAGGTATTACTACTAGTTGTTTTTCTTTGTCGGGTGAGCCAATTTGGCACCCAGTTGTACTCAAGGAAACATTGCATAGTAATAAACCCTCAGAATAGCTGCACCGGTTTTCCTGCATTGGGTTTTTCCGGGGACATTTGTCCAAAAATAACGGTGTCACTTGTGTGTTTGTTTTCTTTCAGTTGATGATCTGTAGATGTTGAGACTGTATTGTGTTTATTTCGTTATTTATATGTTTTAAATAACTTGTTCGAATTTAACAAGTAGAAGAAATAAACTAGAAGAATACAGATTAAATTTCTAACGGATAGACTTAGAAATTTCAACATTTATCGCCTTGTTCAGTCACCTTAGTCTCAAGGTCTACTAGTCTCTTATTGAAATCAACAATCAACATTGATGAAGCCATTGAGCGGGTTTGAGGTGGAGTAGATCTATCCAGCTTAACTATTTTTCTTAACTTGATCCTATTTTTCTTTTAAATGTTTTTATTTTTTTAGTAATAATATATATATATATATATATATATATATATATATATTTTAAATATACAATATATATTTTAATTTAATAATTTAATAATTGAATATCACTAAATATATAATTAATTATATAAATATTAATTAAGATTTATATGGTGACTATATAATAAAATTATATATTGAATAAAAAATGGTCCGTGTGTGAAGACAAGACTATGGTCAACAGACGCGAGGGAGACAACCATGAATGAACACGGTTTGGACGACGACAGTAGTTGATGATTGTAGTGGCGGAGGGGTCGATGGAAGACGAGGGCGGGGAAGATGACAATAGGAGTTGAGGCGTGTTTTCAGCTAAGTCACCTGACATGTGGATTTGGGATTCGACAGATACGGGGATTCGAGTGTCGGATACAGACACGTTGACCCCTCAGAACAGGACACGTTTAGATACGTTATATATATATATATATATATTAAAAATTAGATATTTCTTACACAAATTCTCATTCATGATACAAATTCATTGATTTCAAACATAGATCTTCATCTAGATGTAAGTTTTACTGTTTACAAAGTAACATTATGCATAGTACATACAAAATTCAAATACAATTGTAATTTGTGACATGTCACATAAATGATAAATCATAAATTCATAATACATATTCAATTCATCAATGATCCAATAGGAGAAAGACAAGATAGTAAGATAAAGATACTGACAACTGTAGTTTTCTCATTAAGTCATCAAAATCAAAATGTATTACATTGGTAGTGCAATGCCAATGGCAAATAGAAATAGAAAATACAAAACAACTACAAGTATACAAGCCTCAAGGCAGTGGGTAGCTCATGACTCATGAGTCATCAATCATCATAGTCATCATCAAAGTCAACATCACTATCCTGATCATCATGGTCACCACTACTCTCCTCTGCTGCACCTTCCTCCCCTGTATCCAAGGTCATCCTTGCATCTGCTGGTGTGGAGGATGACCCCTCTACAGTATCACCATCATCAAATCTGATAGGCTCTAGCACTGGATCGTTGAGATCCATGTTGGCCAATGCCAACTCAACACTGCTGTCTAGACCCATATCATCAGGAAAGGCATCCCACATCTTTGTCTTTCCCTTCAACCACTCATCCCTCTGCCTGTAAATAAGACAGAGGTTGGTGTGCACATACACCATTGTCTCTGCCCTGGACTGCTCAAGCCTGCTGTTCTTAACACTATACAAATTCCCATATGTGCTCCAATTCCTCTCACAACAAGAGGATGATGTCACCTGAGGGAGGAGCCTCATGGCTAACTGTTGTAGAGGAGGGCTTGTTGCCCCATGATTTGCCCACCAAGAATAGGATTTCTTAGCCCCCCTGTCTCTAATCAGATCATATCCTGCAAATCGACCAGTGCCAGTGGAAAACTCTGCAAAGGCATCCTCCACCTCATCAAACAATGCTCTATCTTGAAAAACCTGCCTGAATGCATCTTTCCTCCCCTGTGAGATTTCACCATCGATGTGATGAGGGTATTTGCGGGAAGGTCCACCATTAAGCCACTCATGGCTGTAGTATTTTGGGTTCAATGAGTGAGCCAAACAAGGTAAAGGTGTGCAATTCTTGTCCCATTTGCTGGCAAGAATATCTTGTATAGTGGTGAAGAAGGCCTTTGGTGATGTCTCATACTCGGGGCACTCACTCTGTAAAATAATGCTCCTCACAGACTCAATCATGGAATCCCATCCCTCATAAACCTCTCCTAGGATGGGTTGGTCTGTATCTGCAAATCGAAGCAAAGAAATGATAGGGTCCATGATCTGAATAAGTAGATCTACCCTCTCCCACCAAGCATCATCTAGCACTGTGTCCTTCACTCTTTTAGAGGCTACTTGATCTGTCTTTCTCCAAAAAGACCAAAACTCTGAAATAACCATGGCCCCAAGAGCGGTCTTGACCTCCCTCAACCTCTTCAACATGATGAATGAAGAGGCAAACCGTGTATCCGCAATCTTCAACAATGATAGATTGTTGTAGTCCTTTTAGATAGTGAGGACATTTGTATGATTTTGTACAAAGTTACGGATATGCTATGCATCCTCAATAATGTTACCAATCCAAAGCACATCAGAAGCAATGGATTTAAGTGCTAAGTTCAATGAATGGACAATGCAAGGTGTCCAAAACACTTGTGGATATTTAGCCTTCCACAATCATGCCAAGAACCTTGCAAACAGGTGCATTCTTTGTAATGATTTGCACACAAGAATCAACACCTATATCTTTAATAACTTTAATAAACAACTCACCCATATATTGTGCATCCTTGTATTCTCCAAGTGCATCCACTGCTTTCAAGAAAACTGAACCATTTAAGGAAGACACCATGAAGTTGATGAGTGGGTGCCATGCTGGATCTGTCCATCCATCAGAAAGAATGCTAACCCCAGATGTTGGCCATGATGCTTTAATAGGCTCAAGCATTTTTTGCACCTCTTTTTTTGTCTTCATCAACAATGTGGTTCTAAGATTCTCTAAACCAGGGGGCACATACCTTGATGGAGCCCCTGTGTTAGAGCTCGACACATCTCAATAAATAGAGGTGAACGTGCAACATTAAAGGATATGAAGTTTTACTAGAAAAAAAGACAATGGTGAGATCAAGCTCTTCCTATTTCTCCTTTTGAAAAATCTTGTCCATTGGACCAAGTGAAATTGCCTTTCTTTTTGCTGCTTGTCCCCCACTAGAACTCTCAAATGGGAATTTGTTGCTGCCTTTCCTAAAAAATGGAAGGGGGTCATCATTCTTGGTTTTTTGATTTTGCAGCCACATTTGCCATGCCAACATTGGACTCTCTTTCCATTTCTTTCGTCTTTTGTAAAGCCGCTTTTGTACAAGCTCCAACTCCACAACCTGGTAAAGCCAACAAATGGCCTTTCACACGAAAATATGTGCTCGTGAAAGTATTGTGGCAAAAGTTGCATCTCCAATTCACATTGCCTCCTCCCTTCACCTTGCTGCTTGGCCCTTGCTCTCTTGTGACATATTTCCACAAGGGATATTTCTCAATGTTACATTGAGGAGGAAGTCTTCCCTCAACATTACTTGCAATAGAGGGAATACTTGCAGCAGACTCTGATGAAATTGGGAGAGGAGGGGCATCTCCAATGGGGACATTCTTCCCCTTCCTTTGCCCCTTCCCTGCTGCCCTTGATTGAGCCATGAATACTGTAAAAAAAAACCCCAAAAATGCACAAATTTGTAAAAGAAATGCATATGCAAACTGCTGTAATAAAAATGCAAAAAAAATAGAGAGGAAATGCACTTACCTGTTGCTTGAATCTCCTTGAAAACGCTCCCACACCCTTTGCTCCTTGCTCCAAAACACTCACAACAAACCCACAACAAAATAGAGAAGTGAAAGTGAAAAAAAGCAACAACAAAATTCACTTTTTAACGCCACGCGGGTGACTTTTTCCGAATTCGTGTCCGGAAATCGGGACACAATCCAGATTCGATAGTGTCCCAATCGGACATGTCGTGTCCCGATTTCCGGACACGAATTGGCACGAATCGTGTCGGATTCGACGGATTCGCGACACGTTGACCCTTTTGAATGAATCCGGTTTCATAGGAGGGCAGTGATAATACAATGATTTGTTGATGGTTGTTGAGTCTCCACTTACTCTGGCTTGATGGACTCCATTATCTCTAAGAATAGATAATCCTTTATAACATGCGTTGGCTTTAGCCTCATTGTTTGAGGAGATCCTTTTTCCCCATGCAAAAGTGATTTCTATTGTTCCATCAAAGGCCATGAATGAATCCCGTGCATCTGCCACCCCTTTTATATTGAAGTATTGTTACAGTGGGAAATGAAAACTAATTGGTTTTTGATACATTTTTCCTGCACATTTCATACATTTTAAGAAGTATTGTAATATTATGGTTATAGACTATATTTTCAAAACTCCCCATAATCTTTGTCATTATTGGCTACTATTTATTTTGGGAGATCAATTAGTTTTGTATTAGCTTCGTGTTTTTCCAATATTTAGTAAGAAATAGTAATATTCTAGTAAATGTATCAATCCAAATTGGGTAAACTATAATTTGTATTTTAGGATTGTTTTTTGTGTCGAAGGCTTCTGTGAAGGGTAAAAGGATGCTTGAATGGCTGTGAAGGTTGCACATTTGATCACTACCTAGTAGCTACATTTAGATCAAACATAATGTAGAGATCCCATCGACAACGAAAGTTGATGGATTAGCATTGAAGTAAGAGGATACATTGAACCTCCTACAATGTTTTCCCAAATTTCCAAGAATTGGCAACGATACAACAAGACTTCCCACAAAATTTTCCCAAATTATGAAGAATTGGCAACGAGACAACAAGGGTATAATAGTTAGTGTTTAGAAACTATTAAGAAGTACCTTGTCGCCAAAGTTACAATACCTTTTAATAGATTTGGGAGAGGGCTTCGTGGTTTGTGAAGTTTTGCGTGGTATCATTGAGAAGGTGACTAATGGGTAGATACTTAGTCGTGTTACAAATATAAATATATTTTGAAACTATTTTTTGATTATGTGATCTACATCGAAGCGTGCATTTTGTATCCAATTGTAAGACAAGAATCTTGGTTTATAGTTTATTGAGATAGGCAACCTTGTTAGGATAGTAACATTTTTGGATGTAGAGTTTCATGTTTCTTTGGAGCTTGTGTTCGATTGTTGTGTTAATTTCTTGTGTTATTAATCAAACCTTGGCAGGAAAAACTACATATGGGGGGCTATGTTAACTATTAATGTATCTATTTTGTGTGAAACTAAGTCACCGTGTTCATGTTCGTGTTCGAGTTCGGTGATTTTGAAATTCAAATAAAGTTCGACACTTAAAATTTTAGCTATAAAGTTCAGCATTAAATTCGACATACTAGATATTTTGTTTGTTTGTTTGTCAAGTTGTTTGAGTTCTCTAGAGTTTATTTCAGGCCTAAGTCACATGACACAGGGACATGGGACATTCAAATACGAGAGTCTGACATGGGACACAAAGACACCCCGGAAGATGACATGTAGGGCATGTTATATATATATATATTAAAAGAATTAATAGATAGTACACACATTTTCATGATGATACAAACTCGATCATACCTGTACATTGTAACGTTATGCATACATTCATGATTCATCAATGACGAATATGATAAATTGACATTGGACAAACATAAGAAATTAACTATAAACTGTAGTTTTCTCATTAAGTCATCAAAATCAAAATGTATTGCATAGGTATTGCGTCCTGAGGACTCTTGACTAGGAATGCCAATGGTAAATAGCAAATACAAAACAAGGTAGACACTAGAACTCAGAATCTTAGAATAGGAAGGAAGAATCTCATAGGTTGCTGCCAACAAGCTATAGGCTATGACTACAACACATCAACATCAAACTTAGCATCAGGATTCAGTACCACAACTGCTCTCTTCTGCGTCCAATGTAATCTATGGATCTGCTGGCATGGAGGATGACTCCTTAAGAGTATCACCCTCATCCAAAATATTCCTATCTCTTTCGCCGGTCACTCCCACAACACCCAAACAACAAATTCAAATTGACAATTGTAGCCCAATTTCGGTGGACACGTGTCCATAAATTGTGATTCTCTTTGGGCATGAATTGGACACCTTCCTAACATGAATCCCAAACTTCGGACACTCACCAACAGCGAATCAAACACGTGTCAGCAGAGAATTGTGTTCGACACGTTGGATTCACGATACGTGGTGGGGGAGGGACGAATTTGGTGACTTAGTTTCAGGTTTTCACCTGTGGTTTGAGAAACCGCAACCTAGAGGCATCTAAACCGTCAAAATTACCCGGGGATCGCACCTGGCCAGGGCCACACCAACCCTTAACATGGTTGGATTTTTGCCCACGGAGTTTCGAACCGATGACTTCACATCATGGAGTGACTTAACCATACACCCCATCACCGTCTATTCTACGCTCCGTGGGCACTAGAGATTTGTGTATATATAATAATAATAATAATAATAAGATAGATTTTTTTAAAAAGTTTTAAACACATATAGCAACCTGAAAAACACATATACAATGCAACCTGTAAGCTTCTGTTACTTGACTTTAATTACGGTGACTTGACTTTAATTACACTGCATTTCCTCACAAACTGGCAATCAAATAGTAATCCCTCTTTCAGTGACAGGCTGGCAGGTGTTTCATTCTTATACAAACATGATTATCATAATTCCATTAATTCTTGGTGTTTTCTTTGCCAAAAACTCTACATAATTGTCAAGATTTTGGCACAAATGGTAACTCGCAATTAATTTTCCTTAGAAACATCCGCCATATTCTTCCAACTTTGTTAAATTTTTGAGAAGGATTTTGCATAATTTTTAGAGATTGTTAGGTAAGGACTATAAGGTGAAGAAAAATAAATGGATAAAATGACAGGTTGCATCAGAGTCAAGTGACAGAGAATTAGAGTCAAGCCACTACGACGAGCGTGCAGTGGGAGTTCGAGATATAGGCTATGACCAAAAGTTAAAAGAGAATGCAGGGATCAAGTGTGGAGTTTGGACGCGTCACATAGGGGCCGAGTGTGGATGCAAGCGACACTGCCACAAGAATCGAGGGTGGAGTTTGAAGAGTGAGCCTTGAGGCGCCCACACAACTTTAGGGTTCCAATTTTTACTTTTTAAATTATAAACTGTGAAAACAACCTAATTGAAAAAAGCTGCCGAAACAACCCGAAACCCAAACCCGAATTTAGTTGAATGAAGGGTGATTTTTTTAATTCTGTTCGAGTTTGCGATCGTGTTCGGGTTTGAATTACGTTCGAATTCGAGTCCACCATTATGTTCGACGAACAAAATCAAGCAAATTCAAATTGCTTTTAAGTTCGGTGAACTTCGAATTTGAAGTATTTTGTTCGTCGAATGCAATGACTTAGGTGTGAAACAATGTGATGAATTCCTAAAAAACTTTACTATTATTTTGGCTAGCCTTTTATCATTTCCTTGTCATTAACACCAATTTCACTCACACAACAAATATTAAATTGAATAGGACACTAATGAGGTTGTTTCTGGTGTTGAAAACATCAATGATAAAAAAATCATGACATCTTGTTTTTTCATAAAAAATACAATTTTGATATAAAATTCCTGCCTCTATAAGGCGAAATTGCCAAGGCCCAAGGAAAAGTGCCTTTTAGAGGGGAAAATTGATTTCATTTCCAAACAAGAATTTTTCTTGAAGTGGGGATTGATTTCTATTTTTGATTTTCATATTCCAGGTATTTGTTGAAATTCCACCTTGTAACTAGTTTTTTAGTTGAGATTTATGGAAGGGTTGGCAAAGTGAACATTGCCTGCCTCTTACCATCAAATTTTCATAGGTCATAGAATGATTTTATAGCTCTATTTTTTTTTTATAGTGTACAAGATTCCTTCTGGGCCAAGGGCGGAGGAAGTGTTCTGTTGAAATATGTAACTAGGTTTGGTCTTCATAATGACATATGTAATCATGATTTTATGTATTTGATATAAAAAGAAAATAAATTTATTATTGTTCTTATTCTTGAGACATGGGTTTCATGCTCAAGGAAATTTATTTTATAGGTCAAGCTCCCATTGAGAGCTTCTAGGGCTTGTCATTGAGTCTACAAGTCAAGAGAGTCATTGTCATGTATGAAAAACCCTTCTTGGGCATGTTACATATTGTAAAGAAATTTATTTGAGTCAAAGTTAGAGTCAAAAGACCCTCCAAGACCTTGTCTATGTGCTTCAATCAAATCGGCCTCCAAAAGAAGCAAGTCGGCCTATCAAGAGGACATGTCGGCCTAGGAATGATGTCAAGTTGGCCTACTAGCATGGGTGAGGAGCCTATATATAGGAGGACTCGGCCTCATTCAAGAGAGCATCAACCAAGCATACAAGTCAAGGAAATAAGTGCAAATTAGGAAGAAAGGAAGCTTCTTGAGCAGCGAATAAAAGGAAGGAGAACATTAAAGTCTTTAAGGATAGTTTTTGGGCCATTCTCCTCACATGTGTGACTATAACTAGGGTTTCCGTAGTGAGGTATTACAAACATTGAAGGAGTCGAGATATAACCCAAGAAAGGAATTGTTTTGGTAGCCGAATTCATAAGGAGAAGAGTCCAGGACAAGCAAAGGAGGAAAACCACTTAATTTTGCCTTCATCATCTCACACTTGCAAGATTGCAGGAAATTACAATGAAGCCAAAAATTGCAGAACTTTCAGGAAGACTGAAATTGCAGAGAGATCAAAGTTGCAGTGAAGGTGTTGCAGAGCCGAAGTTGAAGGCAAGAGAAGAGGTTGCTAGTTTGACTTGGAAAAAGGGGCAATGTTTGATTTGGTCTTGGAGGAGTCTTGGTCAAGGGTCTAGGTCTTGGAATTTGTCAATTGAAGTTTGTTAAATTTAGATAACAATGGTATGTTCTATGCTTAACACAATTACTTCAATGTACTTTTAAGCAAACCAACGACAATTTCCAAATTAGTTTTCGATAGCAATCATATTAACCATAAATCACATTGACAGTGATTGTAGATAGAACTTAAAATAAAAATGCAGAAGACAAGAGGACACTAGATTTGGTGGATGCCAGGGAAAAACCCCAATGTGGGGAAAACCCTTTGATCAAGTCTTTTTATTATTATATCAAATGTTCAACAAAGAGAGAGAGTACAATAGTACAAAGTCAAAGTCAAAATTGACTTGCAAAGTCACTGTCTAAAACAACCATGAGAAATCTGCAATACTGCTTCTTAGTCAACAACAGTGAAATCAAACCCTAACTAGAAAGTCAAAGATGGTCAACACAACTGTCAAACTTGCCTCCTTGAGCTCAATCAACTTTAGTCAAACTCAACCTTCCTTGTTGGGCAAAGTCAACCCAAAACAGTTCTTTAAAGTCCAGTCAAATTCGGTCAAAGGAGAGAGAAAGTCTACTGTAATTTTATGTGGTCAAAGTTGCAGTCAAGTATTTTAAATAGTGTCTTTGTTTTCTTGAGCTTGAGGCTTTGAGGGTTTTAAGACCCCTTTGTCTCTTGACTAGTTTCGGTGGAGGTGATCCCACCCCACGTTGTCACTCTCCTTTATTTTTCTATTGATTCCAATGTTTTGGCACAAGATTATTGAAAGAAGTTTTTCTGGACTAAGGAAGATTATCAAGCTAGTCGAATCCCTCCATAAGGCAACATTTGAAGCAAAATAAATCAGGGCTATTTCTAAGGTCAAGCAAAGTTGTTTGAAGACAAACAATAGCGAGGTTCTGTGAGCTGCTTGACAGAAGCCTTATTCATGAGACCAATGAACCTCTTGAGGCCAAGCGAAGGTCATTCCATCCCAATTTGAAGGACGTTTATGACCTTGCGGAGGACTCTTATTTTGCTGTTACAGGTTGAGGGTTTTTTTTGTGTGTGTGTTTTGGTGTAGTCCGAATTAATTGAAGCAGGTTGAGACCCTCAAAGATTAGGCAAGGCATTTTGTGATTTTGTTTATGGGCAAATTGAGGCTCTTGTAACCCTCTTGGGAGTAATGCGAAGATCCTGAGGTCAGGCGAGGGTCAAACCCAGTAAGTTCGAGGTACATTCTGTGTAGACCATCACCTCCTTGTGGTAGTTGAAATCCCTGAAGCAGTCTGTGCAAGTCAAGTTTCTGTAGCGATTTTCAGATGGTAATCCAAGCATCCTAAAGATTGAGTTTGATCCTCTAAATTGTTTGTGGATTCCTGTAGTAGATTGGTGTGGAGACATGAATTGTCCCTCCTCATATAACACATTTTATGAAGCCAGTCCTACAGGACCGAGTTCGTGAAGTATAAATGGATCTTGTAGTAGAGTAGGTAGGTGCCTAAGGAAATAGGTTTGATATCGTTGGAGTGGTCTGAGGCAGAAAACTGAGTGCGGACCTTGTTGGAAATTGTAACTAGGTTCGGTCTTCAGAACGACCTTTTGTAAACATGACATTATATATTTTGTATAAAGAAATAAAAAGAAAGAAAATAAATTTTATTTTATTTAAAGCATGGGTTTCATGCTCAAGTTTAGGTCAAAAGAATGTTCTTCGTGCTTCTAGCTCTTTCTAGGGCAAAGAAGAATTTTTGTCATGTATTATAGTCCCATTTGGACTCATTGTAACAAAGAAAAATATTTATTTTGAGTCAAGAAAAGCCATTTATTCCTCCAAGACCAAGTCGGCCTAGTCAAGATGAAATCGACCTAAAGGAGGGCTATTCGACCCCTCAAGAAGGCTATAAATAGAAGGAGCTTGACTCATTTGTAGCACCATCTCATCTCAAGTTCGATCTGCAATAGCAAAGAAGGAGAAAGAGCAAGGAGGACAAATAAAGGAAGAAGTCGAAGTCTCTTGGGGATTATCTTTTTCTGTCCACACGTGTGAAGCTGCGAAGTTGTAGGAGGTTGAAATTGTGGGGCTGAAATTCTGAAGTGAAGTTGCAGGGCTGAAATTCTAGATGTGAAGCTACAGGGTCGAAGTTTTTGAAGCTGCCTTGAAGAAAATCTTGCTGGTGGGTTGACTTGGTGCTTGGGAGGATTTTGGGCTTTGGTCTTTGGGTCTTGGAAGTCTCATTGTAAGAAGATTCTATAAGAAGAGAAGTTTTCTTTCTGGGTTTTTCCCTTGGAGGGGTTTTGCCCTGGCTTGGAGCCTATATCTTGTGTACTTTGTCTTGTTGTGATCTTCATTGTTTTGGTAATTGCTTGATGAACAAGAAATAATAAGTAATAAAAGGCCAACTCATATCACAAGTAATTATCAGGTAAAGGAAAATCATCTATAATCTTTGAGTCTCTTGATTTTCCAATAGACATGAGGCAAAAACTCGGGTAAATTGAGTAGACAGGTGTCGTGTAGGGTTAGTAATTGACAAAACTTGGATTTTTGGTTAGGGCATCATTACACTGTCAAATTTGGTTCTGGTCTGTCATTAAGCATGGATCATATCATGTGTGAATCTGTGACATTTTGCCATATTATTGTGTGGAATTGGTGAATAATCCACTGTACTGTTGGATTATTACACTGTTGATTGGATGTTTGAAAACACGTGATGCATTGCTTGGTTCAATCTAATACATCAGTAAGAAAGCAAACACTGCTCATTGAAGAGGACATTAATTGTATTGAATTAACTGTTGTATTGAAAAAGGAAATTCCATTGAAATCTTTGTATGCTAAGAAACCCTAGGGCAAAAATTACCCTAGATCATTACATTGGTGTACCTTTATTAATCCTCAATTATCTGAGTAGAGAACTCGGTTGCTAAATGGAGCAATTTGACGGGAGTGTCCAGGGAATCTCAAACTTCGATGCTGACTGTTACCCACCACTTGTGGGTGACACCCATAGGAGAATTTTTTCTCTTACATTGTCTTTAGTCGACAGCTAGCAACCCCTTGAGCCACCATATAGCTCGATGTGCCATCATCTCCGCCTCTTGAGCCAGCTATTATGCACCCTCGCCCATCTGTCATGATCATATGTTTGAAGGTGGGCCTTTCAACCTCGAAGGTATGGCTTTCATTATTTATTTGGGTATTTTTGCTTACTTATCATGGACACTTCTGGGCATGGATTAGTGGAGGGATTCGACGGAAAGAATGAGCTTGGTCTGTACTCTTGTTCCCTTGTCCAACTTGGTGGTTAACCTTGTATCCTAGTCCTGTGGGATCTTCTCTATTGGCTACTAGCTTTAGGAGTGGCATTACATGGGAAACCCGAGTTGCGTGGTCTCGCTTCCCGATATCACATACATCACTCCCCTACGCTCATTATAACCCCTTTTCACATTTTTTCCATCCGCGTCCACATTTGTCCATTGGGTCCACAAGGAGTTAGCCTCCCCCTCCCCTTGTCCACACTTTGGGTCAGGCTTGTAACGTCGCCCTGGAGGTTGATGCAACTATAAAGAAAGTTAAAAGCATGATTTGGCCACTGACAACAGGAAATGTACCATAAAATACAAAAGATGGTCGGGACATAAAAATTCAACACGTGTGCAAAATCCAAACATTAACTCTACCCCTTATCATGGCCATCACCCTAGTTCCTAGAGCTCTTATGTGAGCCCCCTACATCATTAAGGAACCCATGATTTTCCCAACCCTTGGTGGGCGATGAACTTCCCAACTTAAGGGGGTATTCACGGTTATATCATTCACATCATGCTCTCATTCCCTGGAGCCCCAAGCAGTTAAAAGAAAAAAAAATCAATAGAAGGCAAAATGCATATGAAGAAGGGTGGAAAAATGAAGGCCGGGGTAACTCATGTACCACGATTTCTCCCTCTTACATCTATACACCCATGTGTGTGCTTCCCTCGTTATAGCTACCCTTTTATCATGGCATGCGGCTTGGAGCCTTCCTTGTTGCCTCACTCTGTGCCATCATTATTTCACACGACACCTGCCATTTGACAGATGTACCATGGACCTGTCACTCCCTTAGAGGTTGAAACCACCTCATAGGTTCCTTGATTAACCTCCCTCTTGAACATGGGAACACTTGTACATTCTAAAGCCCATTATGGAAGGGCATGCCACTATGAAGTGTCCACTTATACCCCTGATTTGTAAGCTTATTTACTCGATTGCACTAATGAATTGTTTTACTGGAAGGTGAGGAGGCACATTGGATCTTGTACAGGGTTGCAGGTGGCTCTCCACCTTAGGCTTGGCCTCCTATATCGGATCCAAGCCCTTCAGAGGGTCATGATGGTGCTTGTAGGGTGGGCGTTGAGAGCCATGGGCCTCCTCCATTATTGAGCATAGATTGCCACACCATGGGATCCTTCAGCACCACATTTGGCTTGCTCACGCCCCACTCATACATAGATGATGATGCACTTGGACCACATTCCTTAGCCGACTACATATTTGCACCAGCCACATGGCATATGATCCAGGGCCCAGATGAGGTTTTGTCTCACCTAGGGAGACATGGGAGGGCTTGTATCATCATTCTAGCCCTTATGGATGGAGTATCGACATGTTGATCTAGTTGGAGACCCATGAGACCATTCATTCTATTGCCACAACCACTTGGCGCACTAGAGATTTTTTTGGAAACCAAGGGGCCAACCCCTTTGTCATCATCATGAGAGCCCTCCTCTTTGATTTGGCACATGGAGGACTTGTCCTAGGCCTTCCAAAGGCCCATTTTCACTATGTTAGTTTTTGTAGCATCAGATGTGTTCTAGCCACGAGATTTGGTGGAGAGGCTAGAATACATGTATTCTCCAATACCCAGAAATCGTTTCTGGAAATTCCACCTAGAGACGACTTAATTAGATTTATTAGTCAGTTTTTAATATTTCCTAAGTCTAAACTTAGGAAATATGATTAATTAATCATAATTAATTAAGTCATGGTGAGAATGTTCTAGAAAAGTACATGGATCGATTTCTAGTTAATCCTAGCCATCGATTAAGATTTAATCGTGGCCGTTGAAGTCTCAACGGAGGATTATAAGAAGTCGATGGGGCTTGGAGAAGACACACCAAATCAGTTGAGCATTCGATTTTGCTGGGAAATCGATCTCCAGAGTAGCAACATTTAGTTGCTGGAGGTGATTCAGTGAGATCGAAGCAGTGAGAGAGGGGCAGAGATAGTGAGGTTGAAGGAAGCTTTTCTAGTTCCGGCGAGTACATTGCAGAGAGGTAGTGATTGCCATAGAGAGGCAATGTAGAGGCAACATAGACCCCTCTTGGGGAGATTTCTGTTTTGCTGGGGAGGAGAAATTCTGAGCCATAAGCTGGGCAGAGGGTCCGGAGGCAAAGAGTATCAGTTTCCCAGACAACAGCTGACGAGACAGTGAGAGGAGACGCAATTCCGAGCTTGTGGGACGCAGTAACTACGTAGGCTGACGCAGTGACTGCGCAGAGGGAGCAAGGAGCAACTCAATTCGAGCTGAGGTCAGTGTTGGATCGCCTGTGGAGTGAGAAATTTTTTATTATTGCCACTTATTTCATTATTTGGATAACCAGTTTGGGCATCCATAGATTGTACTCAGATTTTCACTACTGCATAATATTAAAACCCTCAACTGTTGCACTGGTTTTCCCGAGTTGGGTTTTTCCAGGGACTTAGTCCAAAAATAACAGTGTATTTTGTGTGTGTGCATCTATTTCTTCCAACGTTTTTATTTATTTTGCAATATTTTATTTGTGAAGGTTGCAGTGAATTTAATTCGATATTTGCCGTAGCACACAACAAGTAAATTGTTTAATTGAATTAATAATTAGAAGAATTAACATTAGTTGCTACAATAGGATTCAGGGTTAGCCGATTTTTCACATGGTATCAGAGCGCAGATTGTAAGCCAGAGAGCTCAGTAGCAGAAGGGAAGAGGAATTTCATAGCTTTGCATAAGCAACAGTTCGAAACCCTCAGAGGCAACGCTGTTTCTTGGCCAGGAGGGTCAATTTCTTGAGGCAAAAACGATTTCTCTGAGAGAGCGACAGAGAAATCAGATTTCTCCACTTCGAGGATTACCAGAGGCAGAGGGAGCAACTAGTATTTTCCTTGCAGAGCAGATCTCTAGCTGGACATAGTATTTTGCAACAATTGTTAGTGCAAAATAGCACTAGGAGGAAGAAAGAGCACACACTGAGGGAAATTTTTCTCAGCGGACTTCTAGGTTCAGAAGTTCAATTTTCTCTTGCAGATCAACAGTTGTTGCTAGCAGATTTACTCACTCTAGGAGGGAGTGCGCAAAGCCTAACAACAACTGAGCAGAAGAGAAGAGGAGGATTCGACTTATTTTGCTGACATGGCCACTGCCGGACTACGAGATTAGGACAGGTTGGACAGTGCTTCCAACTATGTCATCTGGAAGGCAAGGATGCCCTTCCTTCTAGATGAATATAGCTTGAAGCCATATATTGATGCAGTGGTAGCAGTGCCCTAGGATGCAAATCAACTGAAGAATATCGAAAGGAGATGGTGAGGGCAAAGAGGTTGATTCTTGACGATGTTTGAGGTCACATTTCATCACACATAGCGAGCCAGGGAACGACCAAGATGTGGGATACACTTTCCACGTTGTACCAAGGCACTTCCGAGCAATGAATGATGTACTTGGAGGAGAAGCTGAGATGCACCAGGATGCAGAAAAAGGAACGCATAGACCCCTACTTCACTAGGATTTAGGAAATCCAGGATCAGCTGTCAACTGATGGAGCAACACCTCAAGCCACAAAGCTAGTATGATTGGCATTCAATAGTGTCTCAGAGGAATGACAGGTATTCGTCCAAAGATTTTTGGGCAGAGAAACCTTGCCAAAGTGGGACAGGATGTGGGCCGATTTGTAGCAGGAGGAGTTGAGGTGAGACTTAGTGAAGAGCTCCATCAGTGGCAGCAGCAGCGGGTCGAAGCAGGTGAAGGAGGAGGAGAATGTGGCCCTCGCATCAAAGGGTCCCAGTCAGGGATAGGGGGAGCAATGTAAGAAGAAGAAGGACTTGTCGAAGGTCAAGTGCTTCAGATGTGGTGAGCTTGGCCACTACAGTTCCAGTGTCCTCTCAGGAAGAAGGACAAGGAGGAGAAGCAGGACTAGGCGACAGCTCATCCCGAGATTGATAGGCATTCCTCCAGGCTGGAGGAAGACTTCGCCATATCTTCTGACATACCTCCAGGATTGAGGTGGGGTGACTTGGTGTTGTAGCCCTAGAGTGCTACAGATGGGCATGATTCTTGAGGAGGTCCACCTCTTGAATCAATATCTTGCTACGGGGGCCCACATTTTTCAGTAGCAGGATGGATCAGTGGCAGTGGATGCAGTCAGATGCCAGAGTGATAGATGCAGAGTCTAGTTGCATGTCAGATGCTGGGGAGCGCAGTGCAGAGTTGGCAACAGTGCAATTGGCACAATGTAGAGTCAGTAGCAGCGCAAATGCCTCAGTGATAGCATAGATACTAGCAGCAGTCAGAGACTCGGGTGACAGATGCATCATACTGATCACAGTTGATTCAATATTTTGGATGCTTTTCAGTTGCAGATGCTGCAGTTGCAACAACAACAGATGGAGAGGGAGTTGCAGTGCAGATGCAGTGTTGGCAATAGTTCATCAGAGTCAGCAGCAACATAGATGCAACACATATCAAAGTTGCATAGTGGTTGGTGGGCAACAACAACCAGACATCAGCAGCATGATAGGAGATGATGCAGAGACAGGGTGTTGTTTCAATGGATTGCAGCACTAGAACACATTCCTCGCTAAGAGGGAGTGTTAGTTTTTGTAGCATCGCATGTGCTCTAGCCACGAGATTTGGTGGAGAGGCTAGAATACATGTATTCTCCAATACCTAGAAATCGTTTCTAGAATTTCCACCTAGAGATGACTGGAAATATGATTAATTAATCAAAACTAATTAAGTCATGGTGAGAATGTAATAGAAAAGTATATGGATCGATTTCTAGTTAATCCTAGCCATCGATTAAGATTTAATCGTGGCCATTGAAGTCTCAACGGAGGATTATAAGAAGAAGTCGATGGGGCTTGGAGAAGACACACCAAATCAGTTGAAGATTCAATTTTGTTGGGAAATCAATCTCCAAAGTAGCATCATTTAGTTGTTGGAGGTGATTCAGTGAGATCGAAGCAGTGAGAGAGGGGCAGAGATAGTGAGGACGAAGGAAGATTTTCTAGTTTCGGCGAGTACGTTGCAGAGAGGTAGCGTAGACCAAGGTTACTTGGGAGCGGGAGCAACATTTTCAGAAGCTCCCGGTTTGGGAGCGTTTCCGAGATCGTTTTTTTATATAACATATATATTTTTTATATTTCTTATATTTTGATGCATATATGTCAACAAAAACACGTAGAATGATGAATTGGATATAAAAAACATAAAAAAACATAGGTTGAATCATATAACAACAATCATCTAGAATTTATAATCTTCATCAACCACGTCCACAAGTTAGTAACATCCAACATATTGAGTCTCATGATTCATCAATCTTAAAGTTTCAAGCTTTCAAAATTCAATATATAACATTTATCATAATTGATCACCAAAGTTGTACTTGTAAGCTAAGTGTAACCATTACAACAAAGAATATCTAACATGAAATGAAATGAAATGAAACAACTTTCAACTTTCACGAAGCATTATATTCATAATTCATTACCAATGAGTTATAATTGCCAACTTCAAACTTAAATTGTCATATATTGTTTACAAAAATATCATAATAAATATGAAAGAGTCAACAGTTATTAAAACTACTAGAAACTAGAAAAGACAAGTAAATCTATTATCTACAGCTTCCTCTTGCCACGATAAATGTCTAATTTCTGAGCAGGTCGTGGTGGTCTTCTAGGAGTCTCCTCCCGCACAGTCCCACAACCAGAACCAGAAGGCACATGCCCTCCACGTGAGGATGTAGATGGAGGCGATGACAACAAAGGAACAATACTTGGAACTCGAGCACTGGCACTGCTATTGGATGGTGGGGGTGGCATGGTTGTTGTTGCTTCATCTTCATCTCTCATAAGTTCTGCTTCCAATTCTTCAAGATGTATAGTGCCATCCTCCAAATTATCATCCTCTGGGTGGTTGTCCCAAATTTTATATATTGGATCCTCATAAACCCGATCACGGTAATGACTCAACAAGCTCAAGTTGTAGTGCACATAAACCAAGCTTTCTGCCCGGTTTTCATTGACTCTGTTACTTCTCACATTATGTATGAAGTCATAAGTGCTCCAACACCTCTCTGCAGAAGAAGTATTTACAACCTGTGAGAGAACTTTTTTTGCCAATTTTGGCAAAAGTCCCATGCTGCCATATGCTTCCCACCATGTGAGAGCATCAATTTTGTCTCTATCTTCCATTGCATGCAAAGAACCAAACAAACCAGTGTAACTGAAGTATCTGCCTAATTCAAGACACAGATTAGCACACTCCTTCCTGTCATGTACCAGCTTGTCTAATGCTTGCATATATCCTGTAGATACCTCTTGATCTGTATGGGGTTTGACCCTAACCCCACCCCCAGGTGCAGGTTGGCCCAACCAAGATGGAGAGTAGTATTTTGGCATAAGGATATACACCAAGGCATGTAGTGGAACATTAAGTTTATTCCACCGTGTACACACACAATTGTGAATCAGTGTATACAAGTTGGGATCATCTTTTTGAACAATATCTTTTATTTGCCCCAACATGGTATCCATCTGCTCATCAAGAGCGGTTTCCTCCACCTGTTCAAAACCTTGCTTGTCAACTGCATTTGTAGCCCTTTCCTGTAATACCTGCCAGTGTGGACTTGATATTTTGCTAGCCAATGACTCTCTTACCTTCAAAGGCATCTGAAGGTGAGGCAATAGCTAGCAAATCTAGTCTTCACAATCTTCAACAACTCCAATCTTGAGTGATTGCTGAAGAGCCCATGGGTATTGCTATGATTTGTAATAAATTTTATCATTTGTTTGCCTCTCTTCTACAAATCACCAATCCATTTGTATTGTTGGCTTTTGTTCTTAATAATTATCATGCATCAAAAGGTTTATTGTGTGAACCAAACACCCATACCAAAATATGTTGGGGTATTTATCCTTAATAATTCCTCCCGTACAATTAGCAACATTATCAGTGATGACTTGGATGACATTGTATGGTCCAATACGTTCAATTGTTTCAAGTAATGGTTCTGCAATGTTGATGCCGGTCTTGAACTTCTCTGAGTAATCATATGCTGAAAGAAAGATGGCACCACTAACAGACACAACAAGAACACCTATCAATGGCTTGCCTTTTACATTTGTCCATCCATCAGATACAATGGACACCCCATGCTCAGTCCAATAATTTGTCATTCTACTCAAAGAATGTGATATTTTTGCTTTTCATGATCAAGTCCAATGATTCTAGCCTTGTCATACCCAAGGCTCTTGTATCCTTTAGGGGCATCATTTATGGCAAAAATCATTTCATGCCAATAAGGTGAGTGAAGAACATTGAATGGCATCCCACATGTATAGAGAAATCGGTAAACTTTTGAATCCACATCATTCCTACACCCTTCATCAAGGAAATCTAATATGGTTTTACGCCTTAAAGAGATGTTCGCTGACCTTGTGCCTCCATATCCACTGCCATGGGAGGATGCTGAAGGAGTTCTTTTTGTGCATGTTGATGTGATTGTGAGCTTGGTTCAAAGAAACCCTTTGATTTTTTAGATTTGTGTTGGGCTTCCTCCTCTTCCCTTATGTATTTGGCTCTATTTGTTGCTGACACACTTGCACAAGTTTTGATTCCTATTGGTTTATCTTGATCCCATGGCCTTTTCCCACAGAGGTGCCTTCTGGCATGGGTTTATGAACTTGTGTAAGTTTTGTTGCAATGGGGGCAGTCAAATTTAGTGGTTCCACCCACTTTCCCTCCTACAAGCCTAGAAACATATTTCCACGATGGGGTTTGGTCTTGTTTAGTTTTTTGGGCTTAATCATGTTCACTCTCTTCCTCCTCACCAAGGTACTTCTCTCCGGGGTTTTCATCAAATCCACTATAACGCACTTCTTCATCCTCTTCTTCATGATCAACCCTCCTTCTACTCTCGAACACCATAATAACCAAAAAAAGAACAAAGAAGAAAATGCCAAGCCATATAACCATGATGTTTGAAATTTGAAGTTTTGAATCTGCAAAAAAATGGATGAATGGGAAATAGAGAAATTATTTATTTATTTATTTAGCAATGAACATAAAAAAATAAAAAATGCTAGATTGGAGTGTAGATCCTATCTCTTTGGCCTTCAATCCCTAGCTCCAAGCTCCTCCAAGCTCCTCTCTCCAAGCTCCAAACCCTCTCTTGCTCCAAACTCCCTTGCTCCTCTCGCTCTCAATGGATGAAGTGAATAATGGGAGGGGAGAGGGTCTATTTATTTTTTCCCCTCCCCTTTCCCTCCCTTTCCTCTCTCCTCTCCGCCGTCGGCGTCGCCCTCCCTCTCGGCTGCGCGAACTTTTTTTTCGCTGTCGGCGAACAGGAGCATTTTTTCAGAGGGGGAACTGTCGGGAGCGATTGCTCCCTGACCACCCCTTTCTCTGAAAAAACTCTCCCGGAGCGTACGGGAGCAGTCAAGGAGCGAACGCTTGAACGCTCCCGACCACTCCGGCAAAAATAGGGATCGTATTTCTTTTGCCGGGAGCACGTTCCCGAAATCGCTCCCTCTTCAGGAGTGATTTTAGGAGCACGCTCCCGACTAGCTCCTGACTAGCTCCCGCTCGGAGCGCGCTCCCGAAATCGCTCCCTCTTTGGGAGTGATTTCAAGAGCGCGCTCCCGATTAGCTCCTGCCTGGAGCGCGAATTGGGAGCGGGGACGTGGGGGGGGGCGACGCTCCCCTGCAACCCTTTCCATTTTGTTGGGGAGAAGGAGAATTTCTAAGCCAGAAGTTGGGCAGAGGGTCCGGAGGCAAAGAGTATCAGTTTCCCAAACAACAACTGACAAGACAGTGAGAGGAGACGCAATTCTGAGTTTGTGGGACACAATAACTGCGTAGGTTGACACAGTGACTGCGCAGAGGGAGCAAGGAGTAGCTCAATTCGAGCTGAGGTCAATGTTGGATCGCCTGTGGAGTGAGAAATTTTTCTCACTAGTTATTATTGCCAGTTATTTCTCTGTTTGGATAGCCAGTTTGGGCATCCATAGATTGTACTCAGATTTTCACTACTGCATAATATTAAAACCCTCAGCTGCTGCACCGGTTTTCTCGAGTTGGGTTTTTCCGGGGACTTAGTCCAAAAATAACGGTGTATTCTGTGTGTGTGCATCTATTTTGTCCAACGTTTTTATTTCTTTCGCAGTATTTTATTTATGAAAGTTGCAATGAATTTAATTCAATATTTGCCGTAGCACACAAGTAAGTTGTTTAATTGAATTAATAATTAGAAGAATTAACATCAGTTGCTGCAATAGGATTCGGTGTTAGCCGAATTTTCACATGGAGGACTTGTCTAGGCCTTCCAAAGGCCCATTTGCACTATTGTTCTATCATTCCGGCCCTTTTGAGAGGCTTACCATTTGTCTTTGGAGCTATTTGGTGGGCTTGTCACCAATATATTTATTATTTTGCACATTAGAGTCATTTTAGGGGCTCATTAGGCTTGACCAATTCAAATGGTTAGAGACTCATATAAATTCAAGTGAGGCCTCATTTGTAAAACATCATCACTTGACTTGGGATTAGTTCTCTCCTAAGAGAATTTCGCACTTTTTCTTGGTTTTTCTATTGGAGATCTCTTGATGCATTTCAATATCTTTGGAGCTGAAATTTTTGTTCTCTTGGAGCCATTTTCTGGATTTTGGATTTGGATATATCTCTTGTTGTCTTGTAAGTATTCTTTTCAAAGATATTTGCATAATAATGTCTAATGTGTGGAAATTATGCAACTAGCTATTGTTCTTTCATGCCCTAATTGTTGAATATCATTGTAAACGAATGTTAGATTGCAAATTTGTGCATGTTAGTCATTGATAGCAAGTAGATGAATGTTCCTACTGGAGTGTAACTCATTTTCTTTCCATGGAAGTCCACAAATCTTGGTTGGGTCAATGTTAGAGTGCTTGCTAGGGCATAATTTTCTAGCCTCCTTGAAGACGATTTTGGCCGGATTTCGAATCACATAGACTCCATAGCCCAAGAACAAGGCATTGATCTGAGCAAATTTGGTGATCAACCCCTTTTCCCTCTTCTTTTTCTCCTCCCAAAAAATTTCAGTCTCTCACCTAGACATCCTTGCTAGGGCATCATGCGAATTTCTCTAGAGGGATGATTTTACACTTCCACTTGGACAAACTTCTGCGTTGTTGTCTCCTCTAGAGGTTCACCAAGTTTCATGAGTTTTCAATGGTTCATTTGTGAGAAAAGCTAAGCCCTAGCTCGGATTTTGGAAGTCAACCTTTAACGTCATAGTGAGAGACTTGTTGAGGGTTACATTCAATCAAGGCTTGATCAATTTTAACCCTTTCTTTGTCCTAGCTTGACTTAGGGTCCTCCTTGGAGGTGTCTCTTTCATGGTAAACCTTGAAACCCTAAGCCTAGTTAGGGCACCCATAGGTCTCTCTTGTGGTCCCAATCATCATATGATCTTATCTCGCAAAAAGACCTTAAGAGAGGTCCTTTTTAGGAAGCCTAGATCTAGGTATACCTTTTTGGTTGAACACCTTTTTCACCTAGCTCTGATCCTCTTACCCATAAGCCTTTCTACGAGAGCTGTTTTCTTGCTTTTGAAGCAAGCGAGCCATCATTTGAGCCTCTCCTTTGAATGGGCTTTGGAAATCACATTGTACCTTATCATTGATCTTATCCTCCTAGTGATTTCCTTTATATTGGGACTCCTCCCATTGGTGAAAGTCCGTAAAGAGCAGGGGACATCGACTAAGGCGATAGTGTGATGCAGGAGCATGAGGCTTGAAGACAAAAAAAACTTTGAATTATTCCAAAAATACAAAAAAAGTTTACAAGCAAAGGAGTGGGATCTTTTAGTTGTCACTTTACAAAGCTTTGTAGACAGGATTAGAACTAGAATTTAGGGATTTGGATTATCATGTAATAAATTCAAGTAGTTAGGCTTAGTTGAGATTCTCTAGGAGAATATCATGCAGATTAGATAGGATTAGGCAGTTTTGATCCTTTGATTTAGGATCTAGTTGTTGTATGCACTGGTATTTATGTAAGTTTTGAATTAATGTAAAGGATTTGGCTGTGGAGGATTAGACTGTAAAAGCTGAAATATCTGTGTCTCTGTGTATTCTGCCCTTGAATGGTTAAATCTCGGAGGTTTGAATTCCCTTCAAAATATCTCTGTGTACTGTTAATTTCCAGTTTGGCCCTTTAAATTCGAGGTTGATATAATTGTGTTATCACGAGTAAATATTTATTTCTGTGTATTGAGATAGTCGGGATATGTTTAAAAGAAATATAACTTAGACACAGTCTAAACTTGGTGGAAGGCAAATTCTTGGTGGAACGAGGGAAACCCCGACAAAAGTCGTGAGAAACCTTAGGAAACGACTTGAACCATCTGATCGACAGGCACAGATCTAATGATGATTGCATGCTCACAAGTGCGAATGTTAATTCTAAAACCGGACGCAAGAAATTATTTAACTGAGTTAATAGCTCAGTTAATCTGGCTATCCGATTGAAGGAGGCCGATCCGGCGGTAGTTGCGTGGTTAAAGTGCATGGGGTTTAATTTGGAAATCGGACATGATATTGTATGAATTGCGATTTAATCCGTTGAAGTCTGGATCGATCATAGTCGTTTGCTACGAAGTAACGCGATCCGACGGATATCGCTTTGGAACATGCACGCAGGTTAATTCAGATTTCGGACCTGAGAAGTTATAAACTGTAGCTTTATTTCCTTTCGGTTCCGAGGGAAAGGTAAAGATTTGTGGAAAAGGCGGACGCAAGAAGTTTATGAACGACAATGTTATTTCCTTTCGGCTCCGTGGTAAGTGAAGTTCTGCCCTATTTCGGGTAAAATAAACAATTTTGCCATTTTAGCAGAATAACCAGAATTGGAGGTTGATGACAGATTCTCCAAAGGAAACCCGAGAACAAATTCCACCTGCGCTTGAAGAGATCGTTTCTGGTTTTGAACGATTGTCCCTTACACTTGCAACCAGAGCACCACTGTGGGTCCTTGTCCCATTGTTGCCATTTGGTCTAGTAGTTGTCCCTTAGGTACCCCTCCTAGGACCCCTGCTAGATTGTGTGGTAACACTGACATTAGTGTGATTTCTGTGGTAGAGTTGGAAATTACGTGACAATGGATTATAGCACAATACTTCGTTGTGGGATGTTGGTACATCTTTAGGTATGCTATTGAAACTTGAAACACACAAATCTATATTCTTTGATAATGCTGTTTGTACACAATTAGTTAGGTCAGGAAGCAATTGTAAACAATTTATGCTACGATCATTGTTAATAGCAATGACACCCAAAAGCCAAAATGAACTCTCTTCTTGTCAGTGGGAGACTTCATTGAAAATCCTCTAAAATTAGATCTACTGGTTGAATCCAATTTCCTCCTCTTATTTGGTTGATAGTTAAAAGGCATAAATTAAAACAATGTTTCAAATATTCTGATATATTGTTGGATTTCCAAAGCGATGATAATATTTCTATAATATATCACGATAGATTCAAAATTGTGATATTTTTCCAGTGAATATTTTTTATTTTATTTTTATAATTGCCAGAATTTTTTTGATATTTTCCTTGATATTGTGGATAAGTTATATTCCAAACCCTTGAAAATATATTCGCCGACAATATTTGCAAAATTGGATGAATATTGTTGTTGCCCTACCATATAATACCATAAAAAAGACGGTCTAGTAATACCATAAGCAATACAATCAGCAGTTGTACTTTGAAGTTTATGATAATGACAATGTTTTGAGGCAAGCAGCAATCAAATATAAAGTAATACTTCAAACTTCACAACAGTGAAAGTTGTTGAGGCATCCTAGATAAACAAACAATAATAATCCATAGTAACAGTGGGTGCTAATAAATATTTATTTCTCATCTTAGAGTTATTACATTTGCTATGCATATGTTAGAGATCATTTGTTTATTCTAGTTTGTACCTTTTGATATAGGTGTCAAACAATACTTGTTTCGGTAGGACCTTTCTATCCAACATAAGTAAAGATCCTGTTAGAGTGGTGATTGTCAATAAAATATTAGGAATGTTGAGAAATATAATCTTGGACAGGGACTTCCACACAGGTCCAATGTGATAATGCAAAAAGTAGTTCAAGATATTTCGAAAAGCAATTCCATTTTGTAATTCACTTTATTAAAAAAGTGAAAAGTCTTTATTAGCTGTTAAGTCTCATAAAGTACATCCCATGCATGCATGACTTAGACTAGGATTAATTTAAAAAATAGATTAGGTTTTGATTTTGCTAAAACTATAAAGAGATGTCAAGATACAGGGTTCAGACAGTTGAAAAATTGAGCAGGTTGAGTGGCCAAGAGAGAGCAAGGATTCAGTAAAGAGTTGGATTTGGGCAATAGGCAGTGGTTGTACAGTCACATGGATCCATACAGATAGGTCCATATAGTTATACGAATATTGTTGTAGAATGTACAGTTGTATGAACTTGCTGTACTTTCTCAGCAGGCTGTACAATTCAGTTAGGATGATCTATTGATCGTGCAGCTGCTGTTTTAGCAGACTGTGTGAAATTGGTGTTATACTTCTGCTATTTAATTTATAGCTATTGTGTGATAGATGCTAGGTCTGAAATTTATTTTTTCAATTAATTAAATTCAAGAATTTACTTGAGATCATAAGGACAATACTTATCTAGGCTTGGAATATTTATATGGTATTAGAGCTATATTTCTCATATTGAAGCTCTCAAGGATTTGCAGTGGTAAATAAATTGTCAGACCAACATCTAGAGGGTTTCAAAACCAATTGAACTTTTGAATAAAACACCTTGTTAAAACTCTAAATTATATTGGTTGATGTGACATGTCACATCAAAATACTCCTTTCTTAGACAACATTGGCGAAGCCAAATTGTTTACTAGCTTCTTGATACATCTTTGTCTCACATTTAATTGCTATGCAAGCATTGGCATTAGGTCCCATCCTCTCAAGACATTTCAGGAGCCCTTTCATCACCTCTCCATCGAAATCAAAGTTACACGAGTAAGCATAGATGAGCTTGAGGAAAAGTACTGTTGCATGAATGGGCCATTGGAGCATCCTTGTCCATTGAATATCAATCAAATCTCAAATTATCATGTTTTTTTCATAGTTAGGGGTATTGTTGCCCACATAATAAGTTCAAATAGCTTCTTTGGCCTTATTCATGGCCTCATACAAGTATTCAATTGTGGGCTTATCCCCATCAACCAAGCAAAAAACATGTACCAAAGGTTTAGTAATTGTGCACTCTTCTTGCACTTCTTCCAAGAGGGAATTGGTGTACAATGGTTTAGTAATGGCTCTTCCATCCCTTGTACTAATTGCACAATCATTCCGCTGACCACAAACTAACATCTGTTTCAATTCAAAATTATATTAGAGCATAGAGTGAAGAGAAATAAAGTTGTTGGCAAAATGTGTGATTGTAGGATGAAACAAATCACAATTTATTGTGAATTTCCTCATGAAGCTGTGAACAAGTGCATGGTTATATATGAATTTGTGATGCTCCTAGTTTGATCAATAACCTCCTTGATGAGGGGTATCACATGGAGTCTAGAGCATTGTGCGGTGCCTCTCCATTACTGACTTGGCGACAGTCACATAATTAGTTGCATTATTTGTTATTATTTGCATGTAAACCAATCTCTTGAGTGAATCCATCCATCAATTCACACAACAATGTCATATCTTTAACATGCATCAATGCATCAATGGATTTAATAAACATTGCACTACTAGGACAATGTACTGAAAATTTAAGATGGGTCCTACCCTTCCCATCTGTCCAACCATCAGACATTACTGTGCATCCAGTGGTCTCCTATGAGTTCTTTAGGTCTTCCATTTAGTGTTTTTGTTATAACTCCCCTATAGTTAGGGCACTTATACCTTGGGAAAACAATAACGATTGCATCACACATTGGTTGGAAAAGTGGATTGGTCTTTGTAATGCTGAAAGGTATGTTGCTTTAGAAAAGACACCTCTCCACATCCTTGTCAACTTCTTGCTTCTCTTTTATAAACCACGAATTGGATGGGATGTTGTGCTGCATCTCGGATTCTCGGGAGAAAGAAAGGTGGAGTTCCTCTCATTGCCATGAGTCGCAGATATGCATGTGTTTCTTGAGGATCTAGCCATTGCACCTACGACAAGTTTAGCTTTGGTAGCAATTATGTCTTCCTTCTTTTTATCCTATTGATAAATAATATTGTGGGTATCTTGGATATTATTTAGAGTTGATGCATAACAAATCTCAATATCATGCACTTGGATTCTATTTAAGTGGTACTTCAATCGGTGAACCCCTTTGGTCATGGGGTTTTTGCAAGGTTTACAAGAGAATCTTTGTCGGTTTGTCTCATCTTTAGGTTTACTGTACTACCCAAATGGGTCAAAAGGCTTGGCATATTGGTTAGGCAAATACTTAACTTCTAACTATAAATTTGGAGCAAAAAAAATTGACATTGAACACTGCTTGGAAAAAAGGGTTTGCTGGTAAATATATTAGGCCTTTAAATTGTTCTATGAGTTGTAAGAAATGATAATAAGAAGCAAGCAACATGCACTTTGAAAACCCCACATAAATCTAGAAAAAACAAATTAAGAGTGTGGAATTTGAAGAAATACTTGGGATCTTGTTAAAATTGGGCAGCATAAATTTCCCTTAAGGGAAACCCTAAGCCCCATATGTATCCCATCTCGCCAAAGGAAGGATTGTAAAATAAATTAAATATTAATTAGGCAAGAAATTATCAAAATGGGGAAAACATATGTGAGAGTGAAATTAAAAATAAATAAATTCAAAATTAAGTATTTCCCTCCAAAATAAAGTTTAAGTCGGCCGAATTCAAAGGCACCCATTTTGTTTTGGAAAACCTATATATATATATATATATATATACCCTCAATTGGTTGATCTCTATGAGACATTGGTGGCATGGTTTGTATAGAATATAAATCTTTGCGGTTTGGTTGGCGCTCCTCTTCTATGATTCGGAAGGTTAGTCTGAACTACGGATGGCACACGATTTGGATTACACTTGGCATTATTCTCATATATCTGACTCAAGGTTCACGCAAGGGCAACTCATTGCATCTTAACGAAGAATGTAGTATGCGGCATGGCTTGTTATATTTTCTGTAGATGCGCGTTATCCCTTTTGATGGATGGCACAGTGGAATGACTCATTATATCACTTTGTGGATAGCTCGTTGTGGCCAATTATGTTACTTTGTGTAGCTTGCTTTTAGATTGCATCATATTACAATGGGTCATATTTCTATTGAGGCTCTTATTGTACCCTGTTCCTCCATGCTCACACTTGTCGACATGTTCTCGATTTCATGGTCTCTGCGTTATGATCTCTACGAATTATGGATTATGATCTCAGCATCATATGGTATGGATCTAAGATGACTCTGCGATGAAGTGTTGATTTAGTCATGTATGGTATTGGATTTGGCTCTGTGATGAAGCATTTTCTTAGTGCATGGATGGCACCTCTACATTATATATATATATATATATGGAGAGAGAGAGAGAGAGAGAGAGAGAGAGAGAGATCTCTATGTTGGTATACCTATGTTTAGATATATACATCTCATCTTTGTGGTATAGTTAATCTTCGCACTCTGTGGTATGGGTCTCAACCCAATTGCATATGTTTGGTGGCATCACAATTATATCACAGTTGGATATATATATATATAGCTTCATTGACACTACAGTGATATGCTTGGCATTTCTAATCTCACACAGTTCAGTAGATGTATGGCTCTCTTTGCATCATAGTATCCCTATACAATGAAGAATCTTGGCTTCCTCATAGTTGTATGTGGCATTAATTTATTATTATGGCAATCCTGTTATATGCATGGCACTATTGGCATAAAAACTCTGTTATATCTTTACAGCAGTGGGATCCCCTGTTGCAACCCTAATGTTAGATGTCAAAGTTATTGATGACAAAATTGTATCAAAGGAACTCGTTCACAATTGAAAGCGAGAACAAGTGTAGTTTGATGACTTTTGCACTTTATACCTCTTTGATGAACAATCGATGAAATCTAATAGAAGACAAAGAATTTTGGGTTTTCCCCCTTGTGGGGGTTTTCCCTAGTCTCTGACCAATCCTGATGGCTCTATATGTGTGAATGATTTTCTTCTTATGTTCCATTTATTTCCACTGCATTGTTGTTTTTTTTGTTCTTTCTACATAACTGCATATTATGTGAAAATGTTGTGGGGTGAATTCACTGTGTTAATAGTGTAATGCAATTATCAATGCAAAGAACAATGAAGTTCTAGAAAAATCAACAAACTTATTTATCAACAACATAGGTAGACAAGAATTAATCCCTATTCCTATAAAAGTAAACTTTGATGGTGATCAGAACAATGGTTTGTCCCTCTTAAAAATGGTCGTTGATGATAGTAGACCCCTTCTCTCCCATTTCCAAAGAATTGTAATCACAAATGAAGAAGAAACAGATCCCAAAATTGGGCTTTAAAAGGGTCAAAATCGCTTTCCCCAATTTTTTCCATTGTGGCGTATCTTTCCTCCAGTTTTGCCATTTTTTTTGAAAAATGACATTGTTTGTTTTATTAAAAAATCGTGATTCTTACCAACAATTTTTCATTTATGTGTTTGCATTGCAAAAATCTCAATGTTGGCAATTTTTTGTCAATGGATGAAACCCTAACCCTAGTCTTCAAGATACTCCATAAAGTTTAAGACATCCTATCGACTCTAGGATATTGAGAGAGAGATCAAGTACATTAGAAGATGTGAGAGAGAGAGAGAGAGCTTCACCAACATTTTCTGCACAAGAGTAAACCCAAGTATCTCATAAGATTCAAGCTCTAAAGGAAGGGAGGTAAGGGAGGCTAACAATACAATGTGGGTTGAAGCCCTTACAAGTAGCCTACAACAAACACATGTAGGTTGACACAAGTGGAGCACTCCACTCCAAGGGTACACTATTATTCTCCAAGGTGATGTTCTTCACAACAAGGGCTACAAGTTGATGTATCTACATAAGGTGTGTTCACAAACATCCCTATGTCACAAGCCTATATGGAGTCCATCGTTTATCCATTTTGTTGATGACTTGGTCTTGTTAGCTTCTAGCCCTGTGGGCTTTGTAGAGACAAATCCCACTATCCAATTCTTATGACCTTCAACAATTGATGGTCAACTTGGGTAAAACCAAGATTTTGGTCATCAATGCATTGAAGAGATCTCTTTCAAACTTACATTTCTACTACTGAGGTGTTGAGATTGATATCACCACAACTTACACGTACATAGGGGTATAGTACATGTGGTCTCGTTTTGGTATGTGATAGGCCCTCCAACCTTGACTTAGGAAAGGATATGGTTCCCTGGTGTTGAAGAATCTAGGGCAAACATAATTAAAGAGATTCTTCTTAACATGATAACAATTTGTGAAGTGTTTTTACAATTTATCTTAGCTTGATCTTCTTTTTCATTATTAGTGTGTGTGTTTACTTCATCAAACTGCTATAAAAAATAAAGAGACAAGAACACAAGGTATTTGGCTTTTTGCCAAGGCCAAAACCTCTCCCTCTTGGAGAGGAAAACCCACACAAAATTCTTCTTATAGAGATTCCAATTGACGAATACCAAGACCATGACCCTTGACCTACTCTGCCACTCCAAGACCAAGATCATCAATCCCTTCCTGCTGAGATCATCATCATCACTGCTACCATACTTATGTCATCACACTACTGCTGCATCTTCACTTGTTGTTCCTTTCGTCGAGAGCATCATTGATGTACATACCGAGATCATTTTCTATACCACCGAAACAATGAAATCACTGAGATATGAGAGTTATATCGAGATCAAAATCATGATCCTATAACTATCATAATTACATCCATGCCAGGATCAAGACTGTGTATGAGAACATATCACAGAGATCCTTCCTTATCATCAATATATTAAGACTGTGGTTATATTCAATGATACGGTGATCACTAAGTATATGACTAAGATATAAATCATTATATGCTGCGTCTGTCTTCAATATCATTATGGATGTAACTGAGAGTATGCCGAGAGGGTATATGTGCTTATTGTGGGATCATCGTGATCTTCTATATTGAAACCGAGACTATAATAATTATGTCGAGAAGGTAGCCCTATTTCTTGTAACCCTAATCACTGCTGTTCATTATGTCGAGACTACAATAGAGATACCACTTTGATCAATCGAGGTGCTAAAAGACAGAACCGAGTCTTCCCATTGTGATATACTTCGAGATTTTACTTGTCACAATCATGCCGAGATTGTTAGTACTGCTGTAGGATTTCAGAGATCTTCTTTTCCACCGGAAAACACTGACTGTGATCTCTTTCACTGAAATGAGTGTCACCGAGGAGGAGAGAACTATCACTGAGATCATCACCGCATTTGATAAGGCCTTCTGAGATATGAACCCAACCGAGATCTCCCTCCTGCACCTCATACCTATCCGTAGTTCAGAGAGAATTGTGAGTTCTGTGCTTGGCATTTGCGGATACCCTAGACGGGTATTTATAGTAGTTTGTGCCTCCTATATTGAGCCGACTTGAATACATGAACCGACATGTCTATTGTCCAACTCGAAATGACATTTAATTATGTATTTAATTCATTTTGGAGCCGACATGATGTCCTTCTTAATGTTTTGCTTGCAGTCTTCTTGTGCTTGCTAATGGAGGATTGATCTTGGTCTTTGGAGGGCTGCTACACATTTTTGTGGACTTGTATACATTTTCATAAGCTCATGGAGAGCTTATTTTTACATGACATGACTCTTTGACATATTAATAAATCCTAAAGACATCAAGAATAAGTCTTTTGACCTATGACACTTCTTGCTCATGAAACCCATGTAGCAAGACATACAAAAAGTAATTTATTCTCTTTTATTACATCAATTACAAAGATCATGTCATTATGAAGAATGAACCTAGTTACACTTTCTTCAACACTCCCTCTTAACTAGGGAGGTATTCATAATGGTACTTGGTCATTCTCAATTTGAAGAATTTCTCATAAGAATAATTGGATTTGCAATCCATCTGTTATAGCATCATTTCAACCAACATTGTTTCATATAGCAAGGCCTTGACTAACAGCTCTATCTCTCACTTAGATTAGAGCACACAATGTTGGCGAGACCAATGACTGATAGACACGCACCATCATTGTCTCTCTTAGGTTCATACCCACCCGGGTGTTCTCCTAGTATGCCCTATTAGGACTATTCTCATCTTGGGTTCCCAACCCTCAAGAATATCGGTCCTCTTGCCCACTTTTGTCTTGGATGCCCTACCACATCCTCAAAGAGTGTCGGATGCTAGATGATTACACAATCCTCCATTCTTTCTTCCAATCTGAAGACAAGAATGTTGTTTCTAACTCTCCCTCTTAACCAGGGATGAGTTCCAAGTTTCTTAACTCAGAAACTTACTCGAGTTCCTTTACTCATAGGAACTTCCCAGAGCTCCCTCTTACCCAGGGACTCTATCATCAATACTTTATAGGGTCTTCTAGTTGATTGACGATCCAAGACTTCGATGTCATCAATTTCTTCACATGTAGGGTTCAACCATCCATTACTTTCCTCCATCATGTCATTCCTTCTCTCTCGGAAAGTATCCTCCTTGGCTTTACATCTGGGGCTTCCTTCATAGGGTCATCTATCTTCACCTTTCCTTCAAAGGTGATTGTTCTAGATCACGATGTACATAGTTGTGACATCCTTCACAACTCTTCTTTCCATGGCCCTGCACACATACCCAGACTTTCTCCAAGAGGTCAGACACCAAAAACAAATCACATATTACCTTTTGGTGATGGCCTTTTCCAGTGACATCTTCTTGTAGGTATCAACACCCTGCATACATGTTTACACATCTCCCAAAGATATCTGTTGTCAAGGGTCTTCATCTTTTCAGACTTCCATCAGAGTCTTCACATCTTTCCGGGAGATTTCCTAGTCAAACCTTCCTGATTCTTTGGATGTTGATTGCCTTCATCATGGTTGCATATTTCACGATCTCTTCCACTCTCACAGCTTTCATTCTCAGGAGCTTTCAATCAGAGTTCTTCAATTGTAGTCAACCACCTCATACTTCATATGAGGACATATTATGTTGATTTCATCTAGTGTGACTTATGCCTTTCTGCATCCTTTCAGAGGAGGAGATCATTTTCCTCTTGATCATGCTTGATCCATGTTACCTGCAACCATATGTCATGACATTACAATATTAAATACAAATACAAGCATACATACCTCATTTCATCTTTAGATTATCTAGGCTTCTTCCAGCAGCTTCCTTGATTGAAAAGGTCTTCAATCCCTTGATCTGCTTCATTTCTCATGGTGATATTACGAGCTCTTGTTTCCATGATGCCATGATGCATCTTATTATCATGATCATATCTGCAAAAGATTTGGAGCTTGTGATAGGACCTTTTTGTGAGGGACACCATCTCACTTATAGTAGAGATCTGCTATTCCCTCTTTCCTTGGTCCTTTTCTTCAGCTTCCTCCGTCCTTCAGGCGATATGAGCTCCTCTCCATAATCTTTCCATAGTACTGTCTTGTCAACCTTTTCTTTGCACATATTTGAGTTCTTTCAACTTGTCTTCCTCTCTCTGGCATAGAGACCACAAACTGTTGATTGAAGTAACCTTCTTGTTCATGGACAATTGTTACCTTGCTTATCAATATCAATATCAATGATGATTATCTTCTCATCATTCTTCCAGATCTCGCAATTGAGATCTCATGAAGATATTTCTTCATTCTTTGATACCTTCTTCACTGCATTTCAGAGAGTATATCTTCTAGCATTTCATGTAGCTCTTTTATGTCTCCTCTCTTACTACATAGGAAAGAGAGAACCTTAAGAGTTCTTATGAATTCAAAGGAGACCTTGATATGTTCAATGATTTTTCTTCTCCATAAGGATTCTGTCAAACCTTCTTACTCCATGCAAGGACCTTAGATAACCCATCTATCCTATAGATCTCCTTGCAATCATGAAGTCATTGAACCAAACTTGATTATAGAATGAAAAGATACTTACTTGATATGTGAAGATGAAATCTTCACCCTGATCATGATGGTTGTTGATGAGGCAGATGTATTGATGCTTCCACCGGATGAGATCCTTGATAGGAAGATTGCCTTCTTTGCCTTTGAGCTATCTTGATATACAAACTGCTGATATAATTTGGCTTCATAAGGAGCCTTGAAGTATGCAACATCGATTTGAAGTTGCTTGTCAAGATGTATGAAGACCCATCAGTTGGAATAGTTTCTATGTTGAGTACTGTCCATACAAACTGCCTTCAAATATGTATCCAGAAGCTCTGAGGATCCGAGATTTTAAGACTGTGTTCTTTTATAGAAACGGACACAATCTGAGTTAGTGACTACCACTGGCATGCTGTAGACCAAAACTGTGGGAGGTACCGAAACTGCTGTCATGTATCCTGAGATCTGAACACTTCTTCTTTTATCTGATGTGTACCAAAACCTTTGCTGTTGAAGACTGCTGATGTAGACTGCTTCTTTAATCTAGGTCTTGATTCTTTAATGTAGATCTTGATTTCTACAACTTGCTTTGATGTTTTGTTTGAAATTTGATCCTTGAATGTCTCTTTTCTGCCCTTCCTTTGACTTCTGAACCCAATCCCTCTGATACCATGTTGAAGAATCTAGGGCAAACATAATTAAAGAGATTCTTCTTAACCCGATAACGATTTGTGAAGTGTTTTTACAATTTATCTTAGCTTGATCTTCTTTTTCGTTATTAGTTTGTGCATTTACTTCATCAAACTGCTATAAAATATAAAGAGACAAGAACACAAGGTATTTGGCTTTCTGCCAGGACCAAAACCTCTCCCTCTTGGAGAGGAAAACCCGCACAAAATTCTTTTTATAGAGATTCCAATTGACGAATACCAAGACCATGACCCTTGACCTACTCTGCCTCTCCAAGACCAAGATCATCAATCCCTTCCTGCTGAGATCATCATCATCACTGCTACCATACTTATGTCATCACACTACTGCTGCATCTTCACTTGCTGTTCCTTTCGTTGAGATCATCATTGATGTACATACCGAGATCATTTTCTATACCACCGAAACAATGATCAAAATCAAAATCATGTTCCTATAACTATCATAATTACATCAATGCCAGGATCAAGATTGTGTATGAGAACATTTCACAGAGATCCTTCCTTATCATCAATATATTAAGACTGTGATTATATTCAATGATACAGTGATCACCAAGTATACGACTAAGATATAAATCATTATATGCTGCGTCTATCTTCAATATCATTACAGATGTAACTGAGAGTATGCCGAGAGGGTATATGTGCTTATTGTGGGATCATCGTGATCTTCTATATTGAAACTGAGACCATAATAGTTATGCCGACAATGTAGCCCTATTTCTTGTAACCCTAGTCACTGCTGTTCATTATGCCAAGACTGCAACAGAGATACCACTTTGATTAACCGAGGTGCTAAAATACAGAACCGAGTCTTCTCACTGTGATATACTTCGAGATTTTACTTGTCACAATCATGCTGAGATTGTTAGTACTGCTATAGGATTTCAGAGATCTTCTTTTCCACTGGAAAACACTGTCTATGATCTCTTTCACTGAAATGGGTGCCACCGAGGAGGAGAGAACTATCACTGAGATCATCACTGCATTTGATAAGGTCTTCTGAGATCTGAACCCAACCGAGATCTCCCTCTTGCACCTCATACCTATCTGCAGTTCAGAGAAAATTGCGAGTTCTGTGCTTGGCATTTGCGGATACCCTAGACGGGTATTTATAGTCGTTTGTGCCTCCTATATTGAGTCGACTTGAATACATGAACTGACATGTCTATTGTCCAACCCGACATGACATTTAATTATATATTTAATTCATTTTGGAGCCGACATGATGTCCTTCTTAACGTTTTTCTTGCAGTTTTCTTGTGCTTGCTAATGGAGCATTGATCTTGGTCTTTGGAGGGCTGCTACACACTTCTGTGGACTTGTATACATTTTCATAAGCTCATGGAGAGCTTCTTTTTACATGACATATTAATAAATCCTAATGACATCAAGAAGAAGTCTTTTGATCTATGACACTTCTTGCTCATGAAACCCATGTAGCAAGGCATATATATATTTTTTTTATTCTCTTTTATTACATCAATTACAAAGATCATGTCATTATGAAGACCGAACCTAGTTACACTTTCTTCAACACCTGGCGCTCAATGAGAGTGTTTTAGAGTCAGTTTTAGGACTTCACGTCCTAGCTTCACCTCATGGAGGCAATTATTAGACTCGCTGTTCTTTATGGCTCTAAAGTAAGGGGATTGAGCTTGTTACAAATAGATTGGGGATAGCTTGGAGAGAGTCCATACCTTGCTTCTCAGATGCATCATCTGCTTTAAGAGGATAATTCCACAACCCATTATTCAATAAGAGTTTGGTGTCCACACATTTTGCCTTGAGGTCAATTTTCTTTTGGTTTCTTTCCTTCATAGAGTTAGGTTTTCTAGAGACTACCATCGGGGGAGAGAGGTGCGTCTATCTTTCTCTTTCCTTAATGGAGGCTCTTGCCTCAAATCCCTCTCCTGAGAATGTGCTTGAGGTTGGTTCTCAAAGGCATTTGGGCTTCTCCACTCGCTGACTATTTCCCTGGAGTGCCTTTCCCCCTTCAGATTCTCCCTTGATGTATTGTGGCATCTCTTGTTGACTCGACAGGTCCTGAATCAGGCCATAAGAGAGAACATCTACAAATTGTACATTCAGGTCACTTGGACCTCGTCTTTGATGAGCCTAGGCTCGAAGATGTCGTTCTACTTAGAGCACTTTTTTGAGTTGCAGGATGGCATCATAGTCTGCCCCCCTTACACACAGAATTTTGGATGCATTCCCTTAGGATCTTGCTGGGACAATTCCGAGTTGGTTCTCATAGACTTTAGATAGAGATAGACCACCATATACTACGGTCGGATAAGGTCTGCCAAATGTGCCACCTACCGGAGCTAGAGATAGAGACACGCCTCATATTTAGGTGCCCCATATACAATGAGATTAGAAGATGCTATCACTGCTTATATCAGGATTCAAGAGGCTCCCTCTTTATCTTCTTCAAGTACCGAGATCAACGATGCTTAACTCTCTTCATCAGGGAGATTTTCAGCCAGAAATTCTAGTTTATGCACACCATGACCTACCTTGGGATGACCGGGACAATCTCCTCATACTTTTATGTGGATCCGTTGCATTAGAATCACAAGCGACGAGCAAAAGTTTAGGGTGCACCAGACAATAGAAGGTCATATCTTAAATCTCTTCTTAGCCTCCCTCTTCAGGGGAATGGCGAATACCACCGAGATTAGTTTGGCGACATTGGATTGTACATCAGGATACATGCCTTGAGAGCACCAAAGGGGATAGCTTGGAGAGAGTCCATACCCCGCTTCTCAGATGCATCATCTGCTTTAAGAGGACAATTCCACAACTCATTATTCAATAAGAGTTTGGTGTCCACACATTTTGCCTTGAGGTCAATTTTCTTTTGGTTTCTTTCCTTCATAGAGTTAGGTTTTCTAGAGACTAACATCGGGGGAGAGAGGTGCGTCTATCTTTCTCTTTCCTTATTGGAGGCTCTTGCCTCAAATCCCTCTCTTGAGAACGTGCTTGAGGTTGGTTCTCAAAGGCATTTGGGCTTCTCCACTCGCTGACTATTTCCCCAGAGTGCCTTTCCCCCTTCAGATTCTCCCTTGATGTGTTGTGGCATCTCTTGTTGACTCGACAGGTCCTGAATCAGGCCATAAGAGAAGACATCTACAGATTGTACATTCAGGTCACTTGGACCTCGTCTTTGATGAGCCTGGGCTCGAAGATGTCGTTCTACTTAGAGCATTCTTTTGAGCTGCATGATGGCATCATAGTCTGCCCCCCCTTACACAAAATTTTGGATGCATTCCCTTACGATCTTGCTGGGACAATTCCGAGTTGGTTTTCATAGACTTTAGATAGAGATAGACCACCATATACTATGGTCGGATAAGGTCTGCCAAATGTGCCACCTACTGGAGCCAAAGATAGAGACACGCCTCATATTTAGGTGCCCCATATACAATAAGATTAGAAGATGCTATCACTGCTTATATCAGGATTCAAGAGGCTCCCTCTTTACCTTCTCCAAGTACCGAGATCAACGATGCTTAACTCTCTTCATCAGGGAGACTTTCAGCCACAAATTCTAGTTTATGCACACCATGACCTACCTTGGGATGACCGGGACAATCTCCTCATATTTTTATGTGGATCCGTTGGATTAGAATCACAAGGAACAAGCAAAAGTTTAGGGTGCACCAGGCAATAGAAGGTCATATCTTAAATCTCTTCTTAGCCTCCCTCTTCAGGGGAATGGCGAATACCATCGAGATCAGTTTGGCAACATTGGATTGTACATCAGGCTACATGCCTTGAGAGCACCAAAGGGACCAGTTCCAGACAATTTCATAGTACAGTGCCCCTGGCTCGTCTGATTACCTCCCAGTTCCATAAGAGTAGCTAGAGATCTATTCAGGGTTTCTTTCTTTTGACCTTCGGATGCTAGGAGTTTCCCTTGCTCCTATATCTCCCCCAAGATCATGTAGTTGGACCCATTGCTTGTTCCCAAGGGCTTCAATAGTGAGCTATTGTACAATTCGCTCCCTCACCATAAGTCATCAGACTTAGGAGCCCTTGACAACTTTAGCTCCATCGCCTAATCTTCCTGTTCTCTAATTCTTTCTTGGTAAGCTATTGATTAGTTTGTACATGCCATGGTATTTTATATGTGGGTCATGGTAGCACTACAACTTGTTTCTTTATTTCTTTATGTAATTTTCAACAGTGTTTAGGAGTTGTGCTTGAAGTGCCACAATATATTCATATTGGTTGTACTCTTCTTCAATCTCATTGACCTCTTTTGTGGTCATTTGTTGGACATTAACAAAATTATCTCATCTTACCTTGCATGGACACTATTTCAACCAAGACATCCTCCAGCCAACTCCAAGCTTCCATATAGGAATCCAAGCTACTTGATGCAATCTAGGGTTTGATTCCCTCCAAAATGAATAATGCTCCTAATTAAGGTGTTCTCAAACAAGTGAACCTCTCCATGTGAAGGGAATTTTTTTAAACAAGAATTGGTAGATATTTGTATTAAAAAAATTGTTGTAGCAAGAGCTCATAGTCGAGGTACATAATGTAGCCAAATTGTCGATAGCACCAGTCCAAAAAAGAACTTGAGTCTAGGTAGTAGATGTCCAATACAAATGGCTTTACATACAAGGTTTAAATAAAGTACTTGATTGTATGATTCTATAAAATGTCCCTAAAATCCTAATATTCATGAAAAACATAGACAATTAACAAAAGTTTTGATTGCTATTGACATTATTTTTTGCTTTGTTGTCATGATCTTGTACCTGCACTTTCAAGTTTGGAAGTCGACGAGCCAAGGAGTTACTACAATGTTTGGCAAACACGATCTTCATCAGGGTAAAGGGGTTGGCTTGGTCTGCCTGTGTCAATTTGAGGATAAGTCTATGGAGTACTTCAAATTCTAATTCCAAATTACTAATTTGTTGCTTCTTTTGAACCAAGATCCTCATGATCATTTCAAGTTGAGTAGTTGTGTTTGTCTCCATTCATGAAGTTTCTTGGAGAGCAATTGAATCGAAGCACTATTATTGTCTAGGCTTGTAATTGTTTACAAAAAATCCTTCCACGAATCCATGTGAGCATAAGAATACAAATCATAATTAAAATTGAACTTAGGGAGAAGGAAAGAAATGGTACTGAATTAAAAGCAGGGGACCCTTGTCACAAAGATTGCAGAGGACGACTGCAATAATGACAACGCCCCCTTATACACATATAACATTCCTACATTGGGTACCCAATAAAAAGTAAAGTACTGGGGGCCAAAAGACCAAACCATAATCTTAGAAATAGAGTAAAAGAGCTCCTCATCTAATGGAGTCAGTTCAAAATTAAATGAGTTCCCCAGGCTAATGGGGCCAAGGCTAGGACTTGTGCCAAAATTTGGAACCCACTAAAAACATAAGAGGCGAGAGAGCAATTGCTTACACAAAAGCCACCAATTTGTTGAGCCACTAGACCATTGAGTCATTGTAACCACAATCTCAAGTCACCAATCCTTCAGACAAAGTACCAAGTCGTGAGCTAGAAATCCACGATGCTCGAAGGCAAGCCGAGACTCGCTCAATAGAACCACAATTTGAATAGCCAGAGTCAATGTCAAACCAACATCGAAGCCATGGCCTGAATCCCATCATGATCATGCCCATTGAAGTGTTGTTTCATAATGGTTAAAGTAATGAGTATGAAAAGTGCAACATGGGAGTCGTCACCTCACCCTATGTCTAATCTTGTAAGACTTTTGCTTTGTGCAATATGCCAAATGGCCTTTGATTTGACATGTCTTAAGATTGCAAATTGTTTCATGGCTTTGGTTAAATATAAGTCTTGTTGAAGATAACAATTCTTGACTTGTCCTTCGTGCAATATGCCAAATGCCCCTTTGATTTGACATGTCTTAAGATTGTAAACTGTTTCATGGCATTAGTTGAATATAAGTCTTGTTGATGATTACAATACTCCCCCCATTTCCTACTACATCCTTATTTGCAAATTTATTTATAGTTTGATTTCTTTCATGAAGCACATGATAAAAATGCATACCGGGAATAAGGATAAGGGATAAGGCTTGTTGTATCCTAATAAACATTGAAGTTTACCTAGAATCTAAAGGACTTGTGCCCAAAACCAAATCTCTAATGACATTCTTTAAGTCCCCTACCGTAATCAAATTTTGAATATAGAAAGTGTTTGCAAGCTGAAGATCTTGTAAAAGTGCATGTGCTAAGGCAAGATTGTTAGAAAGGATTCTAAGACTCCCAAGCATAGGAACATTCTATTTTCCCACCTAGGGAAATGAGACTCCCCCACTCGCACTTGCTACCTTGGAATCATGAGGGACAAAGTTGTCAAGAGAGCTCTAATGTCTTAGGGAAAGGCACCCATCCACATGAATAACTACCATTAGATGGATTGATGTATTGGGAAATAAAAACAATTCCATGACAAATGCGTCCATGCCACAAAGAATTTGTGACAAATCGTACATGATTCTATAAAAGGCAGCTCCATGATAATAAAAGTTCCATCTCATATGTATGCTGTAAGCTCCATCATGTGTGAGACATGCTAATGTAGAAGGCAACCCACATCTTCGTATAACAAATAATGATATGATGGCTCGACATGTTTGCAATATAGATGGTTAGCTTCAACAAATGGTCTAAAGTGCATAACAATGAAAAGGGTGGCCCATTCTTAAAATAATAATAATCCGCCTCCACAAAGGAATAATAGATCTCATGAGGTAAGGGACAACACCATTGATGCATAAAAGAATATATCGATGCCTGAACAAATGTATCAAAGATCCGCACCATAGAACCACTTTCACTGATATAAAATCCCAAATAGACTTGGGTGTTCACCATATATGCTCAAACTAGATGCACCTTACCAAATATTTCCATTAGAAAGACCACGTTCTTGTGAAAGATGTATATGCAAAACCGCTGTCCACCAATGTGATGTCAACCATGCGAAGGAACAATCAACATGTGAAACAGAAACCCATGTATGAAGACAATCCACCATGTAAGCCACGTCTCATCCCACATCACCATTATCCAACCCCTTGGGGGGCATTAGCCAAAGTGTAATATCTAGAAGGATGAATTGGTATATCAAGTATATCAACGCCCTGATGAAGTAGCGTGCTACATAACCATCAAAAGCATACAAAGGGAGTGATTTGCCAATCAATGCCAGGCAAGATGAAGGAAACCAGGCATGATCATCCAACAAGGAGAAGCGATTCTCCTTCAACTCAAAAGACCAATTCAACCAAGCATAACATCATTTCCAAGCAAAGAAGGAATTCATGTATCATCAATCCATCAAAGTCTCCATGGGTACCATGTTGCAATCCTTATTGTGTGATGAAAATCACAAGAGTTACCCTCATATTGTATTATGAGGGATAATATGGTCATTATGGGGATATTGAAAAATATTGAGGGAGTTATTGTGATTTGAAATTTGCCACCTCAATACCTTCAGTATTTGATTATTTTGAATGGAGCACTCCACCTTTTGGAGTTATGCTACTATTTTGCTAAGAGGAAGCTACTAGATTGTCATTATTGGAGAGTGCCCAAGCTAGGGATGTGACACATGTTGCAGTGAAGACTAGATCTTTATGTGTTTTAATATTATTATTTCTAGAATGTTCATTATCTAGGGTCATAAAATGTTTGAGGAGAAGCTCTATAAAAAGAAGAGAGCTCTCATTAGCAAAGAGATGGTTGGATGAATGGGATTTCTCCTATAAGCTTAGTTGAAGTGTTGAGAAATGCAGCTTGAGCAAAAACTTCTTGCATAGGGTTCAGTGTGAACATGCAGGAAGTGGTTTGAGACATTTTATTAGTGACCACTTAGGAAAAGTGGAAAATATAAATCTATCTTGCAATAAAGGAAAGTGAAAGTCTTATGTTTTAAAGTCAGCCTTAGGAATCTAAATGAAACGTTCTACAATTTCTAGAACATTAGTGAGTTAGATTAGGATTTAATCTTATCTGTACATCTCATGATTGAAATAGGTGGCATCTATGATTGAGGAGATTAGTTATCTTTCTTAAAGCATAAATATGACAAGATAAGAGAGGCAGATCACACACATGAGAAGATAGCAAGAGAGTTTGAGGAGGGCAGAGTGCATTCAAGAAGAAGAGTGGATGGCTGAAGTGACCCGCAAGTACTCTAGGCCATACAGGCCAACCACTGCTCAGTAGTCATTTCTTCATGTGCAGACTGTAAACCATCAAATATGGCTGTATGGTGCTGTTTGAGGTGATTTAGTTGATTGTATAGCTGCTGGTTCAAAGCAGGTTGCGGAGGTCACCTTGTAAGCTTTGTTCAAATTAATGAAAAACTGATTCTAAGGAGGAATTCCTGTGGATGTGTTTTGTTTCTTCTTCTGTTCATTTTTCAGCAGTTTTGTGATTGATGCAATGTTTAAGAAATTTTTTTTTTGCCTTTAAATAAATTCTGTTTTGAGTTATTTAATGACAAAACTTTAGGACAGCAGTCTCCTAGGCTGGAAAAATTTACATGAAGATCTCTTGGGAGGAAGAAGTTTAGGGTCAAACTCAATGTAAGGTCTCTCCATTTCTCCTTTCTCTTTCTTGGATGACTAGGGTTTTGCAAGGATTACCGTAGTATTTTGCTGCTAAAATAATCTTTGTAGAAGGATGTTGTTGCTCCAATAAGAGGACGTTAGGGCTAAGGTAAAAGCCCTCCTAATTATAGATGTAACCTGGGATATTGAAGAATTTTGCTGCTGGAATTTTCTGGTTATAGCTGTTCATTCGTTGTTTGAAGTATGTTGTAACTAAGAAGGAAGCTTAAGTGTGTGGTATGATATGGCTCTTTGATCTAATTGTGAAATCAGATTTGAAGATATGTTGTTGGTTAAAGGTTGTCATACACTATTTATTTCATCTTAGGGTTTCACATGTAGTGATTTCTCTATTGTTCCATTGTTGCACATTATTAGTTGGCACTGATCTCATGGTTATGTTAGACTGAGAGTCCCCGGACAATCATAAAGTCTGAGACCATACTGTCATGCATTGTAATGCTTATCTTGATGAGGTGTTGTCATGATTGATTGATGAGTTGTTAGTGATATCTAAATCTAGAAGATCTAGAAGGTCAAATTGATGTATTATAAATTCATATCTTGGTATCAATACAATTGATGATACAACAAATGAAACCTTTTCCACCACTTTGCTTTTCTTGTCTCGCTTGTGTCTAATTCCTAACATGGTACTAGAGCCTTGGCCCAGGTTCAATTAAGAGGCCAAGTAGTTCCTTCATGGTAGTAATTCATGAAAGGTGAGGTGTGAGGTGAGCACGAAGCATATAGATCTACATTGATGTAATGGAAAAGACAAACACAAGTTGATGGGGCTGCATAGCTGACGATGATTGATCCACATGAAATGGTTGTTGCTGCTGCAAGAAGAAACTGGTGACGCACAATGGAAGATTTTAGGTGCAATATCCATATCATCTGCCCAGTTCTTTGATGAAGACAAGAAGGCTATTGAGGTAGATATTCAAATTCATGTGCAAAAAATTGTGGATCTGATTCAATATCGAGTGCATCTTGATCGAGGAGTTGTCTCAAGTTCAAATGTATGGGCGTGTGCGAGAAAAAGAAGATCAATGAGCTATTATTTGTTTTGTGCATAGACATGCAGAGGGATTCAAGGATGATCTCTACGAGCATAGATCGAGTCACAAAAACTTTGCAAAAACATTCTTAGCGCGAGAATAAGCAATAAAATAGTCGACTAAAGGACAACGAGAGAGCATTCCAGAGTCAGACTAGATTTGGTGAATGGATATGTCTTAGTAGTATAAGGTTTTGAAGATTGTGAATTCAAATCTACATGGCTAGTGAAAAAGAATAAAGAGATTTGCTTGAGTCTTGATGGAGTTTTGATGAGGTAGTTATATAAGCTTCTTTACTTTTTAGATCTGAATGTGTCCTCTGTTCGTAAGTTGGAGAAATCATGGTACTCAATCGACCTTCAAATGGCAAAGAATTAAGATCTAAAGTGGACCCTTCAGTGCCGGGCAAGAGAAAACGAGAACTAAGCGTTGTTTTCCTTTTTCTCATTAAAATCTGTTAACACTAGGATAATATGGTTGCTTTGCTATTAACATCGAATACTAGATTTATTTGAATGGTTTACAACTACAAGCTTATTGCCAAAGTTGTGTGATTAAGGCTTTCATCTTGTTTACTGAGGGTTGGATCTTGGATTGTGAGCGACATCTTGATTTGATCTAAATCTATCCCTTTATTGTTTTCCTTTATCAGTGCTTACATTTCCTACAATCTGATCGAGACTATATAATTCATCTTGAGCAACAACACATTTTTAGCAACAAATTTATAGAGGAGCTTCCTTGAATTTACTTTTAATGGGTACGTTGATAAGGTTTCAATCGGAGGGTATAGTCAGCGGTCGTGGAACTATCTTGCTATGAGAAGTCAAGTGCTGCATATTCAATTGATCCAACTTTGTTGGTGTCTTCATGCAAAATTTAGTCGTTGACTTTCGCTATTCGTTGACAGAAATCTAGCAAAAACGCCTAATGATCTATTGCTTTTGAGATCTCTAGCCCCTGATTTGGGTTGTCTCCTCTTTATGGCTTTTTGTGATTAGCAATCAACCTTCAATTTTGATCTCCAAACAACCCTTACACTGACTACTGTTTGATCTATAAACAATTTTGTGTGGTGCTTGAGAGTGCAGATCCATCGTGCCAACATCAGATCCATGTGTAGTGTTCACATTGAAGGTAGCCTAATTAATCCCCTCTGGTAGACATCAACTGATCTCAAAGGAGAGAGACCACATAACAAAAACATCCATTGTTTGTTCAGGTTTGGAACTTCAAGCTCCAAGGTTGGTTCTCTAGAATCTTGATCGATTACATGTTGGAGATCCTTTTGAGAATAATGTTGAGGTAGTGCAGAACAATCACGTGATTTGATCAAGAAGGCCGCGGGTGCTTGGGTCAATGATGTGGAAACAATAGAAATGACATTCATTCGTGTGTCTGAAAGTAATCCAGGTAACGTTGATGTTATAGAAGGATATAAACCCACCATTAGAGCAATACTAGATAGAAGAGCGACATAGAAGCCACTGCCATTATTTGTAATATCACCCAAAGATTGGCCAATTGAAGAAGTTTATTCCCACTATGCAACCATAAGCGAAACACAAGTATGTGATTTTCACATTTTATCCACCAAGTAACTATTTTCTCATTTTATCCACCCAACTAACTATTTGTGCACAACACTAGCTATGCATAAGCTATTGGGATGCATGTGATGGGAAGAAGAGTGTTTCAATGTTTGGAAAATGTGAAAAGCATATTTTTTTTTTTTTTTTTTGTGGGTAAAAGGCATGGATATCTATTTTATATTTAAAAGGTGAGGTTGAAATGAGGATAATGTGGACATGGTCTTTGATTCCTTCCAGAATCAATCATTTTGCCTTAGCATTCTTTTTGTTAAACTCTGCTAACTGTACAGGATCAGTAGGTACTGCTACTAGGTTCTGTGTGGTATTTACCATAATGCCCCAGACTTATGCTTCCTCAAATATGCTTTGGATTCTCTCCTTCCATGCACTGTAGTTGTTCTGCCCATCCAACCTGTCTTCAACTCTCAAAACCAAAGACATGTTTCACTGTCCTACCAAATTGAAATTTTCAAATCTGTGGTAAAGGTTTCTGTTTTCTGTGTAAAAATCAACTTGCTGTAATTTTCACTTTGCTGTCCCAAACTGCACTTTAGCCAACCAACCTCTGATACCATGAAGAATTTCAACCCCACTCCGGTTATCAGTTTTTTCCTTATCACTCCATGCATTTAGTTTTAAATCCAAGCATGATAAAAATTCTAAAATCTGGAAATGACAATATTTTTCTGAAAACACAAATTTAGAGATTTCACAACCGCTGAAATGTCTTCTTGCTGCTCTTCTTCACTTCCTCACTGCTTAGAAATTTTCTCTCTGCGCTCTCTTCTCTTTCTCTCAAATGATCATGAAAGAAGAATTGATCTTTTCCTCTTCTCTTCTCCTTTTATTCTCTAAATGACCTTTTGGGTTACCCTAAGATCTAATGGCTGAGATTCATTTAGATCTAGGGATGAGAATAAATGTGCATTTAATTCTCACTTTCTATTTTTAACTCACCCTTTTCAATAAAGACCCACTTTGCCTTTTATTTCCGTAGTCACTTTTTCACTTTCTAATTTTTCATTTACTTTAATAAAGTCACCTTTAAATTAGAATGTAACTTTACCACTTATAAAGTCATTTGTAAATTAGAATGTAACTTTACCACTTATAAAGTCACTTGTAAATTAGAATGTAACTTTACCACTTATAAAGTCACTTTTAAATTAAATTGCCCCTAACACTTATAAAGTCACTTTAGGAGAAAAGTAAAAAATAAATTTGGACACTATTCCCTAGGCCAAAGATCAAAGCCTTAGGGAACCACTTGTCCTTTGGTACCCAAATTTTAACAAAACAGTATCAAAATTGGTTCTTATACAACATCATGAAGAAGTCTTGGGGCTTGGCCTTCTTACAAGAACAACTTATGAATTCAATCCTCAAACTTGGCGTGATATGATTTTCATTGCAGCCCTAACTAGGCGCAAAACTCGACCTCTTTTGGACCTCATAACAACTTGAAATTCGACCTCAGAATAGCCTCAGATTCTCTCTCAGGATGGCCGAAAATCACTACAGAATAGGCCGAGAAATATGTTAATTTTCTTTAGGGCTATATTGTTTTTTGCTTTAGATAATTGCATTACATCTTTTACACATTGAATTCACCCCACAACATTATAACATCATTAGCAATTATGTAGAAAGAACAATAACATTAGAAATGCAGCGCATCTTTAAGGAACAACAAAAGAAGAGCATGCACAAATTGAGACACCAGGATGTGGTCGGAGACCAGGGCAAAACCCCACAAGGGTGAAAACCATCAATCAATTCTTCTTCTTCTATTAGATTGTCATCAAATGCTCAACAGAGAGGTACAAGGTACAAATATCTGGAGCCATAAATCAGGCTGTACTGGGCCTGTACATGACTTGTTCACAACTTTGTTTGTGAACAAGTTTCATTGCCAATACTGCCACACAATACTGTCATAATAACAAGGGCGCTGTCTTCATAAAGCAAGGTCAACAATATATGTAACATAGAAGATCACTGTTGTATGGATAGCAAGTCACTACATATATGCCTTTAGTTGACATACTGTCATTAGGGTTACAACTCATTTCTGTGTCCTAAGTGCTCCAACCTACTGCTGTGACATAAGGGCTACAACTCATTTCTGTTGCAACATATAATGATGCCTTACATGCCAATGCATAGGAACTATGATGCCATGCATAACACTGTGATCAATGCCAACAAAATCGCAGAGATACGATCCCAGATGCCAACTATATTGCAGAGATGCTGATGTGAGATCAACCATGATGCTTAGATAACTTATGTACCAACGCATAAATGCAATATATCCCAATGCAGAGATGCCATATAAATCCAAAGCGAGACTAGAACGAGACCATATCTATTAGAGTGAAATCATAGTGATGACATACCAACTGTGCGAGATCAACAGAGCGGGAGTCCATTACAGTGATGCCATACAGAGAGCATGGGACAGATAGCGAGAACACATGACAGAGAGCGGGACAACAAGTGCGAATATGGTGAGGCAGAGAGCGGGACAACAAGTGCGAATATGGTGACGCAGAGAGCGAAGACTTGTATGCTAATTAGATCGAATTCAGAGAGACAGAATGCGAGTATATAGACCTGTACATGAGCTTGAGTGATAGTCCTGAGTGAAAGCGAGAGTATGTATAGTCCTGTAGCCTGAGTGGTGAACCCATAAGCGAGGCCTGTGCCAGAGTGATAGACTGTGACTAATACGAGTCTTGAAACAGATTATACCATAACCTCTGCAACGTGTCGAAAAGGAAATCTCAAAACCAAAAATAAGCCATCTGAGGATCTCAGAGAAATATATGTGCCACAGAACAAATGCCATCTGGAACCTCAGAACAATTATGCCATTTGCGGTGCCTTTGGTGATCAATCCAATGGTTTATTTATAATTGTTTCTATGAAGGGTCATGACCCTTGACGGGAGCCGACATGGAGCCTTTGAAGCCGACCTTGACCAATTTCAAATTTTCCCTCTAATAAATTGAAGCCGACACGATGACATTAATCAAATCCTTTTTATTTAATCACTTGAAATATTTTGTAATCAATTGTAGGCTACGAATTTCTACTTAGTTGCCAAAAATTAACAAAATAGTCTCAGACAGTTCCTTTGAACAGGCCTCAGGAGGGTCAAATTTATACTCCAAAGTTGGCTTCAGATCTGCCACAGACCAGCGGATGTATGCCTTTAATCCTGCTTCAGATAGGTTCGAAATAGGCCTTAGAACAGGCTTTGGAACTGCCTCAGAAGGGTCCGAAATAGGCCTCAGGAAAGGCCTCAGAAAAAGACAAAGTTAGCCTCCTTAGAATGACCTTAGAACCATGATCTCTGTCCAACAAAAAGCACCACAAAAAGATGAAGCAATTAAGTCCAATTACCCTCTAAAAGTCGACCTCCTTCAGATTAGGGTGACTCCTCTTGGCCTCAAACAAATTTCAGAGAAAATACACAAGATAATGGAAATGAAATTGATGATCTTGGAGGGCAACTGAGTGCCCTATATATACATGAAGGAAGGGCATGATAGGTGGGGGGCTGACTTGCTCTAAAATCCCTTAAAATTGGAGCCGACCTGATTATTAGGCAAATATCAATATCTTTTTGTTGGGCACACCTTAATCATTCTTATGAAGCTGATTTGACAATGAGAATTTTCTCCTTTTGAGGCTGATTTGGTCAACTCTTCATAACAGCCAAGACTCAACATATTTTTTTCAAAAATCAACATAAACATTACTTAATTTTATGAATTTTTAATGCCAAGATTGGACCAATCATAGAGCTTCCTTTACCATTTTATTTGGCGTACCTTGACCACACTTTCGGGGCTTCAACTTTGAGAAGGCATATCTCCTCAACTGTGACGAATCACGTGGCGTACCACCTACTGTTGGAAAGGACTCGACAAGAGCTATCCAACCATCATACCATTATGCACCATAACCTGATCCACTGCATCCATAAACCTCGTTCAATGTCGGATATTGATGATGATCTTTATCGAACCTTCCATCAATTGATTCTTCCTTGAGACAATCTTCACACTCTTGACATCAATGACAACTCTCCCTTCACATCAATGACAACCTGACCAATAAAGGGCTATATGAGGATTCAACTAGAGGTCCTTTTAAAGGTCATTTGTTTTTGCCATTGCCTCTAAAGGTCTCCAATTGGGGTGGGGTATGAAGAGCCTGAGATATATGCTTGAGCACTTCTATCATACATAGACATCCACATTATTGATTTAGAGAATGGGGATGGCTAATTTCTTGCTCTCTAGGTTGCAGATGTACTTCTATTTGAACTTTTTTACTTCACCCTCTTCTAGTATCTATGGTTTCATCAGAGTCCATTGCAACAACTAGTCCTTTGACTTGATCTTGACACTGGTACACTAGACTCTGGGATATCTTTACTTCAGTCGATATTATGTTGCACCAACTTCCTCCATTTAGATGTTTCTTGTGTGCACCTGGCCACCTCTTACCAACCAAATACGAGATGAATACAATCATTTGTGAGGGTTATCTATAGTCAATATGTACAAGTCACTTGGATAAACCATTATGGTAGGTTACGTCCGAAGATGTTCTTCTATGCTGAGAAGTTCATGAAGATGAAGGATGGACTCATTTTTTATCCCCATTACATGCTTTGCCATTGGATGCACACCCTTCAAATTCCCTTAGGACAATTGTTGGTTCTTGTTGACTATTGATTGAGATGGACCACCAATCACACTGTTTCGCTAGGATCTGCTAGCTATGTCATCTCTGAGAGATTGAGTTGGAGCACTTCATCTTCTGTTGCCCCATTTATTACGATATTCGTGGAAGTTTTAATTGCCCGTTTAGGGGGGCCTAGACCCTGTCTAGTTTCTTCCAATACTCAAATCAAAGATATCTAGCTCTTTATGTGCACGAGGCCCTCACTCGTCAGCTGCCTCCTAGGCTAGATCCTGTTGAACGGATTACCTCCTTTATAGTGCTCTCATGATTCATCAGATAGGGGCATTGAGAGACATGATGATGACCATTACTTCTAGCTCTAGATCTATGTACTAGAGGGACCATTCTTCCTCCCCAGAGACCCCTGAGAATTTACCAGACCATATCCCTTACCAGGAGGTAGATGAGATCACCTAGACGTCAGCAGCGAGTTATAGCTGCTCGGCAGCAATGTAGTAGAGGGTCCAAATATTCTCCCAACCATTCCTCAAGGTATCATTCTATCTTGAGTTTTTTTTTTTCATTTGGCCTCAAAGGTTAGGAGAGGTAGATCTAGTTGACCATGACTCAGTCCCTAGATTCTTTCCCTCGGTACTTATTCCTCCTATTGTGTTCCCCTGTACTTGGATCTAAGGATTACTCATGTTCTTGCATATAGACTTCATGCTTTTACTTTACTTATTGTTCTTTATATAGGAAAATTTTGTTTCTCCTGCTTTATATTAACATCATTGTACACCGCAGTCTCATTGACCTACTTTTGTGGCCATTTGTTGGAAATTAATATAATGATCTTATCTTATCTACCCTGTTCAGATAATTTGCCCGTATGCCGAGGTTATTTTGTTTATTTCTGTCGTCGATACACTCACTTTTCATTTCATTTCTCATTTTAGGGGTCTCTTATACCTCCTTGTTTTTTTATGGGCTTCTCGTGATGTGTATAATCTCTAGTTCCTCTGACGTAGTTTGGTTTAAACTTTATAGTGGATGTTGATATTAAGTTTAAAATCAGTTTCTTGTTTCCAGAAATTTAATCTTTATAATGCAAATTACTCCTGAAACAATTAAATAAAATCCAATCTGATGGTGAGATATGCACTTCATTTCCTTAAAGGTCTACTAAAAATGTTGGGTCTTTCTGTATCATATATAAACAGAAAGATAGTTCAATATTATGGTTGCATGGTTTTAGCTATCTGCTGTTTCCATGGGACAAAAAAATAATTCTCTTCTTGAATTGTTCTGTTTCCATCAGGTTTTACTCCAGAGAAGATACTGAGGATGCTGTAAAATATATAAGTGGTACAGTTCTTGATGATCGTAGTATCCGTGTTGACTTTGACTGGGGATTTCAAGAAGGCAGGCAATGGGGTCGTGGAAGAAGTGGAGGGCAGGTTCACCTTTCTTTTCTCATTCTGTGGTTTTTGAGATGATGGAAGATAAACAATTTTTGTGCATCTTTCTGTGAGCTATGGAAGTGGAAAACTTTAGACTAGATGACTATATTAGTATATAGCTATTCTGAAGTGAAAAAAGCTTGGAAGTAACCAAATTTTTTATAAATCTTATAGCTGTTTTTCATAATAAATGATAAAATGATGGTTTTCCTCTTTCGTTTTTTGTTTCAAGCACACAGAAAGTAGACATGAAGAGTCTCACTGATATCATTCTGATTAAGGCATTAGCTATCAAGTATCATTCACTTCGTATTTAAGCAACGTGACTCTCAGTATTTATTATGACAATTTGAATTCAGTGAGAATGTTAAGCTTTATATTCCCTCAGACAAATGCAACCTATCAATTGTCTCCAACGAAAGCAAATGTTATTGGCTTCATTGGAATTATTGTCTGTCTTTTGAGTATAATTTTGTGTGCTGAAATTTTAATATTAGAGTACATTTCATGGCCCTAATTTTAGATTTTTCATGCTCACAGGTCCGGGATGAGTACCGTACAGATTATGATCCTGATATCCTTTTTCTGCAGTGGCATTTAAATTTATTTACATAGAAAATCACCTATGGGACTTGTAACTTGGTTTAGAGGCTGTCATTTTTGCTGGAAACTAATCAGTTTGTGGCCACTTTTGTTTGATTGTGCGTGGTATTGTTTTAAGCTATAAGATCTGCACAATGTCATTTAGTGTGAAAATTATGATCTGGAACATCATTTAGTATTTTCAGTATGTAATATCAGATATGGTCAAAGTTCACCACATTTTCTTGAAAGTTGATTGTCAACCCCGTTTTACAAGTTTATTAATGCCTCATTTCCAGTTTGTCAGTGACACTGTTTATACAACAACACATGACATCTTTATTCTTGACTGTCAAGTACATGTTGCCATATTCTAAGTTTTCCCTACAGCCATTCCACTAAATGGTGATAACTTCTTTTTTCTAGTGCATATGTATACAACATAGATCAATCTGGTTAAGTTGTTTGGAGCAGTGTTGTTAAAAGCGCGATTAAATCACGCTTTTTTCAAAAAAGCGCGCTTTTTTCCCTAAGCCGATTTAATCACGCTTTTTATGGGAAAAAAGCGCCTAAAATTTTTTTTGCTGCTTTTTTCGAAAAAAGCGTGCTTTTTCGTAAAAAAGCGCGTTTTTTTCGTAAAAAAGCTTGGGGGTCCCTGGCAGCGCGATTTATAATAAAAATTGAAAAAAAATGAAAAAAAATGAATATTTTTGTACCAAACGCTTTTTTCCCGCTTTTTCCGATTTTTTCCGCTTCATTCCCGGCACCGATTTAATCCCGCTCGCGCTTTTAACAACATTGGTTTGGAGTTCTACGGTCACTTTCTTTGCTTAGTTTGAAATTCAAAACTTAGAAGATTGTGATTGATCTGATCTTTCTTAAACTATTTCCATATGGTAATGCTTTATATTGAAGATGTAAATTTATTTCTTTGGTATCACTTGCTAGCCTAATTTTGCAAATAGAATCTTGGAGGTCTTCTCTTCCCTAAAGTATCTGGAGGATTCTATAAATCCTTTTCTCACCAAGATGTCACTGCCTATATTTATATCTTTTGGTTGATTATTGATTAGACTGGGTGTGGGTTATCCACTATGCTTTGACATACGTACATGAGCTATATACACTGCTGGATTGAAGTTAGCAATTAAAAAAGGATGTTAGAGTGTAGTTAAGTATTTTTTGCAATCAGGGGATGGTGAAAGATTAATATAGTCTGTGCCAAGTTTTTGGTGAGTTAATAATATCTTCTATATAATTCTTCTTCCACCATTTGCAGTTGAACAAGAACGCTAAAGTGCTGCAAGGGTTTTGTACAATCTAATAGATGAGGGAAGATTAATATATTCTATCATACTCTAGATTAAAAAGATACTGTGACTTTATTGTGTGGCCAATGTACATGCATCTTAATTAATGGCTCCCGGAGGATAAACATGGGATGAACATTGAACACATTTAAAATGTTTCAAATGCCTCATGGATAAATGGATTATATATATATATATATATATTGTTGGGTTAAAAGCCTGACTCTCATATTACAGAATTACAAAGAAGTACATCAAATACTGTACAAGGATTTGCCTATCCTCTGGAATCGTTCTAGAAGAGCCTGTTACCCACCAAATTGGGTAACCCCATAGGAAGAAACCTTTCTCCTACATTTGACAGTCAGCCAGCCAACAACTTTTGACAGTCACTATTTGATGATGATATGCCATGAGCCTTTGCCATCTGCATCAGCCACATACCTCTCACCGTGCGGCATTACCACTTGGACAAATGTGGGCTACTATTCAAAAGGTACTTTGATCATTTTGCAATTGGGTGCTTATACTTGTTTGTTTTGGGCATTTAGTATGGATAAAGGGGTGATATGGAAGATTGAACGATCTTGACTGTAAATCTGTTCTCTCATCTTAGTAGGGGGTTAATCTTTAGCTCTAGTCCAGTGGGATTTCCATTGAGGCCTTTGTTAAAAATAGCAACAAAAAATTCCAATTTAATTTGTCCTTGAAGTAAATTAGGAATTAAATTAAAATTCTATTCTCATAGCAACTTGTAATAGTTAACTAAGTTAATTTGACTTAGTTGGCTTAGGAAATTCGAGTTGTAAGTCTATCTAGAGTCATGTAGAGTGATCTAGAGTCATCTAGAGTTGTAAGTCACTATTGAAATGGCAGCTGCTTTGGAATCCATTAAAGAAGAAAGTTATAAGAGGGCAAAAAGGAAGGATGAGATTGTTGGGATAGGTAGATCTTCATCTCAGAGTGAGACACAGATTCAAAGTCCAGGTATTGGTAATTCCTCTTCAAGTGCCGTGGAAAACAGGAGTATAACCTCTTCTTTCTTCAGTCCTCGTACAACTCCAGGATCTCAATCAACCTTGGATAGTTTTAATGAAAAGAAGAGGAAGGAGACATACATGGCAGTCTTTCATTCAACTATGCAAAGTCTTATTTTTATCAGCCCATGGTGGATGCCATTGCAAGTGTTGGCCTTGGATACAAAGCCCCATCTTATAATGCACTTAGGGGGAAAGAGCTAGATGAGGAGCTTGAGTGTGTCAAGGAACAATTGGAAAGCATTAAAAGCTCATGGAAATTTACAGGTTGTACAATTATGTCTGATGGGTGGACAGATCAGAGGGGTAGAACAATAATAAATTTTGTTGTAGCTTTCCCTAAAGGAACCATGTTCCTAAAATCCATTGATGCATCTGCAAATGTAAAAGATGCACATTTGATTTTTACATTGTTGGCTGATGTGGTGGAGGAAGTTGGGGTTACAAATGTTGTCCAAGTAATCACGGACAATGCAACAAATTATGTGGCAACTGGAAGGTTGCTTTGTGCCAAATATCCCACCATTTTTTGGACTCCATGCGCTGCCCATTGCATAGACTTGATGCTAGAGGACATTGGGAAGTTGGAGTGGGTGCAAGATGTTGTGCAAGAATGCAAGCAAATTACCAAGTATATTTATAATCAAGCTTGGGTGTTGAACCTTATGAGGGAATTCACACAGGGTGAGCTTAGTCGCTTCGCTGTCACACGATTTGCTACAAACTTTCTTTCCCTCCAAAGCCTTTTGTATGAGTACCAAACTTTGAGAAGAATGTTTTGTAGCCAACAATGGGTATTTTGGAAAGATAGCAGAAAACCAGAAGCATTGTCTGTGAAAGCATTTGTCTTTGGTGATAGTTGGGGGACACGTCACTGAGATTGTCAGCTTCACTGAGCCCCTTGTGAATGTCTTGAGATTGATGGATGGAGAGAAACCCGCAATGGGATATATTTATGAGGGTATGGACAGGGCCAAAGAGGCCATCAAGACTTTCTATAAGGGAAATGAATCTAAATATTTCCCTATATGGCAAATTATTGATTATAGGTGGGACATGCAACTATATTCACCATTGCATGCAGCAGGAGCATATCTCAATCCGAGCTTATTCTATAATGAGGGGTCTAGCATTCAAAGAGATCTCGAGGTGATGAGAGGTGTCATGATATGCATTGAGAAGATGTTCCCGGGTCAAGATATTCAAGACAAAATCAACATACAACGAGATATGTACAAGGAAGCATCTAACATGTTTGGATTCAGCTCAAGCCAACGTCTTGAGACAAGAAAATGCCTTGTAAATGCAAATTGTTAGAACTTAGCGTGTAATTTTGCTAGTTCTCTTTTATATGTTTGGCATTGCAAACCGATAATATTTGTTATTTTTATACAACTCATTGGTGGATATATTGTGGCATTGAGGCACCATAATTACAAGAATTCGCCTTCAGAGTTCTAAGTTAACCCTGCAGTGCTTCTTCTTGTGAGCGCAATTGGGTAGTGTCTGAGCACATCCACAACAAAAAGAGAAACATGTTGGAGCATGAGAGGTTGGATGTAATGAATAAAATATATAAATAATATAAATATAATGTAAAGGATAAATATCATAAATAATAGTTAGTTAAGCTAGTAATTAGGTTGAAGAGGCATGTCTAAATGAGACATGACTCTTCATGAAGAGACACTTGCTTGGTATATAAGCAAGCCTCTCGTTCTCATTTGTAAATCATTCATTCATTATCATTCTATTCACACATTTAATATATAATATTTGTATTTTCATGGATATCTTCATATTCCAAATCTTTTAGAGTAATTAGTTTATAGAAGGAACTTTGTTCGCTTCATTTGGTATCTAGAGGAGTTCGGTCCTCTAGGTTGCTTAACCGGTGCTCCGATCCAAGTCCTTGGCTATCGAAATTCGTCAACCGTGTTGCCGTACAATTGAAGCATTTTGCTCAAAATTTGAGAGTTTCTCCTTTTCTCCATTTTTCTAGACCTCTGGCCATTAAAATTAAAATTAAAAGAAAATTCGCTAGTTGGAGGGTCTCCAATTCGCAGTTGACCTTTGGCCATAAAAAAAATTAACCCAAAAAAATATAAGTAAATAAAATAAAATAAAAAGAAGAAGAAAAAAAAAGTAAAAGAAAAAACAAAACGGATACAAAATCTCATACCAAGTATATTTAAAACTTTTTACGTGGAGAAGCCCGTGGTTTTAAAAACAACCCATGGTAATTGCCCATGGTATTTTAAAAAGTAAAAAAAAAACAAAAAAACAAAAGGAATAGGTTTTTCTTTTTACATGGAGAACATTTTAACGGAGGTTTTAAAAACAACCCATGGTAATAGCCCATGGTATTTTAAAAGTTAAAGAAAAAACAAGGATTCAAAAGCTCTTACGTGAAAGGTAAATATTACTTTTTACAGGAGGTTTTAAAAGCAACCCATGGTAATAGACCATGGTATTTTAAAAGTAAAAGGTACTTTGATAACATTGGAGAAAAAAGGTGTGATCTAAATAATTTTAATCATTCAAATCTAAAGATTGTGACTCGTACCAAGAGTCATGTCTCATCCAAATTTTCTGAGAAAAAAATATTATTATAATTATAAAAAAGGATACTATATAAGCCTTAAAGGATACTATATAAGCCTTATATAGTTACATATAAAAGAAAAACTGGGTCTCAAAAAAGTATATATAATTTTATATAATTATAATTTTATAATATATATAAATTAAAATTATATAATATATATAATTTATAATTATATATAAAAAAAATTATTATTATATAAAATTTTTATTAAAAGAGTGAACAAAAAAGGAAGAAGAAGAAGAAGAAGAGAATATTCGAAATATATATATATATATATATATATATATATATATATATTAATATTAGATTTTTATAAGAGAGAAGTGGAAATATATTTTATAGATTAAAAGAATATATACAAAAAAAAGAGAAATTATATAAAAAGAGAGTAAAAGAAAAGGAGAGAGAATATATCATATTAAAAAAAAGTGAAGAAAAATAAAAATATGGAATCCATGAGTAAGGAACAAAGACAATCAATCACAAGAGATATAGAACAATTAATTACAATATTTGAGCGACTTGAGAAGAGAAAGAGAATGGATTCCTTCTTCGATTCTCTACATCCATCATCACTTCCACAGAATGATGTTATCCAATGTACCGAGAAAGTGCAGCTAAAAGATCAAGAGAATGACAAAATAGCCAAAATTCAACAAAGCAAGGAAGTGTTAGAATGCGAACATAAAAATCTTGTGGATATACATTACAAAGAAATAATGGAAAAGAACGAAGAAATTTCTCGTCTCAAGGACCATGTCGAAAAATTACTGGCACAAGTGAAGAAGACTAAAGTCTCAAAGAAAGAACTCAAGCAGCATTTATTAGAACAAGAAGAGGAAAATTTACGTTTAAAGAACCTTAATAAAAATTTATTAGAACAAATCAGAGATCTAAAAGATGAAAAACTTAAAATTCAAAACACTGAAAATAAGGTTGATGAATCAAAAACCAAAGAACTTTTACGTCTGAGAAATCATAATCAAAGTATGCTCAATCAAACTAAGAAACTTAAGGAGGATAAGAAAGCATTAAAAGATAAGTTGGAACAAGTCACTCAAGAAGAAGTATCGAAATTTCCAGTCACAACAGTTCAAATTGAAAATAAGGGAACGAATATCGATTCAGTGAATGTCACAACTCAGGAAGAAGACAAGCGAGTTGAAGAAAAGACGTGCTTGGATGTTGTAGTTCAAACAATGAACATCCCCAGTGAATGTTTCATAACCAACTCAACAACATCTTTGCCAGAAGAAAATATAAAAATTGTCGCATGCCCAGTAAGGAAAAATCAAACAAAAAAGGTTCCATATCGGCATCCGAATCATGAGAACAGATGAATCAACCATGCTACATATTTGAACCAGTCAGAACTGAAACAACAAACTGATGTTCCAGAGAAGAGTAATGTAACCTCAACCCAGTGCTACGAGGACAAGTCGTTACAAAATTCCAGTGATCAGAATGCTATACAAAAGATTAATCTAGGATGGTCTGATCCCTTCTCAGTGCGACAATTTTGTTTGTCACTAAGAAGATCATATCAAATTGTATCGACGAAGATGACTATTCCCAGATAGAAATACTTTTGAAGCCGAAAAAGAGATCAAGCCTTTTTCATCGACAAGCTTGGAGGACAAAGATTTTTGAGGAAGGAGGCAATGTAACAAATAAAATATATAAATGTAAAAGATAAATATCATAAATAATAGTTAGTTAAGCTAGTAATTAGGTTGAAGAGGCATGTCTAAATGAGACACGACTCTTCATGAAGAGACACTTGCTTGGTATATAAGCAAGCCTCTCGTTCTCATTTGTAAATCATTCATTCATTATCATTCTTATTCACACATTTAATATATAATATTTGTATCCTCATGGATATCTTTATATTCCAAATCTTTTGGAGTAATTAATTTATAGAAGGAACTTTGTTCGCTTCAAAGAGATCTCGAGGTGATGAGAGGTGTCATGATATGCATTGAGAAGATGTTCCCGGGTCAAGATATTCAAGACAAAATCAACATACAACGAGATATGTACAAGGAAGCATCTGACATGTTTGGATTCAGCTCAAGCCAACGTCTCGAGGTTAAGAAAATGCCTTGTAAATGCAAATTGTTAGAACTTAGTTTGTAATTTTGCTAGTTCTCTTTTATATGTTTGGCATTGCAAACTGATAATATTTGTTATTTTTATACAACTCATTGGTGAATAGATTGTGGCATTGAGGCACCATAATTACAAGAATTCGCCTTCAGAGTTCTGAGTTAACCTTGCAGTGCTTCTTCTTGTGAGCGCAATTGGGTAGTGTCTGAGCACATCCACAACAAAAAGAGAAACATGTTGGAGCATGAGAGGTTGGATAAATTGATTTTCATGTACTACAACCATAGTTTTAAAACTCCGACTCCGACTCCGACTCGGCCAAGGGTCGACTCCGACTCCGACTCCGACTCGGTATCGACTCGGCCGGCTCGATTTCAATGACTCGGTCGTTTTAAAAAATACATTAAATATTTATTTTTTATAAAAACACATAGTTAAAAAGATTTTCATTCATGTTTCCAAACACACAGCATTAGAATACAGATAGAAGACAACATATGATCAAAGTAGGCTCATGAATATATCCATTATATCAAAATGGCACCCAGTGCATTGTCCAATACATACACGATGATGATATAGAGATCAAAACAAAAACACATAACCAAGGAGGCAATAAATGGCCTCTACAACAAAAGTCTGTGACCAGTACTACTGGCTAGTGGCTACTGCTAGAGTTGCCAACATCATCTGGCTCAGTGTTACTTGGGAGCGGGAGCGAAAGTGGGGAGCGAGAGCGAAAACGGGAGCAGGAGCGACATTTTCAGAAGCTCCTGGTTTGGGAGCGAATCCCAGAGGAGTTCGACAACCAATGTCACTAACATCAAGGTACATAGGGGGATTGGTGCTCTTGATTAAATACGAGTTCCATACCCTAATACATGACAAAATTCAATGGAAACATTGCAATCCTCCAATCCTGAAATCCTGAAAAATTGATAAGTCTGCTGGATTTTGAATGAAATCTAAAATTCTACTTTCTCCATATGAAATCCAATGAGGCTGAAACCACTCTCAAACATCCTGAGTCATTTCATGGTAATGTTAAAAATTTAAGTAAAAGGATGAAAATGAAGATTAAGGAGAATGTCACTTTTACTTTAAGAATTTAACATTACCATGAAATTTGAATAGCATATCAATAGTACAGAGCATTTGAGTGTGTTAAATAGGGTTTGGGAGGGGGAATGGACCCCAAATAACATTTAACTAATTCATAAAACACATTGGAGTCCAAACCAATCAGCAAACACCTTAAAAAATCATTAAAAAATTGTTAAATCGCTGTTTTACTGGGGTTAAGGGCTGCTGTTTGTGACTCGGCCGAGTCAGTATGGAAACGGCCGAGTCAGCCATGACTTGGCCAAACGAACCGTTTCTTCTACCGAGTCACTTCTGAGGGCAACGAAATGGATCAAGTCGGCCGTTTCGGTTTTGAAACGGCCGAATTTTAAAACTATGACTACAACCTTCGAATGCTCATAAAACAAGTGCAACCAAAGGATACAGATCCAATTTTATTGGATACTATTGATTTAGAGTCTGATTGGGTTGTGGAGGAGGAGTCCCCTGATTTGAGTTGGCTTGATGAAGAGATTGAGGATCTCTCTAGTTTGCCATCTCAAATGGAGACTCCAAATACAGGTGCATCACAGTTGCTTCAGCCTTCCGATGTTAGCACTAGCTCCACAAGGGCTTATTGTAGGCGTAGTCGTCCATGAGTGAATTGACTCAAGATTGTTACGAGACAATCATTTATCATTTATGACATGTATTTGAATTTTGAACTTGCTGACATTTTTGATTTTAATTATGGAATCATGAGTCCTTTTCTTATTCAGTATCTAAATGTTTTGCTTACAAAAATCGAATATGTTATGTTGTACTTTTATAGATATGAGATGATGTTATGAATTATTGCATATATTGTGGTTTTTATAACTTATAAGGATTGGAATTGTCATTAGTTTCTTTTTTGTGCTTAAAATTTACCATATTTTAACGTTTTTTTGTATTTTGACGAGTCTTATACGAGTCTTATAAGGGTCGTTCCCAAGTCTTATACGAGTCGACGAGTCAATGCCGTGATGAGTCTTATACGAGTACGAGTCGTGCAACATTGATTTGAAGGCAATTCACTGAAGGTATATTCTTGCCCTTGTTTAAAGCAGATTCCTAGCCTCTTGGGATAGACCTTGAGGTATGTTTGGTCTCTCTTTTGTGACTGTACTGAGACAATATTCAGACCCTTTTTGAAATGCATTTCAAAGGCATGAGTTTTGTTGATATATGAGGACTAATTGAGGGTTTAGCGAGGGCAATGTTTGAATATTTTTTCAGGATTGCTAGAAGGCATTTGAGGATCGACTCAAGGACAAATTTGAGATCTAGAAATAGTGGAAACATAAGTGTTGATGAAAGGCATCTTCAAGGCATAGTACTTGGTAGAAATCAGTGGAACACCTTCTATCATCCAACTAAATCAAGGGTCAACTATTATGATACTGTTGATGACTCTGTTGTCAGCTACCTTATAGTAGTACATAGTTTCGCAAAGGGATTCCTTCATCTTCGAGCATTCAAAATATCCTGGATTCATCATCATCATTCGTTAGTTTGTCAAAGTTGTAAACCCATTTTGCAAAATTTTAATGTAAATGATGCTAGTAAGACCATATATATATATAACAACCTAGGTAAGTCTATTATTTTGGTGACGAATTTCATCCTAGGAAGTTTTTTCGTCTCACTGATTCATCTGTGTTTCTAAACATGGATGATCGACAAAGTTTTTTCCTCCAGCCTCACCCCAAAGCTAGGGTGGAATTTATCGTCAAGGTTTTAGGTGAGCCCCAGTGTTTGAGTCGAGTCATTTGTAAAAGTGATTTGAGAATAATTTAAGCTAATTGATTAAATTATTTTATTACAAATCACTTGGTTTGCTAGATCATATTGAGTCGCATAATTGGGTAATATATTGAGAGTCTGTAACGAATAGATGTTCTCCCTTTGAGGGTTGAAATGTAATTATCTTGTGTAAAAAATATTTTGGTGCATGGCCCCTCATACTTAGACATCATGGCTAAACTATTAGAAGGTGGGAAAAATATTAATCCCTTCAAGTGTCAATTAATTAATTTTTCTGGCAAAAATGAATTAAAATCCTAAGCCAAAAATTTAATCAATTAAAATCAAATTTAAAATTCTAGAAATTAAATTCTCCAAGTGGAAAAATTTGTGGGTTTTAAAGAAATTAATTTTTGGAGGTCCCCCGCCAAGGAAATATTGGAAATTTCCAAAAATTGGACCTTTGGGCCTTTGTGGTTATGTCGAAGTCAATTTTTTGAGGAAATTAGCTCAAAATAATTATTTTTGAGCTAATAAAAAATGGTTTTTATGAGAAATTCGAAAATTCTTCAAAATAAAGATTTTCGATGGTGGAGATTAAAGGATGATCAAATATTTATCAACGTTCGAGATTATTTTGATGGGGATCAAGCCAACTAGCCGTTATTTTACACTTGGAGGATTTATCTATAAATTCGAAGTCATTTGCTTATGGTTTTTATGAGAAATTCGAAAATTCTTCAAAAATAAAGATTTTCGATGGTGGAGATTAAAGGATGATCAAATATTTATCAACATTCGAGATTATTTTGACGGGGATCAAGCCAACTAGCCGTTATTTTCCACTTGTAGGATTTATCTATAAATTCAAAGTCATTTGTTTCTCAAGACATTTTTTTTTGTAAAGAAGCTCTGAGTCAAGCTCTGCTATAATATTTTTCTAAAAATAATAAAGAAGACTTTGGGGTTTATTCATGGTGGTGTTCCTTTTCTGCATCTTGTGGTAAATTTTTTGATCATGTTCTTAATGCTCTATTGAAAAATATTTTATAAGTTATTTTTCTTTAGCCATTGAGTGGATTAACTATTTGCACAGGTATCTTGCATTAGTTACTCGGTTTAGAGAAGCATTATAACTTGATTGATCTAGCAGGTATCTTTAGCTCTTGAGGGTTATGGTGTTTATTTAGCCCCTATTGATCTAATAACTTGATCTTAAGTGTCTAGAGATCTCGAGGATTTAGATCTTAGGCATGAGGGGAAGTCTTCGGTTCAACTAGCCAACTCCAAAGACAAGAAAGCTTAAGAGCCTACTTTGTTAAATTCCAGGCCTTATATGACGATTGGTTTTGTAGAGATCTTGGCCATTGCTCACCCATTTAAATTATTTCACTCATTTATTTTTACCTATTGTGCATTTAATGAATATATCTGCTTATAAGAGCCGTAAATCATTGTGTATATCTATGTCACAGGGTTCGGCGAACCTGAAAAAAAAAATTGAAATTCGTTCAGGTTCGCCGAACCTGAAATTCGAACCTCAAGTCGAACCTGAACGAACTCGAACCTAAACGAACCTCAATGAACCTGAAGGCGAATTTTAACGAATTTCTTAAGGTTCGATTTTTTTAATGATGCACTGAGAACTTCATTATGACAGCCATGATAGTTGTTTTATCCTACCTTCATCACTGTACTCTAGACCATCATGTTGACTGTGATCATGCGGGAGTGTATTCCATGACTGCAGGATCATTGTGATCCTTCTTACATCGAGACAGTGAGATCATGTAAAGATAGTGAGGGATCTGAAGATCTTTCCATTACATATATTATATATATATACATTGATTGTTAAGAAATAGATCCACCGAGATGAGATACTATTCCTCACTATACTAAGGTCCTTTCTGTCTCATTGATTCCGAGACTGTAATGGTTACTGTGGCTCTTTTTTATGCAGGGATTGTATCCTCCGAGAATGATCATTTCTGCGGCTTTGTTATTGTGCCACAATTGTAGTATATATATGTGTGTGTGTGTGTGTGTGTGATTGAGACAACATCTAACATCAATCTTATTAGGCCAAGAGAGAGGTTCTATCACTGCTGTTCTTTGTCTAGAGTCTAGAATTCTACAAGAGTATCACCGAGGCCTTGATGCCAAGACTGCTATGCGAGATCCATTGACACTGTGCCTTTGTCCTAGATCTTTGCTACTCCATTCAGCTGAGATCCTCACAGGTATGTCAAGATCACTAGCTATGCAATTGTGATATGTCTAGGTAGATTTGTATGCTAAAACAGATATGCCGAGAATGTCTAATCCTTCAATCTTTGCAATGTCCATTATACAAGGTTATTCCTTCTCCATTAGACCGAGGTCATATATAGATATATATATATTGAAAAATATGTATTGTCGAACCTAATTCCGAACCTCATTCGAACCTGATCGGAAAATTCGAATTCGAATCGAACTTAATTGTTGTCGAACTCGAATTCGAACTCGAACCATGTGACATAGGTGTATATTGTATAATAGAAATTTTGTAAATAGTTTAAATTTCTAATCCTTGTATAGATCTGATTTCTTTTGTACATATCTTGTATAAATCTAACGTGGGTTGTCTAGATCTAGGATTTAGTCGCTAGGATCTTGTACATAAAGTTCCTTTGCAGGTGAAAACCCCACAAATCTAAAGAAAGGACGAGCTATTCTGAAAATCTGAAGTTCTTCACTTATTCAACTAGGGTTTTGAGGGTTTTTTTAACAATATTTTGGCCAACGTTTTACCAAGGAAAGGGGCCGCAAGGGGTTTTGGCATGCCTGTGCCTTCCTTGAGCCCAGATCTACCATACCCATATGCAAGAATCTGAACGCTCAGCTGAAGAGGGAAGACACAGGCCCTAGTAAGGTAAATTTTGGGTAAAATTTTTGTGTTTTTCTGAGTTCTTGGGATATTTATCTTTGCATTCTGTAGGTGATCGAAATCATCAGAGGGTCAAACATTTTTGAAGGCATATTTCTGCCTCCTTTGCCCATATGCAGCCCTTGAAGGGTCTTTCTCTCTTGCGGCATCCCTTTTGGGGCTTGATCTGTTCAGGACAGCCCTTTTAGGGCCCTTTTTTGTGCCTTGGCCCAGATCTGGGCCCTCCTTTCCTCACCGCAAGCCCTCCTGCTCCTTTCTTTCCATCCACTAGCCCTCCTGCTCCTTTCTTTCCATCCCCTAGCCCTTTTCCTCTCTGCCCTGCCTCCTTCCCTTCCTCCAAGCCTCTGCTGCCTTTCCTCCTCTCAACGCAGCCCCTCCTTTCAGTGCCGCTGCCCTCAAGCTCCCTATTTCCCTCTGCCGCAAGCCTTTCTACCCATTTTTCAAGGCCGCAGGCCACTATTGCCCTAGACGGCAGACCTTATGGTCTCTCCAGCCCTACCCTTGGGCCTTGCTGCCCTCCTTTCCCCACTTTTTGGTAGTAAACTAATTTCTTGGCTAAAGTTGGTTGAATTTTTGTGGAGATATCAGGGTTATTTTCGTGTTCACAGGATCTCTAACTTAACTCTTCTCCTCATAATTTGCTAGCAGCACTTATAATTTGCACAACAGCAGTAAAAGTTTAGTAAATAACTACAAAGAAAATCATTGACAAGCAACTTAATCTCTTCAATAAATCTCTGCAAGAGCTGGGTTTTCATTCAAGTCATTTGTCTCGTAAAATTTTTTGTCTCTGAAATCTGAATACAACAGTGGCATGACTATCCTTTCATAATTTACATGCTAAATTTCAAGTTGCTTTTGAGGAGTTGAAATTTCGGGACTGTCTCATGCACTTGGCACAAAAGGATTCACTTCCCTCGTGAGATTATTTACCGCTGTCCTGGTCATTCATTGAAACATAGGAAATTTCATGCCATCTTGTTCAATAAACCTAAGAGGTTAACACACATTAACTAAAGGCTAAATCTTCATTGAGTTTGCTGGTTTGTAGTGCCAATTCTGGTTTTAATCTCATAGTTAAAGCAATCTGATCTGATTTATTGAAGTCTGAGGTATCATATAGCAGTGATCTAGAAAACTAATCTGAAGTTATCTTGTCAAATTAGGAGATTGTTTACAAATTGGGTAATCACTTGTTTAATTCACTCCATAAGTTTTGGATGACTGTCATATTGTTTGAAGAAGTATTTCAAGGGCTGATATAACATAGCAGTAGTCACATTGTTTATAAAATTAACTAGCAAAGTATCAAACACATAGACAGATCAGTGTTTGCTATTTAGGCATATGTTGTTGGGTTTGCTTCATGACTGTTACACCTCCTCTGGGACTGCATACCTAGAGTTGATCTACCTCTGTCATAACAGGTGTTCATCTTTCCAATTTATTAATTGCCAATCATTTGGGACTGTATAACAAACTTGGTATGGGAATAGTTCATAAATAACTCACTGCTGTCATAATTTTTCTTGTGCCTCACTGAATTATCAGAAGAGCATAAATTGTAAATCGAAAAAGATAGCTAACATCATAGTGAGTTTATTGTTGGGCTATTATCACACTGCTCTTATATACATTCCTGTCTTGTATGATCTAAGGAAGCTTCAAAACTCTCTAAGGCATTGACTTTAATCTCATCAAAAGTGGAGAAGTCTAGAAATCCAAGGATATTGGTGGTTCTTGTTCTTTAGCTTTTCTGCATTAAAGATCTGAATGTTCTTAATCTTCAAAGAATCTAACACTGACATTGAGAACATTATTGTTTTATCGTTGGCATTAAAGAGCTAAGCAACCTAAGGCCTTGTTGATTTAAATGGAAATCTCTTAAATGGTTATTTGGCATCATTTTGTTGGTATATCTTGAGAGTTTCTAGTTGTACAAAAGCATTGATAAGCTTGCTGCCCCTGTGAGTGAGAATCATTGGCCAATTGTTCTAGGTGATAAGTGCTCTAATTATCATTGGATTTATAGTTCATGTTCTAAGCGGATATCTATTTTGAACTCTATATTGGTCTATCACTGCGGAGAGCATTCATCTTATAGCAATTGTATCTTGTGGTTATCCCTTGTTCCTTATTGGCACATAGTTGTGTTGCTGATATTGTCTTTTACTTGCCATTATTAAGGACTTGTGGACATAACTCAAATAATAACTAAGTACTTAAACTCTTAAACAATCTCACATCAAGATCACTCAACATCCTTGCATCGCATCCTAAGTTAATTTGCATTAATAATGTACTTCCAAGCATAAGCTTGGTTGATAGACCTTTAGGGCCACCCTTCTCATCTAGCTTGATGGGCTTAGCAACTCCTCGGTGGTTAACACGGTGACCTTGTAGTCGTTAGAGCCACAATTTCTTCAGCGCTAGAGGCATCGAGTGATAGGAGCCTAACAAAAGGTATCGTTAATCAAGCCCTTGCTTGCTTCCTGTTGGCCTGCTTACCACAACCTATCTGGAAGCCTAGTTTCAAAACAATTAAGGGAAGGTCATACTTAGATTAGGCATTTAATTAAAAATAACCAAGATCTTTTGCATCACACCCAGGTCTTAGGATTTGTATTTCATATAGGTTAGAAAAACATCAAATCTGACATTTGGTCTCAATTTCATAAAGCAAGAGTATTGACTCCATAAGTCACTGGTCTCAAATATAAATTTAATCTAATCCTTAAAATCTTGCTAAATTAAACCAAGTTGCTAGGCCACTCAACTGTGTCTCTCAGACTCGTTGGTTCCCAACTTGTCCTTCATCATTTAATTCCCACAGGGTCTATCCGCCATTGTTAAAATTTGGGTACTAGAGGACAAGTGGTTCCCTAAGGCTTTGATCTTTGGCCTAGGGAAAAGTGTCCAAATTTATTTGTATTTTTCTCCTAAAGTGACTTTATAAGTGGTTAGTCAATTTAATTTAAAAGTGACTTTATAAGTGTTAAAGTTACATTCTAATTTAAAAGTGTCTTTATAAGTGGTAAAGTTACATTCTAATTTAAAGGTGACTTTATTAAAACTAGTGAAGAATTAAAAAGTGAAAAAGTGACTATGGAAATAAAAGGCTAAGTGGGTCTTTATTTAAATGGGCGAGTTAAAAAATAGAAGTAAGAATTAAATGCACATTTATTCACATCCCTAGATCTAAATGAATCTCAGCCATTAGATCTTAGGGTAACCCAAGAGGTCATTTAGAGAGTAAAAGATCATTCATTCTTTCATGAGCATTTGAGAGAAAGAGAAGAGAGAGCAAGGAGAAAATCACTGAGCAATGAGGAAGTGAAGGAGAGCAACAAAAAGACATTTAAGCAAATCTGGGCAGCAACATTTATTGGCACGCATCCCAAGGCATAGTTGTACAATAGGAGAAAGACACAGATATTGAGGAAGAGAGACAACATAGAAATCGACGAAGAGGGACAGTAGCGAGGGCACGAATTTCGAGGCATATTTGGGCACAAATTTCGAGGCAATTGTACTGCTGAAATCTGTACGGTCAGTACAACAAAGTTTTGGGCATGTTTTTCGAGGCATGCCATACAATATTTAATGTTGTTTTATTGCTAGAAAAATTTCTATTTTAGCTGTTCACTGATTGGCACGATTTTCGAGGTGGAGGTCAAGCACGGAAGTCGAGATAAGTTGTAATTTGTGGTCGCTGGAATTTTTACTCTGTATTTCAGTTTCTCTGTAAAAGCATTTTCAGAAATGAAGAAGAGCTATCAAGCTGGTTTTCCCCAAAAGTTGTAGGGGGTTTTTCTAGGTTTACATTGACCAAAAATCATTGTGTTATTTTCTGTCTGGCTGTCATAATTTTGCTATGTTTTATTTCTGCAATTTCAGCAGTTGTGAAATCTCTAAATTTGTGTTTTCAGAAAAATATTGTCATTTCCAGATTTTAGAATTTTTATCATGTTTGGATTTAAAACTAAATGCATGGAGTGATAAGTAAAACTGATAACCGGAGTGGGGGTTGAAATTTCTTCATGGTATCAGAGCTTGGTTGGCTGAAAAGTGCAGTTTGGGACAACAAAGTGAAAATTACAGCAAACTGATTTTTACACAGAAAACAGAAACCTTTACCACAGATTTGAAAATTTCAGTTTGGTAGGACAGTGAAACATGTCTTTGGGTTTGAGAGTTGAAGACAGGTTGGATGGGCAGAACAACTACAGTGCATGGAAGGAGAGAATCTAGAGCATCTTTGAGGAAGTAGAAGTCTAGGGCATTATGGTAAATACCACACAGAACCCAATAGTAGTACCTGCTGACCCTGTACAGTTGGCAGAGTTTAACAAAAAGAATGCTAAGGCAAAAAGATTGATTCTGGAAGGAATCAAAGACCATGTCATTCCTCATGTGAGAGGAAAGACTTGTGCACATGAGATGTGGACAGCCTTGACCAGTCTTTACCAGAGCTCAAATGAAAATAGAAAAAGGTCCCAATGGAGAAATTGAAGGCCATTAGAATGGCTAACACTGGCAATGCTACAACATACCTCACAAAGATCACTTCAGTGAGAGATGACTTGACAGCCGTAGGTGAGATCATTGCACCCACTGAGTTGGTGAGGATTGCTTTGAATGGTCTTCCCAAGACTTGAGAGAATTTTGTGGATGGCATTGTTGCACGGGCAATCCTTCCAGATTGGGAGAGGTTGTGGGATGATTGCATTCAGAACGAGATCAGAAAGAACCATCTTGGGGCAGCTAAACAAGTGGAGGAGGATGACAATGTAGCATTGTTAGCAAGAGGCAAGAAGGGCAGATCCAAGAAGCAAGTTTCCAACAGTGGAGGCAAAGATAAAGGTAAAGGCAAGCAACAAAACAAGGAGAAGGACTATTCCAAAGTCAAATGTTGGAATTGTCAAAAGTTGGGACACTATGTTGTTGTGTGTCCAGAGAAGAAGAATAATAAAGGGAAAGACAAACCCATGGCAGATTTTGCAGATATAGAGAGCTTCTCCGAGAGATTTGATCGGGAGTTTGGGTTCATAGCTTGTGAGGCTGCTAGTACAAGATCACCTGCCATACAGGTTTAGAGGGAGTGTCCATTCCCCGCTACTAGCAGAGCATCTTCTAGCATTTGGTATGTTGACAGTGGCGCTTCCCGCCACATGACAGGAGTAAGAGAGTACTTATTAGAGCTTTCAGAGGGTGATACTAATATGGAGGTAGTACTTGGTGATGATAACATTGTTAGAGCAGTTGGTGTGGGGACATTGACATTTGATAGGGGACCCAAACCTCCCTTGAAAGTGTCAGATGTTGTATATGTGCTTGGAATGAAGAAGAACCTGATATCCGTCTCAGTACTTGAGGACAGAGGCTATGATGTGTTGTTCAGCAGAGGGAAGGTGCTTATATATCCTAGGGGAACTCCAGCTTCTTCAGCTAGAGTGATTGGTGTGCGCCATGCCAAGGTGTACAAGTTCTCATTCCAGTCCCTGATGGCATTGAGTAGCAGCACCCAAGACAAGACCGACAACAGATCTAGCAGTTCAGAGTTGTGTGAGATTTGGCACCACTGGTACATTGCGGGAGATCACCACTGGTGTGCCAGATTTCAGTTCTGATCACCTTGATGTATGCAGAGGATGTGCTATGGGGAAGTTTGCTAGATCCCGTTCCCAGCAGTGACAGCAGAGAGACCGGGATCCTCGAGTTGATTCATACCGATGTGAGTGGCTAGATGTCTCATGTATCCTTGAGTGGCTATGAGTACTATGTTTTATTCATTGATGACCACTCCAGGAAGACCTCGATTTATTTCTTGAAGACCAAGAGTGAGGTCTTCAAGCGGTTTCAAGAGTTCAAAGCTCTTGTGGAGACCCAAACAGGTAGGAAGATCAAGGTCCTCAAGCCGGAAAATGGAGGGGAGTATACCCTTGGTGAGTTTGTTGAATTTTGTGTTGAGGCAGGCATTAGGAGGGAGTTCACAGTTCCTTACAACCCCCAACGAAATGGGGTTGCAGAGAGGAAGAACAGATCCATTGTAGGGGCTGCCAAAGCCATGCTTCATGATCAGGGGTTACTTTTATTTTTGTGGGCAGAGGCTTGCAACACTACTGTGTACTTGCAGAACAGGAGTCCACATCATGCCTCGAGGAATGTGACTCCAGAGGAGGCCTTTTCTGGGAAGAAGCCTGATGTTGGGCACTTTCGTATCTTTGGGTGCGTTACATATTCCTATGTCCCCAAGGAGAACAGGACCAAGCTAGAGCCCATTGCAGACAAGGGCATCTTTGTGGGTTATAGCGAGACCTCGAAAGCTTATTGGATTTATATTCTTGCGCAGAGGAAAGTGGTTGTCAGGCGGGATGTGAAGTTCAAGGAGGAGAGAGCTTTCAGGAGGTCACATGAGTTAGAGTATCCAGAGTCACCAGACCCGTAGGAGCAGCTGAGTCTGTCACAGGGATCCAGTGGTTTGGGATCAGGAGGTACATCAATTACAGTGTCAGGTCCATCAGTGAGCAGTGGCTCTTAGAGTCAGGTGGGTGGTTCTTCGGGCAACATGCAGGGCAGTCCACAGAGCAGTTCACAGGGTAGTCCACTAATGGACAGTTCGCACAGTACTTCAGCATCTACAGGCACAGATTTAGGCATGAGGTCAGTTGGCAGGCCTTCAGGAGTTCAGGCTTTTGATGATGATGAGGATTCTTTCACTCCGGTGGGAGAAGTATGCTCAGGGAAGAGGAAGCACAAGTGGCTTCAAGATACCTTGCGCAAGGCCACATCGGTTGCTAAGCTAAAGAGACAGGTTAGAGAGAGTGAACCACCTAAGCGGTTCTGTAGTTACATGGCATTGGTAACAAGCATTGTTGACTCCGAGCCTTCTAGTTATGAGGAGGTAGCCAGCGAGCAGGTCTGGAGAGAGGCCATGATGGAGGAGTATTCTTCTATTATGAAGAACGATGTTTGGGAGGTAGTGCCGAGGCCTGAAGGTAAATCAGTTGTTACTTCTAGATGGCTCTACAAGATAAAGCATGCTGCAGATGTCAGCATCGAGAATTTCAAGGCTGGATTTGTGGTGAGAGGGTTCTCACAGGTAGAGGGAGTTGACTATGAGGAGACTTTCGCTCCCGTAGTTCGATATACATCTATTCGCTCCATTATATCAATTGCAACAAAGATGGGTTGGAAGATCCACCAGATGGATGTGAAGACCGCATTTCTCAATGGCTTCATTCAGGAGGAGGTTTATATTGAGCAGCCGCAGGGCTTTGAGGTGCATGGGAAGGAGTCCCATGTATGTAGATTGAAAAAGGCACTTTATGGCCTGAAGCAAGCTCCCAGAGCTTGGTACTTGAGGATTAATTCATACTTGCAGCAGTTGGGTTTCACAAAGAGTGAGGTTGATCCGAACCTATACTTCATTGTGGTGGGTGAGGAGCCTCTCATTCTGGTGTTGTATGTTGATGACTTGATCATCACTGGTGCAGAGAGACTCATTGAGGGCTGCAAGAGAGATCTTGCTTCAGAGTTTGAGATGAAGGATATCGGCTTGATGCATTATTTTCTGGGATTGGAGGTGTGGCAGGAGGAGGGGCATTTCTTCCTGGGACAAGGGAAGTACATTGTGGATATTCTTAGCAGATTTCACATGGAGGACTGCAAACCCATGTCTACACCTATGATCACTAACTGGAAGAAGCTTCATGCTTCTGATTCCGAGTTGGTGGATCCTACTCTATACAGATAGTTGATTGGTTGTTTGATGTATTTGGTCAACACTCGACCAGATATATGTTTTGCAGTTAACACTATGAGTCAGTTCATGTGTGAGCCCAGGAGAGTGCACTGGGTGGCTGCAAAACACATTCTTCGTTACTTGCAGGGGACTGTGGATTTTGGTCTGGATTATAGATAGGGTGATGGAGTGACACTGGCAGGGTACACGAATTCAGATTGGGCAAGTTGTGCTTCAGATAGGAAGAGTACTTCCGGGTGCTGTTTTGGGTTGGGTTCGACAGTAGAGTCGTGGATCAGCCGGAAACAATAGTCAATTGCATTGAGCTCATCTGAGGCAGAGTATATGGCTGCTAGTTTGGCTAGTTGTGAGGCCATATGGCTTCGCAAGATGTTGTTTGGTCTATTTAGTCAGTGATTGAGACCTTCAATAATTTATTGTGATAATCAGAGTTGCATAAAACTCACGGAGAATCCAGTTTTTCATGATAGGTCAAAGCATATTGAGATCAAGTATCACTTCATTAGAGACTATGTCCAAAAGGGAGCTGTCAAGCTTGAGTACATTTCCACAAATGAGCAGGTAGCAGACATTTTCACCAAAGCCTTACCATGGGGCAAGCATGTCTACTTTAGAGACAAGATGGGAGTGGTGAGGAACACTTTCCTCGGTAAGAGGGAGTGTTAAAATTTGGGTACCAGAGGACAAGTGGTTCCCTAAGGCTTTGATCTTTGGCCTAGGGAAAAGTGTCCAAATTTATTTGTACTTTTCTCCTAAAGTGACTTTATAAGTGGTAAAGTCAATTTAATTTAAAAGTGACTTTATAAGTGGTAAAGTTACATTCTAATTTAAAATTGACTTTATAAGTGGTAAAGTTACATTCTAATTTAAAGGTGACTTTATTAATGTCAATGAAGAATTAGAAAGTGAAAAAGTGACTATGGAAATAAAAGGCTAAGTGGGTCTTTATTGAAGTAGGTGAGTTAAAAAATAGAAAGTGAGAATTAAATGCACATTTATTCTCATCCCTAGATTTAAATGAATCTCAACCATTAGATCTTAGGGTAACCCAAGAGGTCATTTAGAGAGTAAATGGAGAAGAGAAGAGGAAAAGAGCATTCATTCTTTTATGAGCATTTGAGAGAAAGAGAAGAGAGAGCAAGGAGAAAATTACAGAGCTGTGAGGAAGTGAAGGAGAGCAGCAAGAAGACATTTCAGCAAATCTGGGCAACAACATTTATTGGCACGCATCCTAAGGCAAAACCGTACAGCAGAAGAAAGACACAGATATCGAGGAAGAGGGACCACAAAAATCAAGGAAGAGGGACAACAACAAGGGCACAAATTTCGAGGCATATTTGGGCATGAATTTCGAGGCAACTGTATTGCTGAATTTCGTACGGTCCATACAACAAGTTTTGGGCACGTTTTTTGAGGCAGACCGTACAACATTTAATGTCGTTTTATTGCTGCAAATTTTTTTGTTTTGGCTGTTTGCTGATTGGCACAATTTTCGAGGTGGAGTTCAAGCACAAAAATCGGGATAAGTTGTAATTTGTGGTCGCTGTAATTTTTACTGTGTATTTCAATTTCTCTGTGAAAGCATTTTCAGAAATAAAGAAGAGCTCTCAAACTGGTTTTCCCCAAGAGTTGTAAGGGGTTTTTCCAAGGTCACATTGACCAAAAATCACTGTGTTATTTTCTGTGTGTGGCTGTCATAATTTCACTGTGTTTTATTTCTGCAATTTCAGTAGTTGTGAAATCTCTAAATTTGTGTTTTCAGAAAAATATTGTCATTTCCAGATCTTAGATTTTTTATCATGCTTGGATCTAAAACTAAATGCATGGAGTGATAAGGAAAACTGATAACCAGAGTGGGGGTTGAAATTTCTTCAGCCATAGCTTGTTGTTGGGAGACAACTAAAATGGAGAGGTTGGGGATCAGGGTGATAGCCCCCGACCTGAGTCGTTGTCGAAGTGCCTATACAATTTGAGTGACAACAGATATTATAGCATTGTGTAAGGCTTATATCACTGTACGTTGATGTGAGATGCCATATGAACATATTTCATATGTTGATGAGGACATAACGTAGTATGAGTAAGTGAGGTTGTGTGTGGCAGAAGCTTGTGTATTATTGAGCTAGAGCCTGCAATAACGGAGTATGCCTTTGAGGTCATAACTGAAGGTTTGCTTATCTATGATGAGTATTATGCTCATATTAATCAAGGTCATATCTGTTGAGGTAGGGTTGCGAAGCACTATTACTCATCTTTATCGAACACCTGAGCACAAAGTCTTCTCAGTGTTGTTGTTAGAGGCATATATCCAAAAGGTATTGCTCAGGAATCAAAGCTCCGAGTATCTTGCTAATATTACACTGCCTAGACCGAGCTACTTCAAAGAATTATGTTGCAAACCATATTGCTATTGAACCTATGTACTGTCATGTACTCTTGCTAAGGGCATTATTGTTGAATGCTGCTACGAGTTGTTGGACAGAGTTACATTAGCCTTGGATATCTTGAGTAAGCTGCATGAATATTGACGTAGTTGCCTTTGCAGAAACAAGTTTTTGAGCTAAGGTTTGTGAGGAGAGAGGCTCTTGTACTAGTCAAAGTATTGTTGAGATACTATTAGGGTTTTGCCAGCAAGAAAGCTTTGTTTAACATAATTTGTTGCTGGTTGAGGAGTTAGAGTTTGTTGTTGCTAATGTGATGATTATGCAGACCATGTATGGTTGTGCATGCTAAGAATTGCATTGCAAAGAGGTAGTTGGCTTGCTACCTTATGATTTTGTGTTTCCTAAGGCAGAAGCTGAGATAGCTTAAGGTTGGGCATAGAACAAACCTGTGGCAAATTAGATTGTGCATGTGTGAAAGAGTTAACGTGACAACAATGACATTAATAACAGTATTGTGACAATAGTATGACAGTTGGACAGAAGCAGAGGCAGTGTTATTGGTAATGGTGGTTGAGTAGCCTATTTAGTGCAATCCATCTTATTTGGTTATCTTTTATTTCAAGGTGGCGGTGTGGTGCAAGGCGAAGATTGGATTCTTGTTTAGGTTGGAGCCTGAGAACACTTCAGGGTGGCAAGGTGGTGCTAGGGCAAGTTGGAGCTTGCAAGGTGTCAGAGCATCCTTTCAATTGGAGTTGATAAAACAAGGGGTTTGAAGCCTCCTTCCAGTTGGAGCTGATAAAACCAAATCAGTGTGTTGGAGAATCCTTTTAGTTGGAGCTGATAAATTGGGGGTTGGAGCCTCCTTCTAGTTGTTTATGGAGAATTTTGGAAGTTGGAGTTTCCTGTTGATGTAATCTTTGAAGATCTATATTAAAAGCATTTGGTGGTTTTTCTCCTGAAAGGATTTCCATCTTGAATATCTCATGTACTATCTTTGATGTTGTGCATTGTGGAATGGTGTTGTTAATTGTTCATGAGATGTGATCCTGATTATGTTTTGATCTAATGTTAATGTTATTTAATGCTCTGAAGATTAAAATTAACTAATTGAAGTAAAACACTGATTCAACCCCCTCTCAGTATTTCCAACAATACCTAGTTGCATGTATAGTGTGGTGGAGTTGATTGTTCCATTTATGATTAATGATCTCACAAATAGGCCCATACTTACCTATTGTATCCTTGCAGACTGCTTGTATTTTCTCCTTTGGTTGATCCATAGCCCCATAGATGTAACTGATGGCCAAACATTCCCCATCCACGAACCAAAATACCTTGACAAGGGGCTTGCAATTTTCACAATATTTGATGCTTTTGTTCAAAAAATGTTCTCAAAAACCTTCTTTTGGTGTATTTTCCATCTTGTTTGTGAGTCTAGTAACATACTTTCCAATCATCATTGGAAAACATTTCTTGCAAGTTCTGTGCTTGGGAAAGGAGAGATTGCAATGTGAGGAAATGAGTTGCAAATCTCGTGATGGTAGGCTTAACAAGCTCTTTTCCCCCAATGCTTTTCCTTATTAGGCTTAATACTGATTAGTGGTTGTAGATGTATTTTGTGATACACTAGGCATGCTCTACAATATTCTTTATCCAATCCACTTTGCCTATGTCCTCAAGCATGAGATTTATGAATTTGTAGCAAATGGGGTCCAAAATGTGGTCCTATATTTGGAATTTGACATATTTCTAGCAAGAACATAGTTTGATGCATCATTTGTGATGATTTAAACAACATTTGGTTCCCACACTATCCTAACCATCTCATCTAAAAGCTCAAATAACAGGTTTGCATCTTTCAACCTATTTGATGCATCAATTGATGTCCAAAAACATGGTTCCTTGAGGGTAAGAGACAAGGAACGTTATGATAGTGTGGTTCTTTCCATTAGTCCATCCATTTGATGGTACCACCTATGTTGGCCCACGACTCTCTAAATGGCTCCAAATATTCATTTATGAACAAAACCCTTTTTGTAAGGGCAATCCCTCAAGTCATGCATACTAGGGCTTTTGAAGCCCTTTCCTACAACAATAGTAGAGGCCCACATAACTTGGTGATGAGGTGAGTGGGCAACATTGAAGGGGGTATTTGCATCATACTACCATTTGACAATGTATTTAAAAGCAGCTTCTTTGCATTACTTCATCCATTGGGTTTGGTTGAGAGGCACTAGTAGAGGCAGAGCTGGAAGAAGGCGTGAATTTCTTGTTCCTTTTAGGTTGATTGTGAGACCTAGGAGGGGGAGGAACATAATGGAAGGGTTCAAACTTCATGGACATTGGTAGAAGGGATATCGGAAGAGCCTTGAATTTCAAAATCACCACCGACACTTGCTCCCATAAGTGCAAGGTACCTATTCCTTGCAATTTCTTCTTTTATTGACTTTTCTCTACCCTTTTTCTCTTCATTTTTGTCAAATTAATTGAGTATTTCTATTCTGATATGCCCTATCACCACCTTTAGTGCATCACATGGGGTTACTTGGCCTCTTACACTAGGAAAGTGTTGTTTCAACAATGAGTGCCTCCTCCCCCTCCTCCCTCGATCTTTTGTTGGCGATATTTGCAATGCATTTGCTTATCAATGACATATAATGGATCCATGCATGGTCTTTCACTCTTGAGGCTATTGATGATAGAATTTGAACAAAAGGAAATTTGCAAATTGAAGAATAAAATAGGCAACAAATTACAATGCAAACCCTATCTTAAATCTAATAATAAAAAAGTGCATATTTAAACTTGAAAGTAAAAAATGATTGGAAGATAACTTTAGGCCTTCCCTGTTTGCTCCTAGTCATACAAGGGCAAGGATTTCAGGGCGCCTTGTTAACCTAGTCACTAGAACTAAGTATTATTTGCTATTTTAAGTAGTCTTTTGAAGATCCTTGAACCGGAATCGAAACAGGCCAATTTGATTAGTTTGACCCGAAAAGAGAATGGATTGGCCATTCCGTTGGTTTTATATTGAATTATTTGGTTCAACCACAGAATCAACATGTTCAACCATGGAACCAACTAGTTCAATTGGTAACTTGCTAACCAATTGAACTAGTTGCTAACTTGCTAACATAAGGTCTTCTTTTTTGTTTTCAACCAAAACAATGAAAAGTACATTAATTTACTTTTCTAAACAACTTGCTACAATAAGATGTTTTTTCCTGGATCCAAACCATGGGAGGATGCATTCATTTATCTTTTTATCCCACTTGCTAGAATAAGGTCTTCCTTGTATTTGGCTTACCGACTCACTAGGACAAGGTTGTCTTAGCTCGCTTCAACGAAACCCAGGGAAAATGCATTAATTTACGTTAACTTACTTTCTAGAACACGGTGTACCTTGTTAACTTACTTTCTAGAAGGTCTTCTTGTTTGGTTCCCACAAAACCTAAAAGGAAAATAGACTAATTAAGCTTGCAAACCTGCTCACTAGAGCAAGGTCTTCCTTTATGGTTCTAACCAAAGCAAAGTAAAATCATAAATGCACTAATTTTCCTTGCTAACCTACTCACTAGGGAAAATGCAAGGAAAATAAAGGGAAAATGCATTAATTTACCTTCAACCAAATAAAGGGAAAATGCATTAATTTACCTTGCATTCTTTGCAAGCGACAAGGAACCCAAGTTTATTTGAAAATATTGGATTGAACACTTAAGATATTTTGGTCAGAAATTGAACGTGATATAATATAGGATTCTATGAGGAACCAATAACTATCGGTGGTTGGTTTCATGAGTTGGATCAACAACATCCAATTGTATTTTTTTGATTCCCAATTAAAGAAGCAAAGATGAAGGCTTTTGATTCCTTCCTATGGCAATTCATCATAGAAGCATATGGAATTCTAGTGCATTTGAGAGCTCCATTATAGGTTTGCTCAACTACTTGTTAGTAGGACCTACTAAATCTAGTCGGGGTTTTCCCTTTGATCCTCATTGACATGAGGACTTACTAGTAAACTTTGGATTGAACACTGAAAGCAATGGGGGTGCACTCGTCACACTCCCTAGACATGGGTACTCTAGTGGGGATGTTTTCCAAGTACCCTTTTTGGGGGGATGACATGAAATACATATGCGGATGTATACATTAAAAGGGGGATGCCTACAAGTACCTAGAAAAGGAGTTGAGTCTAGTCACTCCTCCAACCCTAAATTGTCTACATTCTAAACCCTAATTACACTTCATCTAAACCCATTGAACCTAGACAAACTTGCTGTTACATTATAGCTTTCGTATATTTAAAATTTAAAATTTAAAATTTAACATGTTTAGTATGTGTGCAGGGTTAGGGATCCCAATGTCTCGTTTGACTAACCTAAATTTTGGGGTTGCTTCCATATGTCCCCTAGACACGATTCCATGTTGTTGCATACCCTCGTCTTGAAATATTTGTGGAACATTGGGAATATGTTGGCTCATGACCAAATAGGTGAACAAATTGAAGTTGTTAAAAAACACTTAGAAAGATACCTATGAAGTTACAAACAGATTGTGAGTTTTGTTGGGTAGGGTGACTGCCATTTGCTGAAAGTCAGTGTATGCTATAATACTTCTTACCACTTTTCCATCTATAGGCCTCACCTCAAGGCTCTTTTGCATGGACCACTTTCTTTTATGAAAATATTTTACATGGAGTTTCATGTTGTTGAAGAATCTAGGGCACGTGAGTTAATGAGATTCTTCTTGACTTGATAACTATTTGTGAGGCATTTTTAATTTTCTTATTAGCACAATCTTCTCTTTGACGTTATTAGAGTGTGTGTTTCTTATTTCATTAAATAGCTACCAAAAACAAGGAGACAAGAACACAGGATGTTGGCATTCTGCCAGGGCCAAAACCTCTCCCTCTTGGAGAGGAAAACCCGCACATAATTCTTCTTATAGAGATTCCAATTGACGAACACCAAGACCATGACCCTTGACTTACTATGCCACTCCAAGACCAAGACACCAATCCTCTTCTTTGTCGTTGCTGAGTTCATCATCACTGCATTACTGAGATCTTCCTTGCTGCTGTCATCACTGAGAACATTATTGTGCTTCTACTGAGATACTCATTATGACAATGAGATCATTGCTTCTGCACCATTACTCCATCTTCACATCGTCTCAACTGCACCATCATTACTGTATCATCTTGCTGCACTACTACAGAGATCTGAGATCATAGTTGTGACTATACTTAGATCATGACTGTGTCTTGATGTTATGCCGAGACTATATGATCCTCTCCATTGTAGATACATCAAGACTGTGACTGCGTATATATGCAAGCTGAGACAGAGTATGACTGAGGTTCTTTATATGCATGCCAAGACTGTAACTTTCGAGACAGTAGTCATTGAAAACTAGAAGAGATCATGGTCATGAGACTGATATACTTTACTGTGATCATCACCGAGGATAACAGAGGTATCCAAAGTCCTTTTTCCCACAAAACATCACAGAGAGACCCAAGATTATGTATCACTGTGCTTGCCACTGAGATCCTGTCACTGTGCTTGCCTGAGATTATGTGTCACCGAAATTTCAGAGTGATCCGAAGTCCTGTGATCTGAAGTTCTGTTTTTCTGTGGTGACTCTAGCTGCCTATTTATAGGTGTTGTGCCTCCATAATAAGCCGACATTACCAAGTGAACCGACATGACTTTAAATTCATTTTTGCTCGCCGACGTGACTGTGTTTTTCATCGTTTTGCTTGCTTGTCTTCAAGAGGATTGTGTTGGTCTTGGAGGGCTGTTCTTAGACATTCGGTTGACCCATATATATTACATGAAGGCTCAAGAAGAGCTCCTTACATATGACTTTGACTCTTTTACTTTTCTGGACCTATGAAATGAGCAAGAAACTCATTCATTTTTCATCATTTTGCTTGCTTGTCTTCAAGAGGATTGTGCTGGTCTTGGAGGGCTGTTCTTAGACATTCGATTGACCCATATATACTACATGAAGGCTCAAGAAGAGCTCCTTACATATGACTTTGACTCTTTGACTTTTCTAGACCTATGAAATGAGCAAGAAACTCATTCATTTAATTTACAAAAATAATATTTCTTTTTCTTGACAAGTACAAAGATCAAAGTTACATTTGTAAATACCAAACCTAGTCATACTTTCTTCAACACATGTAACCCTGTTTGTAGAAGGATTGTAGATGAGTGTATGCAGTTGTGTGACCTACTAAATGATAATATGGAAAAAATAAAAACAGATGAAGGTACAAGTTGGTTTAAGATGAAATGTAAAGGCAGCCAAAACCTACAACATCGTGTTTGAAGTCTGCTGCCCTGCTGCCAAGGCTGCTGGCTTCACCTTCATAGTTAATTGCACTTGGATTTCTTCCAAGTCTTCCAACAACTTCTTTAAAGGACAATTCATGGCAAAATGATTCTGTTAACAAAGGAAACAAGCAATATTCTTACCTATGGATGCAAGTATGGATGCTTCCAATGCGTATTGTTGTCATCTTGGGCATCCTTCTGAATGATCCCAACTTAGGCAGTGCCCAAGTCTCTACTTGGTTGGTCAAAGCCTGCAACTTCTGAACCCAAGCTTCAGCCCGACCACCAGTTTGCTCCAGCTTTGTCATGTGCTTGGCACAACTGACCAATCTCTCAGTCACAATGCTCAAAGCTTTACTCAAGCCTGAAATGTTCCTGAAACAAGAGAGCTCACCATTCTGTGTGGATTGACTGCCTTGACTGCCTGCTGGAATAAGGCACTAAATCTACATTTTTTAGTCTTCAGGCCACTCTTGCAGCTGCCTGGCAACTCATCCTCCAGCTTGCTGCCTTGTCTCAAGTTTTCCCAGACATGAAGGAGAGTGCTCAAACTGTTGTGAAAACGGCCGTCACGATAGGGACAATGTTGAAGAGCAATTCTACTAACCAAAGATGAAATAAGATTTCTCTGTTAGCTTTTGAGAACTTCAATTAGTTTTGGCTATCCTATCCTAGAAGACGGTATACATGTTGAATTTGTAACTGTTAAGAGTGCTATTGGAATATAGCCCTTTTGTGTTTTTGAAAGGGTATTTACTATATTTTGTTCTAATCAAAGATAGATGCTCCCCTAATCTGCAGGTTGATGGCATTTGCTTTTACAATCTAGTCTATCTATTATTATTTATGACCTGTCTTATAGTTGTCTGGCTATTTTGTGCTTTTAAAAGTTTTTTTTTTTGAGTTTTCAGAGCTGATAGACTCACTGTTTTTGGCATAAAGGTTCATAGCACAGTTGGGTGCACTTTCCTTCCTCTTAATATTTGATATGAATGATTAGTACTTTTTCCTTAATTCTCACTGAACCTAGAGGAGGATTTGGAAAAGTTGTGCAGAAAGACCTGGAAATTCATAGACCGCCTATAGAACCAGTTGGCTCTTTCCATACAGGTGGCTCAAATTCTCACTGTAAGCTTTCTATCCATTATTCCTGGATATGTTTCTGTTTTCTTCATCATTCATGCATTCTAGACATTAAGAAGTATATATTTCACATAAAGCTATGAAGTTGGGATGTGTTATTATGTGTTGTTTGAGTAAGCATCTTTAGATAAATCATTTCTTGCATGTGTTGGTGTTGGCTGTAAAATTGGCTCTACGATATATTTTGTTTTGTAGTCTATTTTGTCCTTTTAGTGAATTACATATTATTAAGTGATGATCTACTTTATTACTTTATGAGGGTATTGTAAGTCATGAGTTCATGATTATGTAGATGGCCTTAACCATAGATTGCTTGGAAAATTCGAAGACTTGAAAAATAATTTTGACAAGCCAGAAAATAAGGAGGCACATTTACGCTTAAAGTGTCATAAACAAGACTTGTTTACATAAGAAGTTGCTATAGAACAAATAACAACTTTCAGGAAAGAAGCAATCATTGATCCCATTGAAATATAGAAGTTGCTGGTTGTAAAAATTAAAACAGCGAAGGAAGGAATTTCTACAGATCTAAATGCAATCTTATCAAACACCATATCATCGGAAGTACCAAAATACAAGGTTCACAAAAAGTAGATGCAAGATATAAGGATGCTTTAGCATCATCCAAATTATAAAGGTCATTGTGTTATTCAAGAAGCTAATCAAAGGCGAAGTCAATATGAGAACCGAATTAAAGGTCCTGATATATTGAAAAGAAGCCCAAGTGTGGAATCTTATCCCCAAATCACAAAAGTCATTGCCACACAATTTTGTAAAAATTTGAAACAGGGTGGTCTGAGACTGTCATAATAAGACAGTTCTGCTCAATCTTCATGACTAATATTGTCTCTTATTGTCAATTATCACAACTTCAAGAATAGGAAATCATGAGAAGGTGTTGCATGCTGAGATGAAGACATAAGTTTCTCCATAAAATGCCCTGAGGACAAAGCTTTTTGAAGGGGAAGGCAATATAATGAAATAAATACGTACATATATAAAAACAAAAGAATTAATAATCAATAATTGATGAAGAGAGAAGTTGCATGCTGAGATGAAGACATAAGTTTCTCCATAAAATGCCCTGAGGACAAAGCTTTTTGAAGGGGAAGGCAATATAATGAAATAAATACGTACATATATAAAAACAAAAGAATTAATAATCAATAATTGATGAAGAGAGAAATTGTAATGAAGGGGCACAACTTTTAATGAAAAGGTACCTGCTTCGGAATATTTATACATGGCCCTACATTGTAATTTTATAATGTTTTCTCATATTTTTATTCAATATAATATTTTAACATGTATGGATTATTTAATGTTATCCCATTTATTTTGGATATCCATTATATGAATCAAATTGGTTCATTTCACACGTACAATAAAATATATTATCTTTCTAAATCTATGTCAAGTCAACAAATAGTAAAAACTGTAGTTAGATCCATGGATGACAATATCAGAACATGTGGATTCTAACCTCCTCAGGAGAGGTCACCCTCATCCTAAAATAGATAATAATACCAAGTTAAATACTAAATGGGTTGACACAGAATTCACCCTCCAATAATGGATGCATGCAAAATATAATAAAATACTCTTTAATCTAGGGGGATGTGCTAAAGGGTCTTCCTAGAGAGGTTCACAAAGTGCATGAGAGATGCAACAATAAAATATTCCTCCTAGGAGAATGTTCCATAATCAACCTCCAAAAATTGCAAGTTGTCCACAAGATGCATGCAACTGATCCACATGTGCAAATCCTAAGGCAACTAACTCCATGGATGAATGTCATAAATGAAGTAGCCAAACCCTAAAATAGTATGTGGGCAACTTGCAACAAAACAAATCAAAGGATATAAGGGTGAATTAGGGTTTTGACAATGTCAAACTCCATGAAATAAATAAAGATACACCTCGAAGAATATCAAGACGTGTCTCCACAAGTTCACTCTCGAACGATATGCACAAATATAGTGAGATGACTAAGTAAATTCATGTAATGTGCCACCACACTTGTGGCCCTCCAAGTATGCAACATTCTTCCTAATTAGGAAAACCACCATGACCACTAGGCTGAGGGTTGTAAGGTACTGTTTGCTTCTTTTTAATTCCAGCCTCCTTGCATAAATTCTTGAAGTCGTTGGAGGTATACTTACCCTTATTCTCTGATCTCAGAACTTTGACCTTCCTGTTTGGTTCTCGACAAGAGCCTTAAACTCTTGAAACTGTCTGAGGACCTCATCCTTGGTCTTCATGAAGTATATCCACGCCCTCCTTGAAAAATCATCAATGAAGGCCACGCAGTAATTGTAACCATTAAAAAATGCCATTGACATAGGACCACACACTTTTGAATGCACTATATCTAACACTCCCTTAGATTTGCTATCACTTCTAGGAAAGGTAGCCTTGGCATACTAGCCAAGTGTACATCTTTTGCACACACCCTGCTGCTCTACATTGAACTCTAGAAGACTAGTGACAATCTCCCTTATATTGGTAAAGCTCTATGATGCAAGTGAGCCATCCTCTTGTGCAATAACTCACACAATTTATCACTGCCATGCACTAGTACAAGTTACCCTCTTTGCTTCCAATTACTTGTCTTGAGCATGGAATGGAAGCTCTCAACCTAACAAGTGCTTGTCCATCCTAGAAATAGACCTCATACCCTTTGTTCTCTAAGGCTGAAGCCTGAGACTGCAAGTAGGTTCTTGGTTTTCTCTGGAACATATATCACATTTGTTACCTGCAGAGGACCTCTTCACTCTAGTTGAAACTGAATAATCATAACACCCTCTACAACACAGCCAACATTGTTACCAAGCTACATGTGAGTCTCCCTCTCAAATATTGGTGAATAACTCCCATGATTCCATCATGTGACAAGGAACACCACTGTCCACGAACCATGCACCCTTGGCTATAGTTCTAGAAAGACAAGACACCAATGATAACTCTCTCTAAGTTGGTGGCAAATTGACTAACCTGTGTTTTTGTTGATGCTGCAACTTCTTGTGCCTTTCCCTGTCTCTTCTTTTTGTCGGACACTAACCTGCATAATGGAAAAGTTTGTGAGAAGCAAAGCATTTCACCTTGGTCATGTCGTTCTTCTTCCCAGACTTTGAGCTAATCTATCCTCTTGAATTCTTCTTGGCCTTCCCTTTGCCATTCCTTGCCTGATTGGCAAGGGAAAGCTTCTCATCATCACCCCTATGTTGGCCTCCATGCAAAGACTCCGATATGAAACCAGCACACAAAAAGATAGAAAAGATAGATAAACGCCTTAGAAATAAGCCTCTTCGAGGGGGCAACCTCCTTTACATTACACAAATGAACAATTCTTGGATGATACAAATGACAAGACCTCCTTTCTATATATAGGAGTCTAAGGGGTCATAATATAATCAGAGCCGACATAACAATAATAATGTAGGGGCACAACAATAACAATAGTGGGCTTCTATGGGGCACAATAATAACAATATGGGTACTACATGGGCACAACAATATAATAAGGGGTTTGCACTAATAATAATAATAAGGGGTTACACTAGTAGTATAGGGACCTAACATGCCCCTCTCCTTCAAAAAGTGTTGTCCTCAACGCTTAAGTAGTTCTGGATGCTTCTTTATAAAATTATCATCCTTCCATGTGGAATCTTCAGCGGGTAAGTTCTTCCACTTGATGAGATACTCTGAAATTGATCGATTTCGTAGCTGTCGACTTCTCGGTTCTGTGAATGCTTCAGGTTCCAATATGATTTTTCATTCCTTGTCAAGTTTTGGCAATATTGTTGGAACTGGGATCTTCGGCAAACTCTTGAATGAGTTCCCACCTTGCTTCATCATTCTTCCATTCATCCCTTGCTTTGTTTATCAAATTTGGTTGGATAATTATACCAACCTCTACCATTTCTGCAACCATATGTTCAATTTCACTCCTTTGGGCATATGGATATCTATAAGGCCTGATGTTTGGAGGAACACTTCCTGGAATCAAATGAATAGCATGATCATGATCACGAATACGTGGGAGACCTTTGGGAGTCTCAAATACCTTGGAATGATTGTCCAAGTCTTTTTGGAGATCTGGAGAAATAGATGATTTTGGTGTGGGAACCATTAGTGAACATAATTGTGCAATTACGCCTCGTTGTTCTTTCTTTAGAATCTCTGTCATTCCGTTAGAGCTGGTTATCTTTCCTGGTTTCCCTGTGATACCCCTTAATTCAACTTCCTTTCTTTTTGAAGAAAATTTCATGAAAAGTTCTTGAAAGTTAAAAGATATTGTACCCAAGGATTGTAGCCATTGGACTCCTAGTACTACATCAGCACCACCCATTGGAATGGATAGCATTGGGCTATTCAATATATATTCTCCCATGGATAGCTTGATATTATGGCCCTTTTAGAGCAATTTATGGTTCTTCCACTTACAACGGTCACTTGACACTCTGGTGTTGGATATAGGAAGCAATTCAATTCCTTGGCTATCTTACAATGAATAAAATTATGGGTACTACCCGAATCAATCAACACTATTACCTTTTTCTTCTTGATATGTCCTTCTATCTTTATAGTTTGAGGAGTGGTAATTCTGACCAATGCATTACAAGATATGGTCGGATTCATTTCTTCTTTCTCTGGGGTTGGTTCCTGGTGAGTATCCTTTTCTTTTGATGTTTCTTGATACTTTTCTTCCTGATATTTCACTGCTTGAACCTTCTTCTTCTTGATATGTCCTTCTATCTTGAGAGTTTGAGGAGTGGTAATTCTTGCCATTGCAATACAAGATATGGTCGAATTCATTTGTTCTTTCTCTAGGGTTGGTTCCGGTGTATATCCTCTTCTTTTGACGTTTCTTGATCCTTTTCGTCATTAGGAGGCCTTTCTTGTAGCAACTTTGTCCCACCTTCCTTCAAACCTTCCATGTCTTTCTTCAAATCTTCCATGCCTTTCTTCCAATATGCTTTCATACCATCGATATCAGCTTCCATGGCATAGATAAAACTATTTATCTTTTGCTTCTCTAGAATATCATTTACCCTTATATTCAATTTTTGAAAGTCCTCAATGTGCTCTGCCATTGAACCCTTTTGTTTGAGATTTATCAATTGGCTAAAGAAGGTGTTGCTCTTTTTATCCTCATAATGTACTATCATTTCCTCTGTGAAAATTGACCACGTGACAAGTGGTTTACGAGAACAAAGCCCTTTATACCATAACAATTGATTCGGTTCTAAATAATTAGATGCAATACATACCTTTTGTAACAGTGGTACACCATGTAGATCAAAATATCTCTCCGTCTGTAGTATCCAATTTACCGGATCCTTGCCATCAAACTTCCTCATCTCGCTTTTTCTTGATTTTAGGAGCTTGATCTTGAAACGATTGTAACTTTGTAATTTCGGATCTTTAAGTTCTGAAATTTTGGCCTGTAATAGCCCTCTGAGTCCTCTTTCTAACTCCGCAAGTCTGATCACAATTGGATTCCCAAAGAAAGATTTATTCCCAATCTCCTATGATGACCTAATTATAGACTAGTTCAGTAGAGTGAACTTGTACGACGTGCCACGTGTCATTGTTTCAACCTTAGGTTCTGAAAATTATACCCAAACAAAATACAGTCCGTCCTATTTCTGTAACTTCTGACGAAATTTCAATTTGATGCTTAGAGAGAAATTTATGATGATTTTCCCAAGGTCACCTGTTTAGGATGTAATTCGGGAGTCTGCAAAAACCCTAACTTCCTCAGATCATATATCCGAAAATATAGCGAGAAAAAATCTGAAATTCAGACCTGAGGTTCAGACCAATTTCTTCTCAAATGGGTTTTTGTTTTAGATTCTGAAACTTCGTAGCAAAAACATTATAGCGAAAATTCCACGATGGCCTGTTTTAGATGAAATTCTGGAGCTTGCAAAACCCTAACTTCCTCAGATCATATCTTTGAATATATAGTGAGACAAGATTTGAAATTCAGACTCGAGGTTCAGCGAGATTTCTTCTCAAATGGGTTTGTTTTTTAGCTTTTGAAATGTCGCAGAAAAAAGGTTATAGCGAAAATGCCATGATGACCTGTTTGGAGCAACGAAACCCTAGAATCCAAAGCTTTGATACCAAATGTTATGAAACCAACGCACAAAAAGATAGATAAACTCCTTAGAAATAAGCCTTTTCGAGGGGGCAACCTCCTTTACATTACACAAATGAACAATTGTTGGATGATACAAATGACAAGACCTCCTTTCTATATATAGTAGTCTAAGGGGTCATAATATAATCAGAGTCGACATAACAATTATAATGTAGGGGCACAACAATAACAATAGTGGGCTTCTATGGGGCACAATAATAACAATATGGGTATTACATGGGCACAACAATATAGTAAGGGGGTTGCACTAATAATAATAAGGGGTTACACTAGTAGTATAGAGACCTAACAGACTCCTCTGGAATCTTCACTTGGATGAAATCATCCCACAATCTTTCCTAGGCAGAGAGTTTTTCTCATGCCACAATGCCTTTGACAGAAGGAGTCCATGGCTCAGTGAAGCCATTCAGGGCCATCCTCACCAATTTTTGATTTGTCACAGCCTCCCCAACTATAGCCAACTCATCACAAACTTGTGAGATCTCAGTAAGATAAGATGCCACTATATTTGATTTAGTCATCTTTGTGCCTTTGAGTTTCTCCTTCAACACCATCTTTTTGTTTTGGTTATCGCTTTGGTATAGTTTCATCAAAGCCTTCTACATCTTCTTGGCAGTCTTCTTTTTGGATAAATGAGGGATCACATGATCCTTCACCACATTTTGAATAATTCTTTTGGCTTTCACACCCTTTTGATTATGGATGGCCAATTGTGCAACAATGATAGGAGGGATGAGTTTCTATTAAGCAAACTCCCAAATGCCGTTCTCTATGAGTACTAATGCTATTCTTTTCTTCCAAGGACTATAGTTGGATGCACCCTCCTACCACTCTTCAAATTTCAGCCCATTCACAACCATCATTCCAAATAAAATAATCAACCAAAGAAAAAATTTCGTTGCTTGAAATTGATCTGCTGTAACATTGTGACAAATTGATCTCCCACTCCTTTAGAGTTTATTGCTCTGGTACCATGTTAATTTCTTGAATACCAGTTTTGATTTATATCCTAAACAATTTTATGCCTAGAAAAATTTAAATAACCTAGTTAACTATTTTTTGAAATTGTTGAATAAAAATACGCTGGTATTTAACAAGAAAATTTTGCAGAAGAAACCCAAGTAGAAAATCAATCACTTTATATATCCTTCACTGTATTTCTCAAAATAAATAAAAGCTCCCTTATAGGGAAAATGGCCCACAAAGGATTATAAAATTTTATACAGTAGTAGAACTTGGAAATACTTCGCCCCTCTAGAAAACTCAACCCATCGAAAAATCACAATCTACAAACTCGACTTTCCTCTTTCCTACATGTACCTCGTATGGTCCAAATACTAGATGATCCGTTTGACCTCAGCCGAGCTGTAACTCGTACGACCTCCCTATGCAAGCCTTCAACTCATGTGAGCTAGAGCTTGGTCCTCTTCAAATTTCTTAGTAACAAGGCCTCCACAAATTTCCTTCGTTGAAATTTCCTGCTGTGACACTTCTTTCTCCTTAGCCCCGAGTCTCTCACTCTTCTCTTGAAAAAATCACTCTCTCAATGATTTTGATGTGTCTTCCTCCTCTCTTTAGGATTTCATTTATAATTTCTTATTGAGCTAATTCCTAGCCCTATTGTTAAAATTGGCAACTAGGGCCAAACTCCACATGGGTCATCTTATTTATGACAACTGAAATTTTCCTTGGATTCCTCTCTCCGAGAGGTGTAGGATTGATCTAAAAATCATCCGATTCTGACATGTACAAATGAAGTTATGAATTTATTTTGATTATGGTCAAATTGTCAAGGTCGACTAGCAAACTTATGTAGGCTCAGAAGCTCGACGGTCACGTCTATTCATCCTCAACCTTGCATATAAATAGAAGGTGACTTAGCCGCATTTGGACACACTTATCTTCACACTTCTCTCTCTCTCCTCATTGATTGGGTGCAGATTTCTCGGCCTCTCTGCACATCTCTGAAATTTTAGGAGGCCGAAATTTCAGGAGAGCGAAATTTTAGGAGACCGAATTTCTGGACAGTTTGACCAAGCATTGACCAGCATGCGTTGAACTCCTTTGACTGTGTTTTTGGTGAGGGCTATCTTTGTTTGGGCAGAGCACATTTTTGGGCACAAAAATCGAAGCTAAACGTTGACCAGTGTTGACTGCAGCTAGGGTTGACCGCAAGTGGGCTATTTGACTAGGCTTGGACTCGGTTGAATTCAATTGTTTTGAGCGCTGTTTTATCTTGCTATTTGGAGGCCGAAGTTGACTGAAGTTGATCGATTTGTTGAGGGTCAAATCTGCACTGTTGACCAACGTTGACTTTTTTGGTTAGGGCTCTCTTGTTGCTGTTATAAATGATCAGATTTGTAAATTGTACTGTCTCTCTCTGTTGAACTATTGAAGACTAAAAGAAGATTTGATCAAGGGTTTCCCCACATTGGGGTTTGTCCCTCGCTGGTGCCACATCTTGTGTCCTCTTGTCTTGGCTTGTCTTCTATTGTTTATGTTTATGTTCTATCTGCATTTTACTATCATGTTGATGTGATTGCTAATCTGAATATTGATACTGGGCTAATAAAGAAATTGAAGTAAAATTGCTCTAAAGCATAGAACATACCATTGTTGGCTAAAATTAACATGGTATCGGAGTTGAGGAGAAGACAAAGCCTAAGCAAGAGTGAAAGAGAAATCACCAAAGATAGTTGGACAAGGACAAAAGGTTCAATGGGTTCCTCATCCTACTTCTTGGCTGAAGACAAGCTCCATGATAAATTTGACTATCATGGATGGAAGATGTCTCTTGATTTGACCTTGGAAGAAAAAGAAGTGATGGACTATGTGCAGGGTAAAATCCCTGAACTTCCTTCAAATGCACCAACTGCTGTGAGGACCAAGTACAATAGGGCTGAAGTCAAAGCAAAGAAGATTATTAGGGATTCCATTGACCAGCATCTGGTGGCCTACATCTCCGAATTGAAGACCTCCAAGGATATCTACGACAGGTTGGTCGACATGTTCAAGGTAAGAAACGTTAATCAAATTCTATTTCTCAAGAATAAGTTGAAGGATATTAAGAAGGGGAAGGATGAGGATATTCAATCCTATTTCTTGAGGATTACTGAGATCAAGAATGATCTACTCTCAATTGGAGAAGTCATTCCTAACAGGGAACTTACTCTCAACACCCTTGGAGGACTCCCACCTGAGTGGTGTGTATTTAGAACCACCTTCCTCAACAATAATCGAATTCCAGGGTTTGAAGAATTGATATCGAGATGCATTCAATAAGAAACAAGAATGGTGGAGCAAGAAATTCCTTCTAATAGAAGCAACCTCACTACATTCTCCTGTCATGCCAAAAGGAGAAATAATGCAAGGTCTAAAGGTCATTTCCCTGGAAACGCTGGATCTAAGGGAGGAAGGAAGGGAAGGTGTTTTGTTTGCAATAAGTTTGGCCACTATGCAAGGGAGTGTCCAAATAGAAGGGACACATCGCGTAATGATGATCACAATCATTCCAGGGGCAACTTCAACAACAACGATCAAAGGAATGGTAGGTCCAATGGCAAAGGAAAAATGAATGCGAGACATCAAGGAAATGGTCGACCCTCCAAGAAATCAAGGAACTCCAAGTATGAAGAATCAAATGTTGTTAATAAGCAGAAAGAGTACTATCTTATATCGGCCCTCTCCACTGCCTCTTCTCCGGACACTTTGGGAAATTTGCTGATTGATAGTGGTGCCTCAAGGCACTTCACTGGATATAAGGAAGCCCTCTCTAATCTGATAGAAAAGGATACAAACTTGGAGATCATCCTTGGAGACAATGCCACCTATCCCGTGAAGGGAGTAGGGAATGTTACCCTTCAATTGAATCAAGGTAACACTATTCATTTGGAAGAAGTACTATATGTACCCGATCTCAAGAAGAACCTGGTGTCCATTTCAGCTATGGAGGACAAAGGATTCAAGGTGGCATTCATCGATGGAAAGGTACGTGTTTGGAAAAGAAATTTTAAAGATGATTTTACTCTTGGGTTCAAGGTTGGCACTTGTATCAAGTTGGAGGAAGTCCATTGGGAGCCACGTCTTGTGTCACATCTCTACAATTTGAACTATGGCATGGGAGGTTTGCTCATCTTCATTATAAGGCCCTACCTAATGTGAGACAGATGGTGACAGGTATGCCTGAGTTCGAAGTAGAGCATGAAGGTGTAAGTCCGGGATGTGCCGAAGGAAAACTTACAAGGGGACCATTCCCCTCAATTAATAGCAAGACCATAGATATATTGCAATTGATCGACTCTGACATATCTGGTATGATGCCTGTAAACTCTTTGGGAGGATACTTATATCATCTCACCTTTACAGATGATTATTATTGCAAGACCTGGATCTACTTCTTGAAGAAGAAGGATGAAGTGTTCACCTGGTTCCGACACTTCAAAGCCTTGATCAAAAACCAATCCGAGAATAAAATCAAGATATTGAGGACTGATAATGGGACCGAGTACGGATCCAATGAATTCCAAGATTATTGCAGAGAAGTTGGCATTAAGAGGGAGACTACAACGCCATACACTCTTGAGCAGAATGGTGTGGCTGAAAGGAAGAATCACTTTATTGTAGAAGCAGTTCGTGTCATGCTTCATGATAAGGCCTTCCGAAGTTCCTATGCGCTGAAGCTGCAAATACTGCTGTGTATGTTCAAAACCGATGCCCTCATCAAGCATTGGACTCCAAGACTCTTGAAGAAATCTTCATTGGTAAGAAACCTGATGTCTCTCATTTTAGAATTTTTGGAAGTCTCGTATATTTTCATGTGCTGAAAGAGAAAAGAAGCAAATTGGGTGCATCTAGGAAGAAATAAATCTTTGTGGGCTATAGTGAAAATTCCAAGGGATATAGAATTTATGTGGCTGGTCAAAAGGAAGCTGAGATAAGTCACGATGTCACCTTTGACGAAGCTATGGCCCTCAAGAAGATCAACAACCTTCCTATGCTAAGGAAGGACAAAGAAGCTGACACTGGAAATCAGGGTGCAAAAGAAGATGAAACGATGCCTGATGTTGATGACTCTATGGATCTTATTGATCCTCCTCCTCATGAGCCCTCCTCCTCCAAACAAAGACCTTCATGGCTTAGGGAGACTCTCGAAGATGTCGAGAGACACATTGCACCAAGGGGGACTTTCCGTGAAAGCAAGAAGCCGAACAGGTATCAAGGATATTTGATCGCCATGAGCACTATCATTCAAAATGAGCTTTCATCATTATAAGAAGCCGTGAAGCATCAAGTATGGAAGGATGCTATGAATGAAAAATACGAGTCAATTATGAAGAATGATGCCTGGGATGTGGTCCCTAGACCCTAGGGCAAATTGTTTGTCACCTGTAAGTGGCTCTACAAAATCAAGCATGGAGCTGATGGAAGTATATACCCTCTCATTCACAAATGTAAGAGGGAGTTGGCTTCTGAATTTGAGATGAAGGACCTAGGGTTGGAGGTCTGGCAAAAGCTAGGTGAAAGTTTCCTCTCTCCAGGAAAATATGTTGTGAAGATATTGGAAAGATTTGGGATGGTGGATTGCAAGCCTGTGACTACTTTGATGGAACTTAACTTTAAGAAGTTATGTGGTAGTGCTGCTGGACCTGAATTGGGAAATGCTTCTGAGTATCGTCAACTCATAGGAGCACTGATGTTCTTGGTGAACTCCCAAACGAACATATGTTTTGCAGTTAACACATTGAGCCAATATATGGTTGAGCCTCATCATATACATTGGATTGGTAACAAGAATCTTTTGAAATATCTTCAGGGCACAATCACTCATGGACTGAGATACACTACCGGAGATGTGAGGCTCCATGGTTATTCTGATGCTGATTGGGTTGGCAGTGTGGTGGATCACAAGAGTACTTCTGGATGTTGCTTTTCTTTGGGCTCTGCTTCGATATCCTGGATGAGCAGGAAGCAGAAATCGGTTGCCTTGAGCACCGCCGAGTCCGAATACATAGCTGCTAGTATGGCCTCCTGTGAAGCTGTTTGGTTGTGGTAGCTCTTCAGTGAGCTGTTTGGACATGTGCTGGATACCACCGTGATCCTCTGCGACAACCAGAGTGGGATCCAATTATCAGATAATCTCGTGTTTCATGATCGCTCAAAGCATATAGATATCAGGTACCACTTTATCTGGAATATGGTACAACGAGGAGCAATAAGGTTCCATCACATTGGTACTGATGAGCAGGTCGCCGATATTCTGATGAAGCCCCTAGGGAAGGTCAAGTTCTTGGCCTTCCAAGAACGACTTGGAGTCATGGAGAGACCCTCTTATGAGGGTCCTGTATGAGATGAACATTGAGCTCTAGGAGCTCCGGGGAGCTTGGGGTACTTCTTGAAGCGATTAGCAACCATAGGGTAAGTGGTTCAGCCTTCCCCTAGTGGTTTGTTGTGTACAGGGTGAGTGGTTTAACCTTCCCCTGCGATACTCCTAGGTGACATGTAGGCAGGATGAGTGGTTCATCCATCTCATGTTGAGACATCCTACCCATGCAGTCTGGGACTCATGGGAAGTACCTCTCATTTGGCCAATGAGTAGGGAAATGAGGATAGGGACCATAGTACTACCGATGGACGCATCGTGTACTACCGTACTCCCTATGCTAGGATGACCGATATTGATCTGGGATCAATTGGAATTGACTTTGGGTCAGTAAGAGTGGTATGAGACACTCTCTTTTGATTGGAACTGACTTCGGGTCAGTAAGAGTGGTATGACACACTCTCCTTTGATTGGGACTGACTTCGGGTCAGTAGAGAATGGTATGATACATTCTCGATCACTTCTTCTTCTTCATAGTTCAACAGAGCAGAGTAGTGCAAAGAAGTGCATTGATGGAAGAGATAGTACAGATTGGTAGATGGATTAACGGATGGAATTCTCCCTAATTGAGAGGGAGTGTTAAAATTGGCAACTAGGGCCAAACTCCACATGGGTCATCTTATTTATGACAACTGATATTTTCCTTGGATTTCTCTCTCTGAGAGGTGTAGGATTGATGTAAAGGTCATCTGATTCTGACATGTACAAATGAAGTTATGAATTTATTTTGATTATGGTCAAATTGTCAAGGTCGGCCAACAAACTTATGTAGGCTCAGAAGCCCAACAGTCACGTTTGTTCATCCTTAACATTGCATATAAATAGAAGGTGACTTAGCCTCATTTGGACACACTCATCTCCACATTTCTCTCTTTCTCTCCTCATTGATTAGGTACAGATTTCTGGGCCTCACTCTCTCCACACGTTCGAAATTTCAGGAGGCCGAAATTTGAGGAGAGCGAAATTTTAGGAGGCCGAAATTTTAGGAGACCGAATTTCTGGACAATTTGGCCAAGCGTTGACAAGCATGGATTGACCTCCTTTGACTACGTTTTTTGTGAGGGCTATCTCTTTTTGGGTAGGCTGCATTTCTGGGCACAAAAATCGAGGCTAAATGTTGACTGTTGACCAGCATTGACTGCAACTAGGGCTGATCGTAGGTGGGCTATTTGACATACTTTGACTAGGCTGAATTTGACTGTTTTGAGCGCTGTTTTATCTTGTTGTTTGGACTCTGGAGGCTGAAGTTGACCGAATTTGCTGAGGGTCAAATCTGACCTATTGACCAACATTGACTTTTCTGGTTAGGGCTCTTCTACTGCCGTTATAAATTATCAGATTTGTAAATTGTACACTCTCTTTGCTGAACTATTGAAGACTAAAAGAAGATTTGATCAAGGGTTTCCCCACATTGGGGTTTGTCCCTGGATGGTGCCACATCTTGTGTCCTCTTGTCTTGGCTTGTCTTCTGCTGTTTATGTTTATGTTCTATTTGCATTTTACTAAACTATGAGGTAAGGACTTCACCTTGCACGATGTGTAACCACTTAGAGCAATCAAAACCTAACAATTATTTCTTTGTTCATAATTCTTCCAACAGTGAGAAGATTAACTTTGCACGATAGAAGTTTTTCCCATTTCTTACACAATTAGGATTCTCACTTTGCACAAAAAATTTGAAAATAAATCTGGAGTGTCTGGGACAAAGCCCACAAGGAAAATTACCCTATTGGAAATGATGACTATTAATACATAAGATGGAAAGCCATCTACCAAGGTAAACACTAGCTTGTGCAGAAGCACACAAATGCCTTCCACACCCCATCTGCAAAATAGGGTATTCATGACATCCAATTACATAGGCTCCTTAAATACGCCATGGTCCACACAAAAAAATCCAAACAAAAAAGAAGTTTTTGGTCATATCTTCAATGGTAGAGGCTTACTTTTATGCTGTCAAAATTGAGAAAATATTTCAACTTTAATAACAAAAGACAAACCAAATATAACCAAGCTCAAGACAAACAATCAAATATGCATGCAAAGAAAACAAGGAATAAAAGGACACAAGAAAATGGAGTGATAACCATAAACTTAATGGCACAAAAAAAATTAATGCCCTACTACACAATCTCTATTGGCCAAGCTAAAAACCTCACAATCTGACTAAGCTTTGACACCTCTAGAACTCATAGTAGGGCCAAGTAAATCATTCATGCATAATCGAGCATTATCATCAACACCATACAACTACAAGGGGACACCTTTGCATTTCACTATTAACAGTGGCTTCTCCAAACACATGTCGGTGTGAAACCAATTGAGGAAAAACACAAGGGGCAAGGAGGTTGTTAGGTCTACATCCCCAAAATCACAATGAAGTGCCATCCACAAATTTCCAACAAACTTCCTCGCATTACAATCTCCCAATTCCCAGACAAACAACTTAAGGAGGGTGTTTTCCTTTGATGAGTCGACTAGATTTCAATGAAGTAAGAAGGATGATATGAAAGACATCTATAAGAAATTTTTTGAAACCCAACTTTGTTTTAGAGCAAAAGAAATTGTCAAACTTGATGAGCCCCTTTTTAACAAGTTGCGAATGCTAGATGGGAATTTATTAGGCCATTAAGAACGTAAGGACAACATACAAGGTCTAAAAACAACCATGAATCTATTTGGAAGATCATTAGTAGTAGATGGAACAACCAACTCCATCACCTATACTTGTAGCACAGTGATGATGCCACTTATCTTGTCATTGAGTTGAATAATGTTGATCTTAAGTTGAAGAAGAATCTTTTTATAGTATCATGTATGGAAAGTCTTCAATGTTTGGTTGAGTTTAATGGTCATGTGGTTATCTTTAGAAGACAAATCTAGGTTGTGGCAAAACGAGTTCCTGGTCAGAGATCTTTACAAGGTGCAAGCAAATTTGATAAAGCATGGTGCATTGATATATGACAGTACCAAGTTGTGTGAGTTATGGCATAGACGTCTTAGTCACCTGCATTATGGGATACTATCTATTGTACAGAAGCTAGTATAGGGATTACTAAACGTCGAGATATAGAACAAAGGTGTCCCTAGAGGATGTGCTCTCGGTAAGCATGTCAAGACTAATTTTCTGAATAGTGAACATAAATCAAGAGTGTTCATTTAATCAATTCAAATGTATGTGAACCCATCTATTCTACTTCCTTCATAGGTTGTTAAAATTGGCAACTAGGGCCGAACTCCATGTGGGTCACCTTATTTATGGCTGCTGATATTTTTATTAGATTCCTCTTGTCGAGAGGTGTAGGATTGATCTAAAGATCATCTGATTCTGATAAGTATTTATGAAGATATGAATTTATTTTGATTATGGACAAATTGTCAAGTCGGCCAGCGACTTATGTAGGCTCAAAAGCCCAACAATCATGTCTATTCAACCTCAACGTCTTGCATATAAATACAAGGAGTTTCTTCCTCATTTGGACACTTCAGTGTCACACACATCTCTCTCTCTCTCCTGCGCAGAAAGAGTCTCTCTCCCTTTCTCACACGTGTGGATGAAAAGGAAGTCTTCCTAGGGCAAAAAGGACACAGAAACAGGACAGCAAGCATCTTTGACCAGTGTTGACCAGCATTGACCCTCCAAGGAGTGCGGATTGGGTGTGGTTGCCTCTCCTAGGCAGGCCGCAATTTTTGGCACAAAAATCGAGGTGATCTGACCTCTGGTTTGACCGGTATTGACTGCCCTAGTTTAGGGCTGCAATTGACTTCAGAAATCTGCACTTTGACTGAACTTTTGGGGCTGTTCTAGGGCTGTTTCTTCAGGCTGTTCGAAGACAAGTTGACCAGAAATTGACCAAGCATTTTAGAGGTCAATTTCAGCTAGTTTGACCAAGTTTGACTTTGCTGATCTAGGTTTTGCTGTCGCTGATGTAAAATTACAGAATTCAGATTTTGTACTATTTCTCTCTGCTGAACTATTGAAGATAAAAGAAGATTTGATCAAAGGGTTTCCCCAAATTGGGGTTTGTCCCTGGCTAGCCGCCACATCTTGTGTCTCTTGTCTTGGCTTGTTTTCGTTGATCATTTAATGTTCTATCCGCACTTTACTTAATGTATATGTGATTGCTAATCTGTGGTTAATAAAAGAGAAATAAGTAAATTGCACTAATTATAGAACATACCATAATTTAACATGGTATTAGAGCGGAGGTGAAGACAAAACCCAAGCAAGAGCAAGAGCAATCACCGAAGAGAAGGTTGGCAAGGCTATCTAAAACAAACCATGGGGTCCTCAACACACTTCCCTGCTGAAGACAAACTCCGTGAGAAGTCTGACTACCACGGATGGAAGATGTCTCTCGATCTAACATTGGAAGAACAGGAAGTGTTGGACCATGTGAGAGGCAGAATTGTTGAACCTCCATCAAATGCATCCGCTGCTGCTAGGAACAAATGGACCAAGGGAGAAGTCAAAGCAAGGAAGATCATCCGGGACTCTATTGACAAGCACTTGGTGGCCTACGTTTCTGACCTAAACACCTCCAAGGAAATCTATGATAGACTGGTGAGTTTATTTAAAGTTAATGATGCAAATCAAGTCTTGTTTCTTAGAAATAAGCTGAAGGAAATTAAGAAGGGCAAAGATGAGAGTATGCAAGCATACTTCTTAAGGATCATCGAGATCAAGAATGATCTCCTATCTATTGGGGAAGTAATTCCTGACAGGGAAATGACACTCACAACTCTTGGAGGATTACCATCCGAATGGTATGTATTCAGGACTACTCTTCTCAACAATAACGTAATTCCTGGATTCGAGGAATTAATGGCCAGATGCATTCAAGAAGAAACTTAAGGGTCATCCCTCTGCTTTTTCTTCTCATACTAAAAGAAGAAACAATTCCGGGGCTAAATTCAAAAGAAAGGCTGGACCAAAGGGTGGAAGAAAAGGACGATGTTATAATTGCAATAAAATAGGTCACTATTCAAGGGAGTGCCCTGATAAAAGGGACTCTCACCGGGACGATGATCAAAATCCCTCTCAAGGCAATCAAAGGAATGACAGGACAAAAGGAAGAGGTAAAAGAAGCGTTGGAAATCAAGGAAGAGGACAACCATTCAAGAAGGCAAGAAATTCCAGGTATGAATCTAATGCTGTGAATAATAAGCAAGATGAAGATTATCTACTAGCAGCTCTGTCTACTACTGCTCCCCCGGACTCGCTGGGAAATTGGCTTATTGATAGTGGTGCCTCAAGGTAATTCACTGGTTACAAAGAAGCTCTCTATGATCTGAAAGAGAAGGAAATCAACTTGGAAATCGTTCTTGGAGATAATACAAAATATCCTGTGAAAGGCGTTGGAAATGTCACTCTTCAATTGAATTAGGGAAATACAATTCATCTACAAGATGTGTTATATGTACCTGATCTCAAAAAGAACCTGGTGTCCATTTCGGCAATGGAAGACAAAGGCTGCAAGGTGACCTTCAGCGATGGTAAGGTACGTGTATGGAAAAATAATATTAAAGATTCTTTCACTCTTGGGTTTCGAGTTGATTCATTATATCAGGTCGGAGGAAGTCTGCTAGGTGTCATGACTTGTGACACAACTCTTCAGTCTGAACTATGGCATCGAAGGTTTGCTCACCTTTATTATAAAGCTCTACTTGATGTAAGAAAGATGGTGACAGGGATGCCCGAATTCCGAGTAGAGCAAGAAGGTGTATGCTCGGGATGTGCTGAAGGAAAGCTCAAAAGGGGACCATTCCCCTCAAGCCAAAGCAAGACCTCCGATATATTGCAGTTGGTTCACTCAGAGATATCAGGTATGATGCTTGTGAACTCCTTGGGAGGATATTCATATTATCTCACTTTTACAGATGATTATTCTCGCAAGTGTTGGATATACTTCTTGAAAAAGAAGGATGAAGTTTTCTCCTGGTTTCGACACTTCAAAGCCTTGATCGAAAATCAAACCGAGAAGAAGATCAAGATCTTAAGAACTGATAATGGTATGAATCCAATGAGTTTCATGACTTTTGTAAAGAGATTGGGATTAAGAGGGAGACTACTACACCATATACTCTTGAACAAAATGGTGTGGCGGAAAGGAAGAATCGCACAATTGTGGAAACTGTTCGTGCTATGCTCCATGATCAAAGACTTCCGATGTTTCTATGGGCCGAAGCTGCAAACACCGTCGTATATGTACAAAACCGATGCCCTCATCAAGCATTGGATTCCAAGACTCTTGAAGAAATGTTCAATGGTAAGAAACCTGACATATCTCATTTTAGAATTTTTGGAAGCACTGTATATTTTCATGTACCAAAGGAGAAAAGAAATAAATTGGGTGCATCTGGAAAGAAAGGAATCTTTGTGGGCTATAGCGAAAATACTAAGGGCTACAGAATCTATGTGGCTGGTCAAAGGGAAGTTGAAATTAGCCATGACGTCACCTTTGATGAAGATATGGCTCTTAGCAAGGTAGACAATCTTCCTACTCAAAGAGGATCTAAAGAAGCTGACACCAGGGAACTAAAGGAAAAGGAAGAAGAGACGATGCCCGATGTGGAAGAACCTATGGATCCTATTGATCCCCCTCCGCCTGAGCCTTCCTCTTGTAGGAAGAGGCCTTCATGGCTTAGGGGGACACTTGATGATGCTGAAGGACACATTGCACCCCGAGGAACCTTCCGTGAAATCAAGAAGCCGAACAGGTATCAGGGATTCCTGACCATCATGAGCACGATCATCCAAAATGAGCCTTCATCATTCACTGAAGCCGTAAAGCATCAAGTATGGAAGGATGCTATGACCGAGGAATATGAGTCCATCATGAAAAACGATGTTTGGGATGTGGTCCCCCAACCTCTGGACAAAGCTGTTGTCACCTCAAAATGGCTTTACAAGATAAAGCATGTAGTTGATGGAAGTGCAAAAAAATATAAGGCTCGTTTTGTCGCTCGTGGCTTCTCTCAGAAGGAAGGTATAGACTATGACGAGATATTTGCACCTGTTGCCCGATACACCACCATCCGCTCAATCATAGCCCTTGCTGTTTCACAAGGATGGAACCTACATCAGATGGATGTCAAGACTGCGTTCTTACATGGTTTGATCAAAGAAGAGGTCTACGTGGAACAACCCGAAGGATTTGAGATTTATGATCGAAAATCTCATGTGTGCAGGTTGAAGAAGGCCCTCTATGGGCTGAAACAAGCACCTCGAGCATGGTATGAAAGGATCGATAGCTACTTGATAAAGCTAGGATTCACTAGGAGTGAAGTCGACCCTAACTTTTGCTTTAAGGTTGAAGACGACAAACCTCTCATACTAGTGCTGTATGTTGACGACCTCTTTCTAACAGGTGTAGACCCTCTCATTCACAAATGTAAGAGGGAGCTGGCTTCTGAGTTCGAGATGAAAGACCTAGGACTTATGCACTACTTCCTAGGACTGGAAGTCTGGCAAAAGCCAAGGGATATTTTCCTATCTCAAGGAAAATATGTGGTGGAGATATTGGAAAGATTCGGTATGGCGGACTGCAAGCCTGTAACTACCTCGATGGAACTTGACTTCAAAAAGTTAAGCGGTAGTGCTGCTGGACTTGTGTTACGAAATGCTACCGAGTATCGTCAACTCGTTAGAGCATTGATGTTCTTGGTGAACTCCCGTCCGGATATATGCTTTGCAGTCAACACATTGAGTCAACATATGGTTGAACCTCACCACATACATTGGATTGGTGCCAAGAATCTGTTGAGATATCTTCATGGCACAATTACTCATGGGTTAAGATACACTGCCGGAGATGTGAGACTACTTGGATATACTGATGCTGATTGGGCAGGCAGTGTGGTGGACCGTAAGAGCACCTCCGGGTGCTGTTTCTCTTTGGGATCTGCCTCGATATCCTGGATGAGCAGGAAGCAGAAGTCGGTAGCTTTGAGCACCACCGAGGCAGAGTACATTGCTGCTTGTATGGCCTCCTGCGAGGCAGTCTGGTTGCGAAAGCTCTTCAGTGAGCTGTTTGGATTTACATTGGATACCACCGTGATCCTGTGTGACAACCAGAGCGGGATTCGTTTATCAGAGAATCCCGTATTTCATGATCGCTCCAAGCATATCGATATTAGGTACCACTATATTCGAGATATGGTGCAGCGGGGAGCTATAAGGCTCCAACATATCGGTACAGATGAACAGATTGCTGACATTTTGACAAAGCCCCTGGGAAAGGTCAAATTCTTGACTTTCCAAGAACGACTTGGTGTTGTTCAGAGACCCTCTTATGAGGGTCAAGTATGATGTATTGAGCTCTTGGAGCTCCAGGCGGGCGCGGGGTACTTCTTGGAGCGACACGTGATCACAGGGCGACTCACCATCCCTGGTGGCACACTATGTATAGGGTAAAGAGGTTCAACCTTTTCCTTGTGATACCCTGTCGCGACTGTGGACAGGATGATTCATTCTCCTGTGGGCCAGGATGATTCGTTCTCCGTGGCGACTGTGGACAGGATGATTCATTCTCCTGTGGGCCAGGATGATTCATTCTCCGTGGCGACTGTGGACAGGATGATTCGTTCTCCGTGGCGACTGTGGAATAGTATGATTCATTCTCCTGTGGTCCAGGATGATGCGTTCTCCGTGGCGAATGTGGAATAGGATTATTGTTCTCCTGTGGGCCAGGATGATTCGTTCTCCGTGGCGACTGTGGAACAGGAAGATTCGTTCTTCTGTGGGCCAGGATGATTCGTTCTCCTGTGGGCTAGGATGATTCGTTCTTTGTGGCATCCACTGACAGGATGATTCATTCTCCTGTGGACATGATGATTTGTTCTCCTGTCAAGGCATCCTACCCATGCAGTCTGGGACTCATGGGAAGTACCTCTCATCTGATCAATGAGCAGGGAAATGAGGATAGGGACCATAGTAGTACTATCGATGGACGCATCGCTGTATCTACCGTACTCCCTATGCTAGGATGACCTCCATTGATATGGGATCAATGATACTGATTTGCGATCAGTGAGAGTGGTACACACTCTGAGACTGACTTTGGGTCAGTGGAGGATGGTATGATACATCCTCGGTCATTTCTTCTTCTTCATAGTTCGAGCAAGAGCCGAGCAAAGCAAAGCAGAGCAGAGAAGAACAGGGTCAGGCCATACAGGACAGTGCATTCGATGGATGAACATTAGTGATAGTCCAACAGATTGCAGATGAAGTTCTCCCTAGTTGAGAGGGAGTGTTAAAATTGGCAACTAGGGCCAAACTCCATGTGGGTTACACCTTATTTATGGATGCTATTATTTTTATTAGATTCCTCTTGTCGAGAGGTGTAGGATTGATCTAAAGATCATCCGATTCCGATAAGTATTTATGAAGATATGAATTTATTTTGATTATGGACAAATTATCAAGTCGGCCAGCAACTTATGTAGGCTCAAAAGCCCAACAGTCATGTCTATTCAACCTCAACGTCTTGCATATAAATACAAGGAGTTTCTTCCTCATTTGGACACTTCACTTTCACACACATCTCTCTCTCTCTCCTGCGCAAAAAGAGTCTCTCTCTTTCTCACACGTGTGGATGAAAAGGAAGTCTTCCTAGGGCAAAAAGGACGCAGAAACAGGACAGCAAGCATCTTTGACCAACGTTGACCCTCTAAGGAGTGCGGATTGGGTGTGGTTGCCTCTCCTAGGCAGGCCGCAATTTTTGGCACAAAAATCGGGGTGATCTAACCTCTGGTTTGACCGGTATTGGCTGCCCTAGTTTAGCGCTGCAGTTGACTTCAGAAATTTGCACTTTGATTGAACTTTTGGGGCTGTTCTAGGGCTGTTTCTTCAGGGTGTTCGAAGACAAATTGACCAGAAATTGACCAAGCATTTTAGAGGTCAATTTCAGCTAGTTTGACCAAGTTTGACTTTGCTGATCTAGGGTTTTCTGTTGCTTATGTAAAATTACAGAATTCAGATTTTGTACTATTTCTCTCTGCTGAACTATTGAAGATAAAAGAAGATTTGATCAAAGGGTTTCCCCAAATTGGGGTTTGTCCCTGGTTAGCCGCCACATCTTGTGTCTCTTGTCTTGGCTTGTTTTCGGTTGATCATTTAATGTTCTATCTGCACTTTACTTAATGTATATGTGATTGCTAATCTGTGGTTAATAAAAGAGAAATAAGTAAATTGCACTAAGCATAGAACATACCATAATTTAACATAGGTAGATGCTAGTATGTCACTTTTATTTATGATTTCTCTCACAATACCTATATCAATTTTTTGAAGACCAAGGATGAAGTGTTTAGCAAGTTCACACAATTAAAGGCCTTAACGTTGAAAAAACTCATCTTCATGTGTTTGGTAGTCCAATTTATCTCCATGTGCCTAAGGAGAAGAGGACAAATTTGGAACCTTCTGATGTGAGGGGTATCTTTGTTGTTGATGATTATAGCAGACAAGTACTCCTAGCACATGCATAGGCTAAGTGTCAAGCATGATGTAATAGTTCAATTCCTCTCCAGATACTTAATTTACTGAGTGACTTTTATGATTATTTCCTAAGTCCAACTTAAGAAAACCACATTGATTAATTAATTAACAAATGATGGCTATTAGGCTAAGGTTTTCGAAAGAAAAGTGAATTATTTGCTTTAGTGAATTAGATCAAACTGATCTCATGGGGGTTAGGATTTAATCCTAGCCATCCATCATTTAGGAGAATAGGTATTACTTTTAGGCAACAATGGTATGTTCTAAACATGTACATGGTCAACAGTTCTAACATAAAACTACGAGGTAAGGACTTCACCATGCACTAAACATCAAGAGTAAAACTTATCATTCACATAAAGAGTTTTTGTATTCCTTTTGTTTTTCTTTTACCTTGAAAATACCATGGGCAATTACATGGGTTGCTAAAACCACGGGCTTATAAACCACTTAATGAAGAATCAAGATAATATTATCTACTCTTCCTTCTCTTACGTGTAGTTTTAAATATATTTGGAAAGATTCCCTCTTAACTTTATCATGCACTGTTTATCAATAATGTAGAACCGTTTTATATATATGAATGTTCTCCTTCAAAATTTACATTGGACTATATTTTTTTTTAATCTGTAAATGTATTTTTTTTTACTATCTTATTTTTTTCGTCCTTTTTTGTTTTGTTTAATGGCCAAAGCCTTGAATGACGAAACTGGCAGAACAAAGAAAATCCAAATTTGTGTAGCGAAACGCTTCAATTGTGACGACAACAAGGTTGACGAAGGATTGATCGCCGAAGGCCGGATCAGATAGGTTCTCTTTAGCGGTTGAGTGTCTAGAGGATCGAATAGCTTTGATACGAATGTAACGACCAAAAGTTGTATACGCAGTGGAAATATTAAAATACTTCGTAGACAAAGACATCCATCGTCGGACAGTAATTATAAATTGTATATTGTGTAAAGAATTGATGTAGGATGAGTACAATTGAGAATGAGGGTTCACGAATAGGCATGTCTTTAAGACATGCCTTTTCATTATTAACTAACTAACCATTAGTTAACTTAATTATTATCTAAGAAACCGGATTCGTCCCCTAGGGCCGACGTGTCGCGAATCCGACGAATCAGATGCAATTTGTGTCAATTCGTGTCTGAAAATCGAGACACGTCGTGTTCGATTAGGACACGAACGAATCCGGATCATGTTCTGATCGAGACACGACGTGTCCCAATTTTCGGACACGAATCCGAAAAACATTGACCTGCGCGGCGTTAAAAAACGACTTTTCTCCCTTATTTTTTCGCATTCACTTGTTTACTTTTCTGTGGGTTTGTTGTGGGTGTTTGGGGGCAAGGAGCAAAGGGTGTGGGAGCGTTTTCAAGGAGATTCAAGCAACAGGGATGAGTGGTTGAAGGGAAAGACAAAGATGTGAGATGTCTTTCTTGATGATATGTGTCTGGACAGTAGTGTTGAGTTGGCATTGGCCAACTTGGATCTCAATGATCCAGTGCTAAAGCCTATCAGATTTGATGATGGTGATACTGTAGAGGGGTCATCCTCCACACCAACAGATTCAGAGATGAATTTGGATACAGAGGAGGAGGATGCAGCAAAGGAGAGCAGTGGTCACCATGATGATCAGGACATCGATGCTGATTTTGATGATGACTATGAGGATTGATGACTCATGAGTCATGAGCTACCTACTACCTTGAGGCTTGTATACTTGTAGTTGTTTTGTGTTTGCTATTTCTATTTTCCATTGGCATTGCACTACCTATGCAACACATTTTGATTTTGATGACTTAATGAGAAAACTACTGTATCTTTATCTTACTATCTTGTCTTTCTCCTATTGGATCATTGATGAATTGAATATGTATTATGATTTATCATTTATGTCACAATTGTATTTGTATGCATAATGTTAATTTGTAAATCTTACATCTAGATGAAGATCTATGTTTGAAATCAATGAATTTGTATCATGAATGAGAATTTGTGTAAGAAATATCTAATTTTTAAAATATATATATATATATATATATATATATATATATATTTAATAAAATAATATATAACGTATCTGAATGTGTCCTGTTCTGGGGGGTCAACATGTCTGTATCTGACACTCGAATCCCCGTATCCGTCGAATCCTGAATCCCCGTGTTAGGTGACTTAGCTTATTATTTATTATTATATTTATGTTATTATGATTATTATTTATTATCTATTTTTACATAATTTATGTTCATAACAAAGCTAGGGTGGAATTCTTTGATGAGGTCTTAGGTGAGTCCTAGTGTTTATCGAGTCTGTGTATTTTTAATACTATATTATGTGTCTTGTCGCAAAATTGGGTAAAGTTTTGAGGGTCTATGCCAAATGTGTATTTCCCCTTCTAAGGGTTGATATTGTAATATTCTGATGCAAAAGTGTGTCTAGGAATAGTTTAGTGCATGGTTACTCATATTTAGACACCATGGCTAAATTATTTTATTGTAGATACACTTAGAGAGTGGAAAAATATTTATTCCTCTCTTGGGTCTTTTAATTATTTTTTATAACAAAAATAAAAAGAAAATAATTAGCCAGAAAATTAATTAAATTTGAGTCAAAAAATTAATTTGAGAGAAATTAAATTCTCTCCAAGTGGAAAATCATAAAAATATCGTGGGTCCAAAAAGAATTAAATTTTAAGGGTCTTCCACCAAGGAAAAAATCTATTTTTTAAGAGAAATTGATTGTTTGGACCTTGGTGGTCAAGTCAAATTGAAATTTTTGAGGATAAAAGTCCAAAATATTATTTTTTGGACTAAGAAAAAAGGGATTTTAAGAGAAATTCGATTTTTTCCTCAAAATAAAAGAATAAAATTCAATTGACGGGGAAGATCAAGTTAGATCAAAAGAAGATCGATGAATGAGATTATTTTGAGGAGGATCAACCCAGCTAGCCGTTATTTCCACTTGGAGGGGTTTTCTCTCTCATAAGGAAGCCTTTGAGCTCCTCATTGTAACACCAATGATATAACTAGATCATAATTATTTTGTACTGAGCAAGACTCTACTGGATTTTGTAATAAAAGCATAAGACGTTGGGGTTCAATTTAGGTGTTTCTCACTTGCTGATCTGTGGTATGTGCTGGATGATTTAATTTAATATGCTTTGAAATTTTACATTGTAAGATTATTATTTCAATTGCCAGTAGTAGGAATATCTATTAGCACAGGTATCTTGCTTTAGGTGTTGGGCTAGAGAAAGCACTCTGGGTCTAGGGGATCTGGTAGGTAGCTCCATGTTCATAGATCCTTTCTGTGGATCGAATCCCTCTTGATCTAATAATATGTTTTTGAAGTGCATTTGAGCTACAGGTTGCTCCAACCCTTGGAAACCCCAAGTTCACAGACTGTGAGGGGATAACCCTTTGTTTGGCTTCAAGTCTGAATCTAACGAATATTTGATGCAGGAGGGTTTTGCCAAAATAAAAAAAAAAATTATTCAAATTCTTTCATTTATTTACTTGTGCTGCAAAGATTAATAAGAGCAATTTTTTGTTGTTGTAAATATTGTAAATATTTGTGAATAATTTCTTTGAATCTAACACTTGTATTTTAATACTAAGTTCTAACCCATCAATTCTATTTTGTATAGTATTGGGGTTTTATTTGAATTTTTCTGTATATATTGGGCATTTGGGTTTTCTATTTCTCATTGTGCGCGATAGCTCAAGGGATTGAAGCAAAAATCAATTTTTGAAAGGCCTTACCCTCACCTAGCCTAAACAACTAGGGTTTCAGGGGTTTCTAGGCCTTTTCAAAAGCAGTGCAGCCCAAGGAAGGAAGGCAGCAACTCCTAGAGGTGAATTTCATCATTTTTTGGGGTCATTTTTGCTTTTGCAGGGGTGTCTTGAGGATTTTTAGCCTCTTGGAGGCTGGACGCATGCCTTAGAGGCCCTATCCCTCCTAGCCGCCGCTGTAGGCCTTTTGAGGCCTTGTTCTTGTGGCTGCAGCCCCTAAGGGGCCTTTTCTTCCTAGTGGTAGCCCTAAGGAACGTTTTTTCTCCTTGCCGCAAGCCTTAGATACCTTTTTAGGGGTAATCGCAGGCCTATTGGGCTTTAATTCCCTAGGGCGCAAGCCTACTTAGCCTTCTAGCCCTAGCCGCATGCCTTTGTCCCCTCATTGCAATCCATTTTGGCATATTTGTGGCTTTGCCATTTGATTTTGTCACTAATACTTTGTGTTTGCAAGCTTATGGTAAGTTTGGAAAGGGTTTGAATTGATTTCCATATCATTTTTTCCATTGATCCATTGTATTTCAAGCTAACACTTGGTTTTGCAGGGATTTGAGGAGTTTGAAGTCTCAATAGCCCATCAATTAACCTTAGAAGCCATAATCATTGTCATAAGAGGGCTGATCCATCATTTTTAAGGCTAATAATTTGTGTTGCAGTGGTTTGAAGAAGCTCTAGTCCATATTAGAAGTCCATCTAATCATCAAGCAAGGCCTCAAGGCCTAAGGGCTTGCCTTCTCTCCCCTATTAACCTCACTGTTTTCATGATCAGATCTGAAGTGACTTTGTAGCAGCAATATTAGTCTCCCATAATCATCTCTAAAAGGATCCAAAATACCTTCACATAATCCTAGTAACATTTTGCACTTAACATAAAGGCTAATCAACCTACATGCTCCTAATTGGTAATGATCTAAGTGATTTTGGAAATCTGATATAAGTGAAAAGAGTGAAAATTTGGAGACCCAAATTTCCACTGCAACAACTGATTAAGTTTCTTCTATATGTTAATCGCTGAACAAATTATTTACCGCTTCCTACAGTTTACACCGAAACTAATACACTGCAATCTTCACCATTTAAATTATAAGCAGAAACAAGAAATTGAGCAAGAAAGAAATACACAACACATCTGCATAGCTATTTTTGGACAAATGTCCCCGGAAAAACCCAGTGTGGGAAAACCGGTGTATCACTTGAGGGTTTTATTATTAAGCAGTAGTAATTATGAGTACAAGTTGTTGGATTCCCAACTAGCTATCCAATACAGAGAGAAATTGGACAAAATGAGTAGTGAGATGATCTCACCCTGTCACTAGAAGATCTTGCTCTGATCTCACAGGAAATGAGCCTCTTTGCCCCTTCTGCGTCAACCTCTGCGCAGAACTGCGTCAACCCCACGCAGTCTCCGCGTCACCTCTGCTGGGGATTCTGCTACTCCTAATTGGTAATGATCTAAGTGATTTTGGAAATCTGATATAAGTGAAAAGAGTATGAAAATTTGGAGACCCAAATTTCTACTGCAACAACTTATTAAGTTTCTTCTATTTGTTAATCACTGAACAAATTATTTACTGCTTCCTACAGTAAACACCGAAACTAATACACAGCAATCTTCACCATTTAAATTATAAGCGGAAGCAAGAAACTGAGCAAGAAAGAAATACACAACACATCTATACAGTTATTTTTGGACAAATGTCCTTGGAAAAACCCAGTGTGGGAAAACCGCTGCCGCAGTTGAGGGTTTTATTATTCAGTAGTAGTAATTTTGAGTACAAGTCGTTGGATGCCCAACTTGCTATCCGATACAGAGAGAAACTGGACAAAATTAGTAGTGAGATGATCTCACACTATCACTGGAAGATCCCGCTCTGATCTTGCAGAAAATGAGCCTCTTCGTCCCTTCTGCGTCAACCTCTGTGCAGAACTTCGTCAACCCCACGTAGTCTCTGCGTCACCTCTGCTGGGGACTGCGCTCCTCCTCCTTCTGACCCTTTGTTGGCTGAAAACTCCAGTTCTCAGCCTCCCAGTCTCACACCCCAGCTCTCGGCTTCTAAAACTCGGTTTCCTCAGTAGGAATTTGATCTCCCTTCAGGGTCTCTGCTGCCATTGCGTCAGCTTTGCGTGGTCCAATGTTAGTGTCTCTGGACGTCATTTTGCCCTCTCTGCCTTGTACTCTCTAGCCCCGGAAAAACTCCCCACCGGATACTATCCCTACCCCTCACTGCAAGAGATCAATTCGAATTTCTCTCTCGCAGCTGTTCTGCTTCAGAAATTCGATCGTATGATCTTCACTCGATATGTCTTCCAAATGCCCATCGAAGTCCTTCTTATAATCCTCTAGTTGAGAACCAACAACCCAGATTAGATTCTAAACAATGGTTCAGATCATTTGGACTCGATCTCCGTCTTCTTCTAGAAGTTTCAACCACAGTTAGATTAATACCCTTTAATTATTTTAATTTCGTAAGTTTAGACTTGGGCACCCATTAAAACTAATTAATTATTTTAATAAAACTATCTGTGGGTGGAATTTCCCAAAATGATTTCTGGGTATTGTGGAATACATGTGTCTAAGCCTCCAAGCAAAATCTGAGAGCTGGAGCACATTCGATGCTACTAGAAATCAACACTCCCTCTTAGCGAGGAATGTGCTCTAGCAGTGCAACCTGCTGAAGCATTACCCTGTTTTGTAACATCTCCCTCTATGCTGTTGATGTCTGACATCACTGCCCACTAACTACTACGCAAATGCTGCATATGTGCTGCTGCTGACCCTGTCACTGCCAACACTGCATTTGTATTGCAACACCCTCTCAAATTTTGCATCCGTGCTGCTGTTGGCACTGCGACTACCAATACTGCATCTGCATTGCAACATTCTCCAACTGCTGCTGCTACTGCATCAACAACGGAAAAGCATCCAAAATTACTGAACAAATGTTTAGTATGATACATCTTGTTGCTAAAGTTCTGACTACTGCTAGTCTCTACACTGACACTTTGAAGCGTTTGCGCTGTTGCTGACCTCTGCTCTGTGCGAACTGCACTGCTGCCAACTCTACTCTGCGTTGCTCAGTCTCTGGCGCTCCTAGCTACTGCAACTGTGTCTCCGACACTCCTCTGCACCAACTGACACTAGTCCATCCTACGACTTCTGATATGGGCTCCCTTAGCAAGGTATTGATTCGAGAGGTGAACTCCTCAAGGATCTTGCCCATCTGTAGTCGTTTCGAACTACAACTCTAGATTACTCCACCTCCCTCCTAGAGGTATCTGGGTTGTCATGGCAAACGTCTCCTCCTCGATCTTCGCGGCTGCAACCTTCGGATCATGCTTCTCATCCTTCTTGTTCTTCCCGAGAGGACACTGTGTAGTGTAGTGACCAAATTCACCACACCTGAAGAATTTAATCTTCGAGACGTCCTTCTTCCGCCTTCGCTGCTCCTGCTGCCTCTTGGATGCAAGGGCTGCATTCTCATCCTCCTCCTTGGGCTGCGACCCACCGCTGTTGCTCCCATCAAGTTTACACTTGACCAAGTCTCTCCTCAACTCTTCCTGCTTAAGAGCTGCCCACATTCCTTCCCAGTCTGGCAAAGTCTCCTTGCCCAAGATGCTTTGGACAAAAACTTACCACTCCTTTGAAACTGAATTCAGGGTCAGTCTTACCATCTCGGAAGACTGAGGTGTTGACCCCACAGCTGCCAGCTCGTCTCGGGTCTCCTGAAGCTTAGCAAGGAGTGGATCAATGTGTTCCCCCTTCTGCTCCAAGTACATCTTCCGTTGCTCAGAAGATCCTTGATATAGCGTTGACAAGGCATCCCACATCTCCTTGGCAGTCCCTCTACTAGTGATGTGACAAACTACATGATCCTTCACTCTGTCGATGATCATTCTCTTGGTCTTCACCATCTCTCCCTTGTACTTTTTGAGCGGATCTGGATCCGCAGGCACAACTACCATGTTGTCCACGTAGGTCTTGAGAAAATGTTCACCAGAAGGCACAACATCCTTGCCTTCCAGATCACATAGTTGGATGCACCATCCAACTGATCCTGATCTCTCAACCCACTGACTACCATCTCTGCCAACGAACTGTCAATGACCTCCTCTTTCCTCTGCGCAACGCTAGGCCAGCCTACACACTCCCTGCTGGAGTTAGTAGTTCTGTTGTTGATCAGCAAATGAGAATTCGAATTCCCTGGCTAGGAATTCTCCGAGGAAGAAATTCCCCCAAGTGTCTCTCTTCTTCCTTCTGACGTCTTTCTGCTCAGAAATTGCGTCTCACCAGAAATTGCTCTGCGCTGAAGCTATTGGTGCGCTGCTCCCTTTGCCGCTGACACATTTTGGTCTAGAAATCCTACCTCTTTGTCGACTCACTCAGAGAGAGATTTTCCACGAAAATCTTGCCCTCCTGGCTTGGACTGCGCAATCCCTATGGGGATTCGATTTGTTGCCTATGCAATACTTCGACTTCCCTTCTTCCTTCAGCGCTGGGCTCTTTCGACTCTGCTCTCTTGTTTCACTTGCAACTTTGATACCATGTGAAAATTTGGAGACCCAAATTTCTATTGCAACAGCTGATTAAGTTTCTTCTATTTGTTAATTACTAAACAAATTATTTACTGCTCCCTATAGTAAACACCGAAACTAATACACTGCAGTCTTCACCATTTAAATTATAAGCGGAAACAAGAAATTGAGCAACAAAGAAATACACATCACATCTACACAGTTATTTTTGGACAAATGTCCCCGGAAAAACCCAGTGTGGGAAAACCAGTGCAACATCTGAGGGTTTTATTATTAAGTAGTCGTAATTTTGAGTACAAGTCGTTGGATGTCCAACTGGCTATCCGATACAAAGAGAAACTGGACAAAATGACTAGTGAGATGATATCACCTTGTCACTTGAAGGTCTTGCTCTGATCTCGCAGGAAATGAGCCTCTGCGTCCCTTCTGCGTCAGCCTCTACGCAGAACTGCGTCAACCCCATGCAGTCTCTGTGTCACCTCTACTGGGGACTCCGCTCCTCCTCCTTCTGACCCTCTGCTTGCTAGAAACTCCATTTCTCAGTCTCCCGGTCTCACACCTCGACTCTCGGCTTTTGAAACTAGATTTCCTCAGCAGGGATTCGATCTCCCTTCAGGGTTTGCGCTGCCATTGCGTCAGATCTATGTGGTCCAGCGTCAGTCTCTCTGGACGTCATTTTGCCCTCTTTGCCTTGTACTCTCGGCCCAAGAAAAACTCCCCGCCGGATACTATCCCTACCCCTCACTGCAAGAGATCAATTCGAATTTCTCTCTGGCAGCCGCTTTGCTTCAGAAATTTGTTCTTCTAATCTTCACTCGATATGTCTTCCAAATGCCCATCGAAGTCCTTATAATCCTCCAGTTGAGAACCAACAACCCATATTAGATTCTAATCAATGGCTTAGATCATTTGGACTCTATCTCCGTCTTCTTCTAGAAGTTTCACCCATAGTTAGATTAATACCCTTTAATTATTTTAATTTCCTAAGTTTAGACTTAGGCACCCATTAAAAATAATTAATTATTTTAATAAAATTGTCTCTAGGTGGAATTTCCCAAAATGGTTTCTGGGTATTGTGGAATACATGTGCCTAAGCCTCCCTGCAAAATTTGAGTCTTAAAGCACATCTGATGCTACCAGAAATCAACAAAGAGGTCTGATATATAGTTGTTTTAGTGATAAGAAATCATCTTGTGAAGGCTTGAGAGTCATTAGAACTCACCTCTCTTGTTTTAAGTGCATAACAAAGTGTTAAGTAGACTGTTCTTCTAGCATTTGGCATTTCATTTTGGGCTGATTGTATAAATTGCATCTTGCATTCATAGCATTCTCTTTGCATTCTTGCATTTCATTGATGTCCTCTATCTTTGAAGATCACTGTTAGCAATCTCATTTCAAGAAATAATGCGCAACTAATTGGCTCTTATAATAAGCATTGGCATGAGTAATAGTCTTGGATAATTATTGTGGCGAATGTCATCATTGTCTCTTTTGTTCTCTAATTGACATATCAAATTTAATGAGATCTTGACAATGTGTTCATAATACCCTTTTGCTATTTTGATAATTGAAAGAAATTGGTTCATTCATGAAATTTGCTAATAGTACTGAATATCATTGATTTATTGGAGTAATTCAAAGTGTTTTCCTTCTTGAAAGATCTTTTCACTTTGATATTGCAAATTGGTGATCATATCTTAAAGCATTGTGATTTCGAGTTCCTCTAGTTAATTGGATACGTGTTGTTGAGGATCTTAGTTTGCTTAATATTCTTGATCATAAGATAAGCTCTTGAAGTTGTTGTATCTCATTGCTAAACTTGTCTCATAAGTGAAATCAACTGGCATAATAGCAAGTCTTAACAATCTTTCGCTAATTGTGCTCTCTCTCTCTTGTGTTTCACTTGAATTGTTCATCTTGCTTCATTCAAGATAGTTATTTACTCTTTAAGTGCTTCATCTAGTTGCTCTCATATTGAATATCATTATAAGTATGAGAATCAAAAGAATTTGGAGTGTTTGATCTAATTAATGATCTCATTGAAGCATTCACTCACATCTTGCATTTCATTATAGGACTAGAAGTGCACATTTAAAATATACCTCCAAGCATAAGCTTGGTTGTAAGCATAAGCTTTGTCACCCAACTTGCGAAGTTTAGACCCTCATTTGTGGTTAACATAAGTGACCTTGTAGTTCTCTTGCGGGCAATCCCTTGTAGGAATGAAGACACTTGGGTGGTTAGAACTCCACGTGAAGTATCATTAATGAGGCCTTAGCCTCCTTCCTTTGGACTTCTCTCTACAACCTACATTTGAGACTAACTTCAAAATAGTTGAGAGTAAGGATTCACCTAGATAGGGCATCTAATTAAAATCTACCAAGATTTTGCATTTCACTTAGAATCTAGGACTTGGACTCATATAGGATAGGTTTTCATATTGGAGCAACAGTTCATCCGATAGCTTGGAATTTTAATTCGTATTGTGCAAGTAAATTGACTCCTAAGGCACTGGTCTCTAATTGATAATTTCAATAAATCTAATTAAATGGCGCTAAATAATTTAACTTGCCTTTAATTTTCACCAAGTTTCTAGGCCATTTAGTTGTGTCTCCTTCACTTCTTGGTTCCCAACAAGTGGTTTATCTCTTCATCCATAGGGACTACCCCCCTTAGTCTACAATTAGGAGACAACTTAAACAGAGAGGGCAGGGATCAGAGTGATAGCCCCTATCTCGAGCATTGTCGCATTCTCGTGTACAATTTGAGCACAACAAAACCTTTTGGTTGATGACATTTGGAGAGCTTTCTATAGGTAGTTGTTTGACCTTGTACTTGGTTGTAGATGTGGTGCACTCCTTGATGAGGTGGTTATCTTATGTGCTGCCTTCGTGTGATGTGGGTTGCTAAGAAGTGGATAAGCTAAGAAAAACGCAATGTAGCAGAGAAATGAATTTTGGATGGCAAGAAGTCAAGAAGAAATCACTTCCAAGTGGGGAAGTAATTGCCTCTTGAGTCCCCATTAACCAGAGGGTGGAGATGGAGATTCTTAGAAATCCCTAAGGGTTGGGGTGGAGGAATTATTCCCAGGAAAATTCTTGGAAGCTTTTTGGATGGTTTCCTTGTTATATGTTTGATTTTGTTGTGGTTCTAGAGTGCCCAAGTTGGGTGGAATCAAAGTGTTGAATTCTGAAGGGTGGAGACAGCAAGTCTTTAGACTCCTTGTGCACTTGTTGTTTGCAACTCAATTGGTGGGTGGAGAGTAATAGTCCCAAACTCAATTGCCCCAAAACTTACAAGATAAGTGTTCCTCGTGTATTTTTCCATGATAATGAATGTGTGTTACATTTCTGGTTGAAATGGTGTTATCAATGCAAGAGACATGACTGTGTTATTATTATCTACATGATTGTCTAATATGTTGCGTCATTGTTTTAAAGGCGTTGGGACAATGTGTGAGAGTATTGGTTATGTCACAACAATGATTAGTGTGGGAATCCTTTCTTATTGCAGTGTTGTGATCATGTTGATTGCAAGGTCTCACTAATATTGTTATGTTGCTACATGGTAATATTGAGGATTTCCTCTTCTCTTATCCTTATTGAGCTATTATTCTATATGGTGGTCTCCTCTAACTTCAGCATTGCACACCCTAGTTTGGGACTATATTTCCATTTTATGAGGAACCCAGGCCTAAATCAACCTCGTATTTCTTTGATGTGGAAGGCACTGCATGATGAGCTTGAATGACTTGACTTTTATGTTCATGTACTTCACACAATGTTGCATGTTTGTTATGTTGAGTTCCTCAATGCTAGGTGCTATATTCCGTTTGATGTCTCGATGCCACAATGATGTGGGAATCCTTTCTTGAATGGATGGTTATAGTCATGGTGCTTAGCTTGATTTGCACTCCATTAGTGTGAAGGTATATATATATATATAGAGAGAGAGAGAGAGAGAGAGAGAGAGAGAGAGAATTCTCTAATGGTAACCCATATGAAAGATTTTCATAAATTATAGTGACATGGACTTGTTTTTAATTACAAGCTTGCTTCATCACCACATATAGTCTGGGGTAGCAAAATGGAGGTTTGACTCTCCTCGCTGGCCCTATTGGCTTGTCTATTTTATATGCATGTTGCTCTAAGCCTTCCAATAATGAAGACACAGTTTCTTGGGTCGATATTTATACTTTCTCCAAGCGTTGTAGGAATTTACAGGGTAAGTTCCTCAAATAGAACACCAAAGGACACCGCTCACAAACAAATCAAAGATCAATACACCAGTATTCTTGACGTGGTTAAAACCCTCAAAGAGGAAAACAGTGCATGGCCTGAGCCAATGTGGCCACTTTAAGCAATTTATCAATGTAAAAGAAATAAAATTTACGTAAGCTTCTCTCATGGACGGTCACCTAACAAATGACCCTCCATGCTCTTTAAATAGAGATCATGGACCATTGGATGTTAAGCCACGGATCAAGTGTCGGTAATACCGATGAGAGAATGAACCATGGGATCACTTCATGTCTAGAACATATTGTGACTGTCGAATTGTAAGTTACAAAAAGTACATACTAAAGAAACACACTTTACCTAACTATACACTAGACCAAGTTATACTTAATTATTTCCTATGTATCAGAATATCCTAACATCCCCCCTTAAGAACAACTTGGGATAGGATTGAAGGATGTACAAAGATGACACAATAGGAGAAGGAAGGAGGCATTAGAGCCTATCCCCCCTTAGTGATAACTTCCTGAACTCCAACCATAAATCGAAGTTTAGTAAACTTCGCCTCTGTGAGAGCCTTTGTAAAGATATCTACAACTTGATCATCGGTTGAACAATAGTGCACTTCAAGAACATGGTCATGAATGAGCTTTTTGATGAAGTGCATGTGTAGTTCAATGTGTTTGCTGTGCTGATGTTGGACTGGATCTTTGCATAGTTGAATGGCACTTTGATTATCACACCAAAGTGTAGTCGGATGTTGCTGCTGAAAACCAAACTCTGACAGGATCTGACGAAGCCACAGGGCTTCCTTACTAGCTTCAACGATGCCACAATACTCTGCTTTTGCTAAAGAAAGATAAATGACACTTTGTTTCTTGCAAGCCCATGTAATAGGTCCAAAACCAAGAGTGAAGATATAACCTGCAGTAGACTTCTGATCATTAGGGTCACCAACCCAATCAGAATCAGTGAAACCAACCAATAGAGGAGATGCTTCTGCACTGTAATGAATCCCAAACTAAACTATACCTCGAACATAATGAAGTATTCTTTTAGCTGCTTTCCAATGACTTTCATGTGGGTTTTGCATAAACCGAGCAACAAGGCCAACAACAAAGGAAAGGTCAGGATGAGTACGGGTCAGATACAAATTTTTTCCAACAAGCTGACGATATAAGGTAGCATCAACTTCAGGGGAAGTACAAGTGACTGAAAGTTTGGCTCCAGACTGAAAGGGAGAAGGGGTTGGCTTACAGTCTTCCATGTGAAAGTGGCATAGAAGATCACAGGCATACTTGGACTGGGAAAGGGAAATACCTTCTTTGAATTGCAAGACTTGAAAACCAAGAAAATAATGCAAGTGTCCTAAGTCTGTCATTTCAAACTACTGTTTAAGGCTGGACTTCACATGGTTTATAAGTTTGGGATCACTACTAGTAAGGATAAGATCATCAACATAAAGAACAAGAAGGACAAGAGACTTACCCACTATCTTGGTGTAGACAGTGTTGTCAGAACGACACCTAGAAAAGCCAGTATCTAAAAGAAAGCTATACATTTTGGCATACCAAGCCTGAGGGGCTTGCTTGAGACCATAAAAGGATTTCTTAAGCCGACATACAAGGCTGGAGTCTGTTTGTATAAAGCCAGAAGGTTGTTCCATATAGATTTCTTCATGCAAGTCCCCATGCAAGAAGGCGGATTTAACATCCATCTGATGGACTTCCCATTTGAAAGAGGCAGCGAGGGAAAGAACAAGGCGGATAGAGTTAATTTTGGCAACAGGGGAGAAGGTTTCAGTATAGTCAATGCCTTCAACTTGTGAAAAACCCTTAGGAACAAGACAAGCTTTATGTTTATCAACTTTTCCATCTGGTCCAAACTTGGTTCTGTAAACCCATTTGCATCTAACAAGTTTTTGTCCCTTTGGAAGAGGAACAAGGTCCCATGTATCATTTTCCAATAATGAACAATATTCTTCATTCATAGTTGCGTCCCAATCTGGATGGCATGAAGCTTCTACAAAGGTGTCAGGATCATGATTCGCTGAAGCTTGAGCCAGTAAAGAAGAGGCTCTATCGAACTGAGAACGTGTACGACGCTAATCTGTAGGATAACCTGCAAGAGCACCTGCTGCATCCCGAGTAGCACAGACCCATTTTGGAAGCTGAGGAGCTGAAGGAGGATCCTGAGAAGTTGGGGGAGGATTGTCATCCTCGTTGTCATCATCTGAAGAAGAAATATTTTCAGAAGTAGAAGGGATAGAGAGAGGTGGCACATCCCGCCAACCTAGGCTCGTAGGCTGATATATTTTTGGCAATCTTTACATCTCTTCTAATGATAACGTTTTTGGATTTAGGTTGAGGAAGTCTATATCCTTTGACATCTTTAGAATATCCAACAAAAATGCATTTTCACTCTTAGGTTCTAAGGCTTTATGTTTCTCATCTGTAATATGGGCCCATGCTTCACTACCAAAAACACGAAAGTGACTTGCAGTTGGTTTAATTGAATTCCATGGTTCTTTTGGAGTGATATTCTTTAAAATCTTAGTAGGAGTGTGATTTACTATGTAATTTGCACAGTTAATTGCTTCTGCCCAAAAATTAAGACTAAGTCCTTTAGATTGAAGCATACAATTAGCCATTTCCTTTAAGGTGCGATTCTTCCTTTCAGCTACACCATTTTGTTGTGGAGTATATGGAACAGTATGTTGCAATTGAATTCCACGCTCAGTGAAAAAGTTGATGAATTTGTTGTTAACATATTCTCTGCCATTATTAGAACTTCGCTTAAGAATTTGATGTCTAGATTGTTTCTCAACAAAGACCTTAAAGGCCAAGAACATGTTAAAGACTTCACTCTTGAGTTTTAAGAAGTATACCCAAGTGCGTTTGGAGAAATCATCAATGAAAGTTAAGAAATACTTTTAGCTAGAGAATGAATCAACTGGAAGGGGACCACATAAATCACTATGCACAAGTTGTAAAAGGGTTGGGGCATGCCAAGAGGCACGTTTTTCAAAACTATCTCGATGATGTTTTCCGAGTACACATCTGGAACAAACACCATCTCTGCAAGATACCATAGGAAGACCTGTCACCATATTTTCTTTACATAGATTTTGAAGGGAGCGATAGTTTAAGTGACCAAATCGCTCATGCCAAATTTTGCCCACTTCATCATTATGAACAACAAATACCGAGGGAAGAGTTGATGACCCAAAGTTGTTAAACTTATACAACCTTGTAGAATCATCAGCAATGCCAATAGCTAAAATCTATCTAGGATCTCTTAGCTCCCTAATTATGACATCATGAGGTGAAAATTCAACAGTTTTACCTTCACCTGAATGAGTTATCTGATATACAGATAGAAGGTTGCAGGATAAGGTAGGAACACATAATACATCATTAAATTGACCATTGTCTAGATGAATAGTTCCAGTCCCTACAACACTAAGAGATCTATCATCACCAACATAAATATTTTTGGTGTTACAATCATTTAAAGAAGAAAACATGGCTTTGTTTTTGGCCATGTGATAAGAAGCTCCAGAATCAATGAGCCACTCATGAGAATGAGAAGAAGAAGATACATTTAGTGCATAACCAGATCGAGATGCTTGACAACCACATGCAGAAAGTGCTATTCCTGAAGATGAAGTTGAAGTTGAAGAGTGCTCCAAATGGATGTTATGCTTCTTCATGGCTGCTTCCAAGGCTTCCATCTTCTTAAAGCATTTGGATTTTAAGTGGCCATCACGATTACAAAAGTTGCAATGTCTATCAGTCTTCTTCCCTTTGTTTTTATTTGCCTTATCATTTTGTTGAATTGATTTTTCATTTTGAGATTGAAATTGCTTATGACCCTTGTTTGATTTAGGGCCATTTTTTTTAGGATGTTGCTTCTTAGGATTCTTTGAATTTGGTTGTTGTTGGGCTGCTAAGGCTTTCTTAGAAGAATTTCCAGTATTAAGAAGACCAAGATGTAAGAGTTTTTTTTGTTCTCTTATTAAAGAATCACAAAAGGCATCAAAAGAGGGGGACTTGTAGTCTTGTCCTTGAGAAATAAAGGCTTTTCTAGTAGAATGGAAGGTGGAAATAAACACAGAGTATGTTGGTCCTAACTTAGTAAGAATGGAATAGATAAGGCTACCATCTTCTTTCTTAACCTTAACACTTTCCAAGAGAAGTCTAAGGGTCTTGAACTTGGACAAAAAATCTTCAATGGAAGAAAAATTATTGGGGTCCAACGTAAGCAACTCATTTTCGAGTTGATGGGCTCTAATTTCATTTTTAATTCCAAAAACTTTATTGAGTTGTTTCATTGCTTCATCGGGGGTATCAATTTCTGCGATATGGAATCTAAGGTCTGGAGAAATAGACATCCCTATCAACCCACGTGCTTGATCTTGCTTATTTTCCCATTTGGTTTGCTTATCTTCATCTTTAGGTTTAGACTCTTAGCCTGAGACTATTCTATAAAGACCTTTACTTCTAAGTAAATCCACAATGTAGGATAGCCATTGGAAGTAGTTGGTGCTGTCAAGAATAACTAGGCATGGACTTTCCATTTTAAAAGAAATTGAAGCTGTAGATGTTAAAACTAAGTGTTCCAATGGAAAGATCTCGAAAAATTAGGCTGATTAAAAAAAAGGGCTCTGAAAATAGCTTCCGGATGAAGAAGTTATGGTTTTTTGAAGAAAAGTTGTTGAAGATGCTAATGAACTACGTGAATATTGGGAAGTGAATGATAATGTTATATTTAAAATAAAAAATCGCCCCCTTTCCAAACATAATCTAATTAGTTCACTTTAAAAAAAAGATTACTTTATGTGACCGACTTTTATAAATAAGTGAAAGTCACTTTTACAATGGTACTTTATGAACTATCCACTAAATTGTAACTTAAATAAAAGATAAAGAGACTTTATAATTATAAGGACTCACTTTTTATAATGGTTGAGAACATTTTTACATAAAGTAACTTTAAAACATAAGTTACATATGCTTTTTGAAAAAGAACTCAACAAAAAGAAAGACTTGAACCCAAGACCTCTATTCTCATAAAGTAACTTTGGATCAAGTGAGCTAGTTTAAAAGGTTAGTTACTTTTGGAAAGGAAGAAGGGTTTTTTTTTGGCTCACTAAATCTTTGGAGTGCGTGCTTACATGAAAAACCCCTTTTTTGCATACAAAACAAAAAAACCACACAACACAAAACAAACAAGCAAAAGTAGTCCAAGCCTTATGGCTTAAAGTTAGATTTGACCGAAAACTAAATATTTTTCTCAATGTTTCTGATTTTTCGAGATCACACTAAGGTGCAGCGGAAAAGAGGATACGCATGAGAAAAATCCTTTCTTTTTGTTTCTGGTTTGCCTAGATCGCACAAAGTCGCGGGGCAAAGAGTATTCACAGAAATGAAAGGTACAGTTCCAGTAATAATTTTTTTTTAGAGGACTATAAACCGAAATAAACAGAGAGATAAATATCTATAACTGCAAATAAAGATTGTATACCTCAAGATCTTGAAAATGATGTAGCTAGGGCTACCAGAAACCTTTCCGCGTGAAATGAAAGGGGTTTCTCACTGGAACAGATGCTCCTAACACAATAGAGCAGTCCTCTCGGCCCGAAAGCGGTCATAAACAATAGATCTAGGAAACAACAGTCAGATGCAGTTGTACCAACTTTAAATTTGGATCACCAACGGATGCGGCCCTCGAATAGCTTTGATACCATGTAGGAATTTACAGGGTAAGTTCCTTAGATAGAACACCAAAGGACACCACTCACAAACAGATCACAGATCGGTACACCAGTATTCTTGACGTGGTTAAAACCCTCAAAGAGGGAAACAGTGCATGACCTGAGCCAACGCGGCCACTTTAGGCAATTTATTAATGTAAAAGAAAGAAAATTTACATAAGCTTCTCTCATGAATGGTCACCTAACAAATGAACCTCCATGCTCTTTAAATAGAGATCATGGACCAATCGGGTGTTAAGCCACGGATCAAGTGTCGGTAATACCAAGGAGAGAATGAATCGTCGGATCACTTCATGTCTAGAACATATTGTGACCGTCAGATTGTAAGTTACAAAAAGTACATACTAAAGAAACACACTTTACCTAACTATACACTAGACCAAGTTATACTTAATTATTTCCTATGTGTCGGAATATCCTAACAAGCGTAGGTCTGAGAAGGCCTTGTTCTCCTTGTTGTAGATGAAACTGTCTCAAAGAGCTTTGATGGCTTGGTTTTATGCTTCTTGGTTTGGCATGGTACTGCGTTTGAGCCATAGGCATGATGGGAATTTGTTTCCCTATGGATCAATACTCCTCTATGTGATTTTGGTTATTTTTATAAGTTCTGCCATGCTGATCTAATCAACAAAGGAGATTGCAAACCTTTGAGAGGCTGAATGGACAACTCCTGTTCCATGGCTTGTATTTCGGCCATCAAGAACCCAAAGGAGGGAACTTGGTTGTAAGCTTAAGAGGGATAGCACCTATGTGTGTCTTATAAAACCCCAAATGCAAGGGTCGAACTCTGGCGCAAGTCCAAACTATTATAAAACCACAATGGCCAAGCCATGGTCGAACTCTTCATAAATGGCTCTATGTGGCTGATACGACCCAAGTTTGGGGCACAACCACCGTGGCCTCGACCAAGTATACCCATTTGTACATGGAGGAGGGTATCCCTATCCTATATGTAACCGAAATACCTTTCATTGTAGTGGAAACAACGTGCGAAAGGAGTCTTCATGTAGGCTTATTTGATCCCTTTCTCCAACCCTCGTGACGAGGAGCATAACCATGTTTATAACCAAGTTCGAAGGTTGGAACCGACCTTGCGTTTGTGACAACTATAAGGAGGAGTTCGACCGACCATCGAGTCAGGGTCGGTCTTGTGGTCGTCGGTATAAGCCTAAGGTCATATGACCCATATAACAATGCGCTACGATCGAGGGAGGATTCTAACTCTTGGACGATGAAGATTAAATAAGGAGGATCATTGGATCATACACGTGCATCTTGAGGCGAGAGCTGGAGTTTCCTCCAAGGTGACGTCAGAGGAAGTTTTCTTTGAGGTGACGTCAGCAGGAGTTTTCTCTGAGGTGCCATCAGCGGTAGTTCCTTTGGGGTTGGGGTTTTGCTAAGAATGGATTACCATCGAGAATTACCTCTCGCAATATGTGGATTTCGTCCTGGAAGAGTTTCTTTTGAGGTGGGTTAGTGTCGAGGTGACATGGCCTCGGACCTTGGAGATAAAAGAACTTGGTGTCGTGGAGTTTTCGTTGAGATGGTTTCCTACGAGGAGATTATGCACGGGGTGACGTGGCTTTGTGGAGCCGCAATTGTTGCATTGTTAGTATGGGATGATGGATGGGTCGACAACTTATACGAAGACGTATGAGTTGGTAGCTAATGCCTTAATGCCAAATGGCGATGAGAGGTTGATTGGACAACCACATGGATGCCACGTGGCAAGTGGATGACTTGGCATTAAAACTTGGAGGGGCCATAACTTCTGACTCGGAGGTCAAATTTGGACGAAATTTTATATCATCGGAAATGTCTCGTCGAGACGAATACAATGGTGACATCTATTCCAAGTTTCAAGAACTCGGAAGAAAGGCAAGAAATAATTATCCCATTTCTCTAATTGTACAAGAGAGATTGGATTAGAAAGTGAACACTTCATCGAGGGTAAGGAGGGGTGTTTACAACCTCCTTGCAGAAAATCATTGAAGTCCTTGATAGTATACTTTCCTCCATTATCTGACCTTAACACATTGATATTTTTTCGTGTCAAGTTCTCTACCTAAGCACTGAACTTCTGGAACTTGTTGAAGACCTCACCCTAGGCCTTCAAGGGAATAATCATCAAGGAATGTCAAAAGAAGTAATCTTTCCGAAGTCTATTTGCAATCTCATCAGGTTTAGGTTCCTTTGTCTTTTTTTTTGGTGGATGCTCACCACCATCATCATCAACATCAACTCTTGACGCATGTTGATTTCCCTTCCTTTTCCTTTGAGGACACTGAGATGCATTATGTCCAAAATCATGGCAATTGAAGCACTTGATTTTTGACATATCCTTCTTTTGTTGATCTGGAACTGGAGTGGTTCATATACCTATATTCTTCTTATCAAACTTTCCAAAATTCTGTTTTCCTTTTCCTTTCCTTGTATGAGCTACAAGGGCTTGAGTTTCTTCATCTTGTGGACTCTGCAAGCTCTTCTTGGACAACAATCTGGCCTCCTCTTGGAGGCAATCAATCCATAGCTTATCAAACTTGGGAAAATTTTCTTGTGCTCAAATTCCCTGAACAAATGGCTCCCATGAGGATGGAAAACCATTTAGAGTCATTGTAACAAGTTATGAATCATCAATAGTATCTCCAATGGCTCTAAGCTCATATTTCATTTACAAGAATCTTATAAGATAAGAGGCAATAGAATCTGATGCGGTCTTCATGACAGTACAAAGATGAGTTTTCAAGGTTAACTTGCTACTAGTGTTGTTTCTCTCATATAATCCCACCAAGGCATCATACATCTCTTTGGTAGTCTTCAACTCAACAACATGAGGAATCAAGTGGTCCTTCATAGAATGTATCATGATTCGCCTAGCTTTGGCATCATTCTTCTTATGCTTGGTTTTCTCCTTAGTTCCCTTTGGCTCTGGAATAACTTCCTTAACATAACTCTGAATTTCATTTTCTTCTAAGATAAGGAGTATCCTGGTCTTCGTAGATTTGAAGTTAGGAGCACCATCCAACCCATCTTCAACTCTACGACTTGGTGCCATTTTGACAAGAGATAAAAAAATCCAATCAAGCTGCTGAATACTTGGTTTCTAAGGTTGACTTCAGTGGTTGATATTTCAACAATGCTTTGATACCATGTTGAACTTTCTATGCAAGATTGTAGTAGATACAACTTTCTACCAGATAATTATTTCCCAAAGATCTTCAACTAGTGTTTTATGCTACTACTATCATTGAATAATTACACTTCAAAAAATCTCAACAGTAAATGCAGTGGAAACAATAAAGATGGCACCATGCACAATAGAGACAACAATTTTACCCTTGGAAACCCAACCTTGGGAGAAAACCCAACAACTTTTCTTAGGAGAAATTATTCTTCAAGAAGGTTTACAAATTAGATATTTGTCTAGAAATATGTGCTAATAGTGAAGTCAATATCAATGAAACTTGGCCAATTTATTGTCCTTTGAAGTCATCCCCTTAGCCCTTCTTTAGCCCCCGTTTCACCTACAACCAACACTTTCGTTTTTGCTTCTCCTCGGCCATCCTGATCTGGGATGCAGCGCACCCTAGCAGCCTTCTCGTGGTTCCTGCGTTCCTACTGCTCCTGCGAACTTCCTGCTCCACATGTGCGGTTGCCCAAGACAGATAACATAAATGATGAAGAGAGAAGAAACTTGATCTTGCTTGGTGGAGAAAATGAGACATCACACCCTCTATTTATACTTGTCGAATGAGGTGAGATAACCCAAGGACACACCATTTCATACGCTGGCTGACTTGACTTTCATGGGCCGACTTGTCACTTCAAAAATTAAATTTTTCATAATTCTTCTAGGCCAACTTGAAAACCATTTAGCTACATGGGAATACCTCTTGATGCTACACAAAAATCAACATGTTTGACCCACGGGGGATTTGAACATGGAATCTCATGGTTACCTTCCTTTAACTTTTAACATTACCATTAATTGTTTCAAACTTTCAAGGTGTTTGCGAGTGGTTCCAACATCATTGGATTTCATATGGGCAAAGTACAATTTTAGAGCCCACTCAAAATCTAGTAGACTTAACAATTTTTGGGATTTTAGGATTGGGGTTATTGCAATGTTTCCATTGGATTTTGTCATGTATGAGGGTACAGACCTAGCATTTAACCAAGAGTACCAAGTCCTCTACATACCTCGATGTTGGTGGCATTGATTGTTGAATTCCTCTGTCATGACCCTAGTAAAAGGGTACCCATCACTCAAACAAAATGTTGATTTGACATGTTAAGCTTTTTCTATTTTATTTTAATGCTTAAAGGGTGATATTGATGATGAGGATCCCAATATAGGCAATTAATTTGATGATATGTAGGTATTTGTTGTAGCATGATTTTTTTTTTGGACTCTAGGGGCCATCTAGAGCCTCTTTGTTGATGTACTTTTGGCTCATAGATGGATTGCATTCGATACTTTTTTTATTACATGCACCCTTCCTTGCTATATGATAAACTCTGCATATTTTTGTACAAGGGTTTGGATTCATATGGATGCACATGAATATTTATGTTAATTTTTTTTCAAAATTTGAATATTTATATAATTTTTAGTTGACCAGTTTTTTGGTCTGGTTTATTTCTAGTTCCAGTACGGTTCCCATTTTTGGGGTTGACTTGTTTAATGAAATAAGCTCCACATTGATTAAATTTTCTCAACATGAAATAAGCTCTAGCAAAAATTATAAGAGTTTCACTTTGAAGCAGTGTAATTTAATAGGCTTGTTTTATTGTTCACTGCACAGAGTAGTGATTTGGCCAAATGCCCTGTTCTAAATAGATGGCCAGTTTAGTACAGGTAATCATAAAAGTCAATTGACAACTAGAATGATAATCATGGCATACAATCCATTAATTCCCTAAAAGCATCTTGAATAGGAGGTGAACAGATGTGACTTGATGCAGGGGCATCTCATCAAATTGATTTTAATCCAAGATGGTCAATCAATTTTTTTAAAAAGGAAGTGGGTTTCCTTGATTAAATTATATTTTAGTTCCAAATTTGTAATAATTCTAGAGAAATCTAGAATTAGTGTGTGTAGAAGATAAGGTTAGTTGAACTTGATTTTATCCTTAAGTATTAGCAAGAGATCATAGGGATATAGAGGATAATATTGGTCTACAAAATTTGGAGTTATCTCCTTGTGTATATTGTAAGCCATGGGCATAAAAATATATATAGATTGAGAAAGGGGAGAGTAGGTGTGTGTGGAGTGAGCATGAATGGAAGAGACCAGGGTTGCGTGCCCACATTGTATATCTGGGCAAGTTTGATGTATGTTTGAATTCAATTAATAGATGGATAATTATGTGCTTTATGGTATGGCAAATATCTTTGGTTTATCTTGTGACTAGAATAATTGTTTATGAAGGAGTGGCTATTTGGTAACTTACGATGCATATGATTGTCAATTCCAACAATTAGTATTTGTAATCAAGTTGAGAATTCGATCTGTAGAGAGGGGCGAGTGGCCAGGACAGAGAACACCCCACAAGGTGTGTGAAATTAGGTCAATAATGTGTGGATCGATATCAGGAGTGATAAGAGAAGATGAGTCTTGTCATGTTAGATTCCCAGTGAATTAGGTATTCTCCTGCATTGAACTTATGGTGAAGTGATCTCTGGTGTTGAAAGCAAATGGAATATTCTTTGGTGAAGTCATTTGGGACAGATTGGAATTGTGGCAAATTGAAATTGCCTTTTGTGAAAATTTCAACTATTGAAATCCTGTTGCAGCAACTGGAATTATTTCTTCTAATTGTAAATTGATTTATCAATTTATTGCTACGTCAACAACGAATTAATCACACTACAACCGTCACAACTAAAAAAATATTGCGGAAGATAAACTGGAAACTGAGAAATACTGGCACACACAAAAATATAACACCGTTATTTTTGGACAAATGTCCCCGGAAAAAACCCAATGTGGGAAAACCAGTGTAGCAGATGAGGGTTTTATTATTATTATGCAACAACAAAAATTCTCCAGTATAATCTATGGATGCCCAACTGGAAATCCAATCTAAGAGAAATACTAGCAAAAGTATTATAGAGAAATTTTCTCTCTTCTACAAATCCACTGTGAATTCTTGTAACTGTGAATTCCTGCAATTACGCGCAAATTCTTGTAATCGCAAATTCCTGCAATTAGGCGCAAATTCTTGTAATCGCGAATTCCTACAATTACCCTCGAATTCTTGCAATCATGTGGGAATTCCTACAGTGTGGCCTTTTTCTGCAGAAACATTCGGCCTCCTCTCCCCTGACTCTTTCGGAACTAGAAACTCCCCCGAAAATCAACGACTCTGCCCCTCTAACACATGCTACTTGATCACTAGCTCGATCTCACTGAGTATCTACAACTGGTGTTTCCTCAATCTCACTCGTGCGTCCTTCTGGCTCGAACTTCTCTCTTTCTAAATCTCTTTATCTCGATCTGCCAAGGAACTCGCACGCTGAGTGTGTTCTTCCATTTACCCATTGACTCTTTCTTTTAATCTCACTGTGAGACTCCAACGACCAATATTAAATCTTAATCAATGGTTGAGATTATTTCCTAGTCAATCTGTGTGAGTTTCTAGATGATTCACACCTTTTAACCCCTTTTCCTAAGTTCAGACTTGGGAAATATTTAAAAATAGGCTAACAATCTAATTGAGACAATTCTAGCGGGAATTTTTAGAAACGATTTGTGGGTTATGGAGACTCCTGTGTTTTAGCCTCTCCACAAAATTTCGAGACTAGAACACCTTCGATGCTACAAAAACTAACACTCCCTCTTAGCGAGGAAGGTGTTCTAGTGCTACATTGTTGCTACAACACCCTATCTTTGTATCACCCTCTCTCGCGTTGTTGATGTCTGGCCACTATGACTGCTTGGCAATGCCCACCAACTTCTATGCGACTCTGATGCTGCATCTGTGCTGCTGTTACGCTACTGCCAACTCTATATCTGCACTGCATCTCCCTCTCATTTCTTGGTGCTGCTACTGCAACTACTGCAACTGAGAAGCATCCACAATATTTAATCGACTGTCTGTGCTGCATCTGTCTCCTAAGTATCATGATTGCTACTAGCCTCTACATTGTCCACTGAAGAATTTGTGCTGCTACTAACTCTGCATTGAGCCTCCTGCTCTATTGTCAACATTGCTCTGCGCTCCTCAACACCTGACTGCAACTGTCACTTTGGAATCTCACTACATCACTGGCGCTGATCCATCCTGCTACTGAATACTGTGGGCCCCCGTAGCAAGGTAATGATTCATGAGGACACCTCAATGGATCCTGCCCAACCTTTGTGACTTTGAACTCTGATCTACTTATACTACTGTTGCTACTGCTCTGCAACTATTTCTGCATTGTTGCTACAACTACTGCAATAGTGAGTATGATCTCCCTAGATCCTGAAGTACTAGCTTCCATAGGGCTGCTTCGTCTGAATCTAGACTCCCTTCGATTCTCAATCTCCCAATGGGAAATCTCTCTGCTCTCTCTTGGAAACTCGCACTATCCTCCTACACTGGAAACTGGATTGTGTAGTTTTGCGTTGGGAACTATGTTACTTGGGAGCGGGAGCGACATTTTTAGAAGCTCCCGTTTTGGGAGCGAATCCCGGAGCATTTTTTATATAATATATATATTTTTTATATTTTGATACATATATGTCAATAAAAACATGTAGAATAATGAATTAGATATAAAAAACATAAAAAAAACATAGATTGATCCATATAACAACAATCATCTAGAAGTTATAATCTTCATCAACCACGTCCACAAGTTAGTAACATACAACATATTGAGTCTCATGATTCATCAATCTTAAAGTTTCAAGCTTTCAAAATTCAATATATAACATTTATCATCATTGATCACCAAAGTTGTACTTGTAAGCTAAGTGTAACCATTACAACAAATAATATCTAACATGAAATGAAATGAAACAACTTTCAACTTTCATGAAGCATCATATTCATAATTCATTACTAATGAGTTATAATTGCCAACTTCAAACTTAAATTGTCATATATTGTTTAAAAAAATATCATAATAAATATGAAAGAGTCAATAGTTATAAAAACTACTAGAAACTAGAAAAGAGAAGTAAATATATTATCTATTTCTTATGCTTGGGCCTCTTGCCACCACGAGAAATGTCTAATTTTTAGTCTCGTTGGAAAATCAGGATCTTTGTCATTAATATCACCCTCTAAGCATTAATATCCAGAGGTATCTTTGTCATTACCTCTGTATCTGTATAGGGATCTTTGTCATTAATATCACCCTCTAAGCATTAACATAAGATAGAAAAAGCATAGCATGTCAAGTCAAGATTTTGTTTGAGTGATGCGTACATTTTTAGGAGGGTCATGATAGAGGAGTTCGACAACCAATGTCACTAACATCAAGGTACATAGAGGGATTGGTGCTCTTGATTAAATACAAGTTCCATACCCTAATACATGACAAAATTCAATGGAAACATTGCAATCCCCCAATCTTGAAATCTTGAAAAACTGATAAGTCTGCTGGATTTTGAATGAAATCTAAAATTCTACTTTCTCCATATGAAATCCAATGAGGCCGAAACCACTCTCAAACATCTGAGTCATTTCATGGTAATGTTAAAAATTTAAGTAAAAGGATGAAAATGAAGATTAAGGAGAATGTCACTTTTACTTTAAGAATTTAACATTACCATGAATAGCATATCAATACTAGGGACATAGACTTGATCATTAAGCTGCCCCACTCAAAAATTATTTGTTTCTTTAAAAAAAAATTGCATTTCGAACATTACTACAAAAAAAAAACTGCAAAAAAGGCAAAACGCTCCCGAAAAGGCAATTTTTAGGGAGCGCGCTCCCGAAATCGCTCCCTTTTCGGGAGCACGCTCTCGGGTCGCTCCCGCCCGGAGCGCGGATTGGGAGCGGGATCGAGGGGGGGGGCGCTCCCCTGCAACATAGGTTGGGAATCTCTTGGCTGGAATTGCAATTGCATACTGCAACTAGGAAATTCACACTGCCTGTGTCACTGCATCTAGCCCTGCAACTGTCTCTCGAGTACTGATTGGAACTAGTTTTGCAACTGCATATTGACAATTTGCATTTGTTGACGCTGAACCTACTACTATGACACTGTGGGCTCCTGTAGCAAAGGTGATGGTCTAGCTGCAACAATCAGAATTGATCTGACTGATCTCCTTGTTGCAACTGCGTTGGACCCTGCCCAATATGGCATACTAGAGTCTTATACTCCTCCTAGATTTGGTGTACCGCTATTTCTGTTTGAGCCTGGTCCCTGGCTGGGACCCTTCCTTTCTTTGCAACTCGCACCTGACAACTCGCGCTTCCTCTAGCACTTGTTTTCGACAATTGGAAGTCGAATAGTTGCCCAGATCTGCATTCTGGCTAACTTGCACGACCTCCTTCGGCAATCTCGTATGATCATCCCTGCAAAGCTGCAAAATCTGGAAACTCAAAACTGGAGAAAATAAACTTGGAAGCTCCCTCTCTTCCTTGCTCGGCTGCTAGCAATGCTATTCACGCTCCCTTCTAGAGTGAGAAAACCTGCCTGTTGCTATTGCCATTTGCAACTGAAAATTTTGAATTTCTGAACTAGAAACCCTTTGAGAGAAACTCCCTCTATGTGTGCACTTTATCTTCCATAGCGTTTATCTGCTACCGATGGTCTAGCTACAACCTACTGCGCCCAAATATGCTTAATGAAATTTTTGATTTGCTCACTAGAACCGTCTATCCACCAAAAATTTATGCGAGTTCCTGCAATCACACTATGGATTCATGTAATTGTGAATTCTTGTAATTACGCGTGAATTCTTGCAATCACGAATTCTTGCAATTATGCGCGAATTCCTGTAATCGCAAATTTCTACAATTATGCACGAATTCCTATAATCGTGAATTCTTGCAATTACGCATGAATTCCTATCGGAAGTCCCTACTATTTCTGTTTGAGCCCCTGTCTCTGCAATTTGCACTCTATATAGATCTAGGAAAGATTTGCTCAGATCTCCCTCTGAACTGCGAAATTTTCTCCCTCTTCGTCTCCGAGCCTCTGATTTGATCAACAATGCTCTGATACGATGTGAAAATTTCAACTATTGAAATCCTATTGTAACAACTAGAATTATTTCTTCTAAATGTAAATAAATTTATCAGTTTATTGCTACGGAAACAACGAATTAATCACACTACAACCTTCATAAATAAAAAAATACTACGGAAGATAAACTTGAAACTAAGAAACACTGACACAAAAAAATATAACACCGTTATTTTTGGACAAAATGTCCTCAGGAAAAACCTAGTGTGGGAAAACCGGTGTAGCAGATGAGGGTTTTATTATTATTATGTAGTAGCAGAAATTCTGAGTACAATCTATGGATGCCCAATTGTTAATGCAATCTGAGAGAAATACTGGCAAAAATATTCTAGAGAATTTTTCTCCCTTCTGCAAATCCACTAGTTATTTCTATAACTGCGAATTCTTGTAATTGCGAATTCTTGCAATTATGCGCGAGTTCCTGTAATCGTGAATTCCTACAATTACCTGCAAATCCCTATGATCACGCGCGAATTCCTGCAGTGTGGCCCTTTTCTATAGAAATATTCGACCTCCTCTCTCCTAACTCTTCCAGAACTGGAAACTCCTCCGGAAATCTGCTACTCTGCCCCTCTGACACCTGCTACTCGATCACTAGCTCGATCTCACTGCTGAATCACCTGCTACTGGAAAATCAATCTGCCTTGATCACTGAGTATCTACAACTGGTGTACCCTCAATCTCACTTGTGCGTCCTTCTGGCTCAAACTTCTCCCTTGCTAGATCTCTGCAACTGGGTAGCTCGATCTGCCAAGGAACTCGCACACTGAGTGTGTTCCTCCATCTACCCATCGACTTCTTATAATCTCACTGTGGGACTCCAACGGCCAAGATTAAATCTTAATCAATGGCTGAGATTATTTCCTAGTCAATCTATGTGAGTTTCTAAACGATTCACACCTTTCTCAATTAATACTGATTAATTAACCCCTTTTCCTAAGTTTAGACTTAGGAAATATTTAAAGATAGGCTAATAATCTAATTGAGACACTTCTTGGTGGATTTTCCAGAAACAATTTTTGGGTTATGGAGAACTCCTGTGTTTTAGCCTCTCCACAAAGTTTCGACACTAGAACACCTACAATGCTACGAAAACTAACATCTTTTCAGGATTGAAGATCCACTGCAAATATCCAAGTGCTGGAAACATTGATTAACTGTGGGACGAATAAAAAGGGGTTTTAAATGTGCTCTGCGTTATCTATGTTGGACGCCCAGAAATAGATTCTCAATGTGTCAAATGAACCCTGTGTTGAGTTCAATTAATCCCTGCAAATCATTGTTCAATTGTTTAAGATGTGCATGATCAACAAAAGGGCACAAGTCTGAAAATTGTGCTCTAGATTTTCCCAGAAGCATAAAAAATTGTTGCCTGAACGGTGATGCTGGCTCATTGGATAATCAACTAGAAGGGTAACGCTACCAGATCCAGTTTCAACGTTGGGTGAATCAGGGTCAGAATTTGAGATTTGGAATCTTATAAGTTTGATGCCATCCATACACAGATCAAACGAAACTGTTCAGTGAAGACTCATTGAAAATCTGGAGATAGCGTTAGAGGAGGTCGTAATTCAGTGAAAAGGCTGAAGCTAAATTGTTCTTATTGAGTGGAGATCATCTGTTCAGATTGTCCTCTGGTTTAGAAGGGAACTGCTAGTGTAAGTGGAAGTTGAGTTCACTGTGCTGGGTTGAGAATTCCAGCCTGAATTTAATTATGACCATGCCAATCTCGAAGTGTAGGGTGAATATTTGGATGCAGCAGGAGGAATTTGAGTTACACACGGGAGCGTGTTTTCTGTTCATTTAAGATTATTTAGCCTGTAAACTTTTGATGATTGAATAGAGTTTTGAGGTCTGGGAATGGCTAATGGGAGATGCCTTTCTAGAAAGTAGGTAATTAAGCAGGCTACTGTGGGACTGTATCATTAGTCATATCAGAGCAGTATGCTCATTGGAGGAGAAATCAGAGTGGGTAAGGTCTTTAGAGATGAAATTCAGAATTGCAGCATCACAGATCTGAAAACTGTGATTGAATGACAGGGAGCATACAGAGCTCTCATGCGAAGGAACTTGTGACAGAACCCTAGCAGTAAATTAACATTGCTGAAGAGGAAGAGGATAAGCGGAAGTTCTCAGTAAGGTAAATGCAGCAGCCAAGAGAGCAAGGAGTGCTCAGAAGGAAGGTTCAAGTGAAGTGAACCATTGGCCAAGCTCAGTGAGATAGCTTGGTAAGGTGTTGGCTTGATTGCAGCTCACAAGTGGAGACAGAGAGTTCACTGAAGAAGGGAGTGAGACACTGAGAATGACTACTAATAGTCATGTCAAGGGTTCAGAAAGAAGTCACAATCAAATGAAAGAGAATGCCAAAGCAGTTGGCATGAGGAAGAGGAGCGATGAAGAGTTTGAGAAGGCGCTCACTGAGGTGTAGGCACAGTTGAATGTGCTTATGGAGCTACTACAACAAGATGCTGAAGATCAAAGACGTGGATGGGTGCTACGGAAGGCGGTAAAGTGACACAAGTTACAGGTAAAGCTGAAGCACAGGTTGAGCATTCAGCAGAGGGAAAAAGAGCTCAAGGTAGCAGAGATGGATGTTTGCATTTGTGAACCGGAACAATGACCAGTGTTTGGTGAAGAAGAGGATGAAGCAGCTGATGAGTCTCAAATTTTTAAAACTAATGAATGGTTTGTGTCTGCAGGTATCGAGGAATGTGAAGATGTACAGGGAACAATGAGCTGGTTTGAAGATACTTCAACTGATGAAGTACCAGAAATTTTGGAAGCAGCTATGCAGGACTAGAAAGAAGCAAGCATGGAACTTATTAAAGGAGGAATGACAGTGAAGGATGATGGCAGTACAGATGATCATTGGTGCAAAACCATGGAAAGAAGTATAAAGTGTTTACTGCAAATCTGTCATTTTAATAAGGTCCAAGAACTGAGTTTGGTGGAACAGTCATATAGACTAAATTTGCAGCTTAAGGATATGCAGCATTGGATGCTACGTTTTGTTGAGAATGAGCACAAGCATGAAGATCTGGGAATGGCAATGGCCATACAAAATTTTTGTGAAAACTTGCAGCAGAAACCTTATGCCAGTAACGTATACTAGCAAGCCAAAGAGCTGGAAGAAATTGAGGAAATATGGGAACTAATGGAGGAGGTAACCAGAGAGAGTTGCCATGAAATTGGAGGAACAGTCAGCCACTAGCTACTGTTTGCTGAAAGTAATTGCATCAGCAAGGTGTTAAGCTAGCAGCAAAACAAGAGATGGGAACAGTTAGCCACAAGTTACTGTGGGCTGAAAGTAATTGCATCAGCAAGGTGTTGAGCAAGCAGCAAAACAAGAGATGGGAACAGTCAGCCACAAGCTACTGTGGGCTGAAAGTAATTGCATCAGCAAGGTGTTAAGCGAGCAGCAAAACAAGAGATGGGAACAGTTAGCCACAAGCTACTGTTGGCTGAAAGTAATTGAATCAGCAAGGTGTTGAGCAAGCAGCAAAACAAGAGACGGGAACAGTTAGCCACAAGCTACTGTGGGCTGAAAGTAATTGCATCAACAAGGTGTTGAGCGGGCAGCAGAACAAGAGATGGGATCCTGGAAAGGTGAATGTGCAGCAAACAATGCAGCAGGATAGTAGAGGAGAAGAATGTTGCAGCAAAATAAATGGGCAACAACAATCCATCCAGGTAAATGCATCTGCAAAGGGTATTTGGTAACTGCTGCAATGTTACAGAAAAGCAGCAGCCCAGTGGAGACCCCATGGACAGGAGTCCATGAACAATTTGAACCTTGGTTGTATGATGTAGGGACATCTTGGCAAATTGATTTTAATCGAAGATGGTCAATCAAATTTTTTTAAAAAGGAAGTGGGTTTCCTTGATTAAATTATATTTTAGTTCCAAATTTGTAATAATTCTAGAGAAATCTAGAATTAGTGTGTGTAGAAGATAAGGTTAGTTGAACTTGATTTAATCCTAAGAATTAGCGAGAGATCAGAGGGATATAGAGGATATTATGGATCTACAAAATCTGGAGTTATCTCGTGTATATTGTAAGCCTACGGGCATAAAAATATTTGTAGATTGAGAAAGGAGAGAGTAGGCGTGTGTGGAGTGAGCATGAATAGAAGAGACCAGGGCTGCGTGCCCACATTGTATATCTGGTCAAGTTTGATGTATATTTGAATTCAATTAATAGATGGAAAATTATGTGCTTATGGTATGGCAAATATCTCTGGTTTATCTTGTCAATAGAATAATTGTTTCTGAAGGAGTGGATAGTTGGTAACTTACAGTGCATATGATTGTCAATTCCAGCAATCAGTATTTGCAATCAAGTTGAGAATTCGATCTGTAGTGAGGAGAGAGTGGCCAGGACAGAGAACACCCCATAAGGTGTGTGAAATTAGGTCAATAATGTGTGGATCGATATCAGGAATGATAGAAGAAGATGAGTGGAATTGTGGCAAATCGAAATTGCCTTTTCGGTATTGAAGATCACTGCAAATATCCAAGTGCTGGAAACATTGATTAACTGTGGGACAAGTAAAAATGGGTTTTAAATGTGCTCTCCGTTATCTATGTTGGACGCCCAGAAATAGATTTTCAATGTGTCAATTGAACCATGTTGAGTTCAATTAATCCCTGCAAATCATTGTTCAATTGTTGAAGATGTGCACAATCAACAAAAGGGTGCATGTCTGAAAATTGTGCTCTAGATTTTCCCAGAAGCATAAATAATTGTTGCCTGAACAGTGATGCTAGCTTGTTGGATAATCAACTAGAAGGGTAACGCTACCAGATCCAGTTTCAGTGAAGACTCATAGGAAATCTGGAGATAGCGTTAGAGAAGGTCATAAGTCAGTGAAAAGGCTGAAGTAAATCGTTCGACATTCTTATTGAGTGGAGATCGCCTGTTCTGATCGTCCTTTGGTTTAGAAGGGAACTGCTAGTGTAAGTAGGTGGAAGTTGAGTTCACTGTGATGTGTTGAGAATATATGCCAGCCTGAATTTAATTATAACCATGCCAATATCACTAAGCGTAGGGTGAATATTTGGATGCAGTAGGAGGAATCTGAGTTACTCACAGGAGTGTGTTTTCTGTTCGTTTAAGATTATTTAGCCTGTAACCATTTGATAATTGAATAGAGTTTTGAGGTATGGGAATGGCTAATGGGAGGTGCCTTTCTAGAAAGTGGGTAATTAAGCAGGCCACTGTGGGACTGCATCATGACTGCCAAGAAAATCAGACGTGTTTTGGAATCCAGCTTACATTCTTAATAACCTGAAATTCAATTTTCTTCTTCTGTGGAGTATTTGCATAGAAGTGTACGTTCAGCTTTCTTGTCCAGAAGGCAATTTACATCTTGTCTGGAGGAACTTTTGTTCATTTTGGTTCTTTGACATCATCGTTTCTTTCTGCAAATTAACATTCTGCATTTGTATGCCTGTATCTTGTTTTCTTGAGCATCTTGTATCCTATAGGCTATATTTTATATGTTCACATGTTCTACAGGTTTACCTTTTTGTTAAGATTTCTACATATATCTGAAACAAATTGAGCCGTTACCATTTTCCCATCAGATACAAATCATCAATATCTATCCTTTCCCAGCTTGTAAAATTTTCAATTGTCCATGCTTGAGATTCTAGGACTGTTTTTAAAAAATTTCCATGTTTCATTGCATTATTGCATTTCACCAAGTTGCATTTTACAACCACTGAAAAATTATATTCAGTTTTAACTGCCCATCAAAGGTTCTGTTCTTTTGTGATGTATTACTATTTTCCCAATTTTTTAGCTTCTCTTTATCTACATTTGCTCTCTGTTGATATTGACCTTTCAATAGTAATTACACACTAATTTGTTTTTGTTTGTCAGCTATGTTCAAATAATAGCAAGGAACAGATACAGCATGATTGAGTTTAAAATACAACGTCTGTCACCTGTCAAATGATGAATTTTACACTGCATGCAAATAGAATTGTATTTGTGAATGCAATTGTTTGTGCATGGTATTTTTGTGTCATATTTCCGAGGTGGCTCACCTGAATGTGTGTCTTTTCATGTTTGTGGACGTATGTCTGATGCCTGAACTACCTTTTACTTCAAAGGCTGCATCTGAAGTATTGGAGAGCTAATTACTATAAATAAATATTAAGAACTAACAGTATATTTGAAGGAATAAATAACTTATTGAAAACGCTCCACACTTGAGCTAATGAACTGCAATTGAAGCTTTACTATGTAATATCTCTATAGTCTACCTGTAACATTGTTATTGAAATTAATCATTCTAGCTTGATTAACAAATTGTACATGGAGAAAAATCCAGCTTAAATATTTAAATGACTATGATTTTTAACTGTTTGAATCTAATTATATACAAGTACTGAAATTGAATTGTTATACTCTGTTTTAAGATGGACACGGTGGAGGATATGGAGGTCATGGGGGTTCTCACCGACATGGAAAAGGTATGCCTCTTGTGAAGTTTTATTTAGTTGCTGAAAGAACGTACTACTATTTGTTCAATTCGCTGCATAGAAACTTGAAATACTGAATGCAAAACAGAGAACTATGCTGCATAGAAACTTGAAATACTGAATGCAAAACAGAGAACTTGTTTGTGTTGCTTTATGTCTGTATGTTCATGCTACATGACACACACAGACATGCACAGACTCTGAAGACAGAGAGAGAAAGGGAGAGAGGATCTGAAGTCTTTTAGTCTCTAGATAGATAAATATTCTCAATCTCTATATGTGTCTGTTCATACCATGAGCTGAGTCCCAATGGTGGTAACTTCAGTGCAGCCACAAGGTTATGGAGGTCATGACTCATACTTATATGATGCTGTGTTCAAAAATAGTGTATTTTGACATTAATTGCATTGGGCACTAACTTGTGAGAGTAACCCATCATAATTTGCTTGGACAGAATCTAGTCGGAAACGCTATAGGTCCGAAGATGATCGGCCGACAACAGATGTATCAAAGAGATCTAGGCAGGTATGCAGATTTCTGTGAAGGTTTAACTGTCAATATTGATTTATTGGTATTATTATAGTGCTTGACTTGTATAGGTGGTTATTATTGTTTAAATTTTATTGTTTCCCTCATAAAAAATGTGTAATGTGCAGGAAAAGAATCCTCGTTTTCGAGAAAGTGGCGACTCTGATGAAGATGAGAGTGGAAGACATTAGAGATCCTATTACTATGAAGATATTACTTTGTAAATTCATTACTACCTTAAGAAAGAGCTATATATTTTAAGTGCTACCTGAGGTCTTCCCAGGGGTGTCCAGTTTTGTTGCATAAGCCTTTTTAGGGTTTCTGTGCATGTTTTGTCATGTCTTTATCAACTCACACTCCTGTACAACAGCTGGCTTTGATGAGAATAGGAATTTTGGTAGTTTGATCTCAACTGTTTAGTGACTTTTGTGTTTGTGACTGCATCTTATAATTTTCAGCTTATTGCTTGTAATACAAATATTTGGCATTTAATTACTGTTCTTGCTAATTGAATTCCTAGTCTTGTTTTGTCAAGAACCTCAATCTTTTTTGAAAGGTCATATTACCCCATAGCATCTCCAAAATTTCCTCAAATGTGCACTGCTTTGGCGTACTATGTAGTCTACCATGAAGCCATCTTATTTTCACCTTTAATGTTCCCTGATGTGCTGCTACATGTTGTCCTGGATGAGACTTAACGGCATACTGATGATCTTGGGGATTAGTGTGTAAGATGGTTGCTTTCACCATCTCCTGGAAATAGTTTGGCAGCGCTTTCTTATGTAACATTAACAGATTCTTTCCAGCCTTCAAAATTTGTATGCACATTCTCTGTTGTGGTTGAGGCCCCTTCCAAACAGACTTTCCATTAATCGGCACGATCTTTCTATTAAGGCCAACAATTTTTCATTTCTGAAAGGTACACTTGGTGCAGTTATTTTTATTATTTCAGAAAAGTATTTTAATTGTTTGAAGTAGGTTGACTGCCCCTTCTAGTCATCATAATGTTGAATGAAATTGTCAACAAAGGCTAGATTACCAAGTTTTCAAACTAAGAGGGAAAAATACATGGCTGTTTCACTTAGTTTGCACTGGCTGGTGCTATTTTCCTCTCATGTCCTCTCAAATTGCCTGCTTGGCTCGCTTTCCAGACTGATGATTTAATTCGATTTCTTATCGAACAAACATAAATAAGAGTAGGAATCCGATCAACTCACATTTTATCTTGCTCTAATAGACAGCCGCTGAACCAAATGTTGTATGTGTATGCGTGTGAACAGTAGGGTTCATACTAAAAGGGGGTGTCTTTTTTAAAATTGCAATTTAATATATATATATATATATATATATATATTGGTTTTAAAAAAACGTATTTAAACAAACAAATTTTACAACATTGGTGGACATTCTTATTTTGAATTGAAACTCTATATTATATATAAAAATAATTATAATGTTCTTAACTCGGACGTAGCAAAATGGTGACTAATTGAATGAAAAATTCTACTACGAGGGAGTTTGAAACATATGATAATATTAATTACAGCTAATGATTAATGGCAATATAGCGCCTTCCCTGCACAACCATTGTTACATACAGGTTGTTAAGAATGGCAACAATTTTAAAAGATTTTGTAAATGTACTTTTTACCTTAATGATGAAGTTTTGTAATGGTGTCTTCCTATCAAAACGTTGTAGGGTGAGAGGCCTATTGTATTGGAGAGTCGTTGTTGACCTTGATTCCTTGCCTTATGGAGGTTTCTTTAGGTTTCTTTGAGTTGAGATTTCTTTGTCTTGAGAGGCCTATTGTATTGGGGTATTGGAGGGTCGTTGTTGACCTTGATCCCTTGGACCATGGAGGTTTCTATCAAAACGTTGTAGGGTGAGAGGCCTATTGTATTGGAGAGTCGTTGTTGACCTTGATTCCTTGCCTTATGGAGGTTTCTTGAGATTTCTTTGTCTTGAGAGGCCTATTGTATTGGGGTGTTGGAGGGTCGTTGTTGACCTTGATCCCTTGGACCATGGAGGTTTCTTTGACACATTGTCAGGGTTTTAACACGAATATCCTCAGGTAGTAGAGCAATGTCGTTGTGAGGGCTGTGAAATAAAGAGCAAGATCGAAGCCGTTGTCGTCCACGTGAAGGGAAGTTTGTGCGATAAAAAAAAACATTCAGATTGCGAAGCAAGTTTGAGCGATAAAAAAAAATTCAGATGGCGAAGCCCTAGCCATTGTTGGATTGTGCATAGAGAAAGTTTTCCGTCGTTTTGTGTAGCTGCCAAGGAAATTCACCGAAGCAACTCGGATTTCTCGGTTTGAACCCGCTGCTTTGGGCAATTGGAAGGAACCCCAAGTCATGGGGATGGATGCCCAAAGTTCGAAGAAGAAGTTGGCTTGACCCATAAACTCAGGAAAAATTTTAGTGGCTTCCATTCGCAACAAGCAGGAGAGGATGTCCCCGCAAAATAGTTTGAATTTCATTCTCCCTATTTGTATGTTTCTCATTGATCCTGAACCTAGCAATCTTATTCTCAGTTGCATTCATTGCTCTCTATACAACACTGGAACCAGAAAGCAATCAATAGGGATGTCAGAATGCATATCCAGAGAATAATTCTATTATAGTAGTCATCGTACAAAACAAAATAATCATACTCATTTCTTAATGTTTTCATTATAATTATTTCAGGCGGCAAATGTTAGTACCTTTGAGAAATATCTGCATGAGGAGAAAATGGATTTGATTATAATGGGAAGAGCATACTCGAATTTCCGATATGGTTCCCTTCTCAATGCCGGTAAATTGAGGGACAATAATATATTATTAGATTATAGATTAATGTTATAAATTTTATTTGATTATGGTTTTATTTATCTTGAAGATATTGTGATTGAAAATTTGTTTGTAATATCTGAATGCACCTTGTAGATGGTGTAGATTTCTATCACTGAGCAGATATTCATAAATTATTGAACAAAATAAATATAAATAGATACATACATAAAATTGAAATAAATAATGTAACAATGGCAATTTCTAAAACAACACTTGGTGTAGTGTTTGTTCCATTTGTAACAATACCAGGTTATTTAGAAAAAATGTTCATGGCCTTTGTTTGAATTTCAAAGTAATGGGAAAAAGTATTAAAAGATGGTGATTTCATTTCTTTTGTTGTGTATTGAATATACCGGGAATTCTAAATTTTTGTTATATTAGCTAGCCATTTATACAATCATTTTCATAATCCCAAATTTTTGTAAATGTTAATAGGCATCAATTCATAATATTGTTATATTAGCTAACCATTTATAAAATCATTTTCATAATCCCAAATTTTTGTAAATGTTAATAGGCATCAATTCATAATAAGCATCAAAACACTTATTTCATGGTATATTCCAGTTTCTTACTATTAAAAAAATAATAAGAATTAACTAAATTATAACTTTATCTAAAATAATAATTATTGTTTATTAATGATAAAAAATTAATATATAAGCTAAATATATATACATTTAAAAAAAACATATAACAAGATTTTTACCCATGGAGATTCATCCCCATTTTATCATAGAGATTTTTAATCTGTAAATAGGCTTTGTTACTATTTGTGGGGGGAAGGGGGGAGGAGGGAGGGGGAATTAATATTTCATTCAATTGTTATATTATGCTAGTTAATATTTTTATCACAAACTAAACTAGAACAAATGGAACAGGACAAAAGAGAATTTTATTACTAAATACACTGAGGACTCTAATCCTCCAAAAACATATTACAAGCTCCAACTTGTAGAACAAAATCTTTTGCTCCTTCAAGGCTCCAACTTTCAACTGCTTCAAAACTTCAAAGACCAAAGAACATTGCTTCAAAACATCATCAAAAACACTTCAAACATGCTACAATACTCTTTCCACAATTTGCTCCAAAATGCTTCACGCAATCTACACAAAAGATTTGCAATAAGTCTTCTTCAAGAGGCGCCTCCAAGTTTGCTTCAACAAGCTTGTTCCAAGGCTTCTTCAAGTCTACTCCAAAGGCTACTCCAACAAGGCTTCAAGTCTGCTCAACAAGTTTTAAAAGGGATACTCCAACAATGGCTTCAAGTTTATGCAACAAGTCTTCTAAAGGATGCTTCAATAATGGCTTCAAGTCTACACAAAATTATCTTCAAAATAGCTTCAAATTTACCCCAAGGGATACAAGACATGCTCCTCCAAAAATGGTTTCAAGTCTGCACATAATTATCTTCAAAATAGAGTCAATTCCGCTTCAAAAGATACAAGAGCGATTGCTCCAAAACAAAGTACAACTCTGCGCTCTACAAGTTAGAAATCCTCTAGAGGTCCAAGTTTGTTGTAGCTCTATCACAAGGCCAGAACTCTGAGTTTGTTGCAGAATTGTTACAGGTTCGTACCTTCCTACCTCAGGACCAAGGGTTTTGCTCCAAAAGGGTCGAAGGTTCTAAGATGTCTATTCAAGAAGGCCCTAAGTTTTGTACCAAATAAGGGTCGAGATTTGAACCAAAAAAGGGCCAAAAATCTCATTCTGCAATTACCTCAAGTTCATCCCTCATTATAGGTCTGAATTCTGCAATTTCACAGTGTTGGTATTTGTCTCTCACAGGCCGAAATCAATCTCCCCAATGAGCTAAGGTACAAGGCCAAAATTATGTCCTTAATAGGAAACAAAAGAAGTCAAATCCAGCAGAAAATGACTCCAAAAGATAACCAAACATCCACCAATCAACCTTGATCCAAAATAGAGAATTATTACAAATTCTTCCTTTTCCTTGCTTCTAAGTTCATGAGCTATGAACTTGTCTTTCTACCTCAGGTCTGAACTCCTTGTCTTCCTTGCCAAGTTGGATGACCAAATGGGAAAGTCGTATGGTCTATTTACTACTTCAATCATGTAGGAATTGACATGTCTTTTGGGGAGGCCGACTTACCCTAGAGGCAAACATGGATTTCCTAATTTGTAAACTCAAATTCTCATCAACTAAGGGGAGTTATGGGGCAAGTAAATATTCATTAGAAAAGGCTTAAAGTCCTCGACAAGCTACTGTAATTTTCTTCTTTTGCTGGTGTTTTCTTTGACATCAATAACAATGTTATGCAACCAACTCACAAAACATAAGAAAAGATAGATCAATGACTTAAAAAAATTTCTCTTCGAGGGGGAAATCTGCTATATATTACATAAATGAACAATTCTTGGATGATTCAAATGATAAGACCTCCTTGGTATATAGGAGTTTAAGGGGTTACAATATAATCAGAGTCTACATAACAATAATAATATAAGGGCACAACAATAACAATAGTGGGCTTATATGGGGCACAACAATAACAATATGGGGGATACATGAACACAACAATAATAATATGGGGATACATTAACTATAACAATAAGAGGGGTAGACTAGTATTATAGGGACTTCACATGCCCATCTCCTTCAAAAAAGTATTGTCCTCAACGCTTGAGTAGTTCGAAATGCTTTTGTATAAAAATTTTATCCTCCCGTGTGAAATCTTCAGTAGGTAAGCTCTTCCACTTAATGAGATACTCTGAAATTAATCGATTTCGTAGTTGTTGAGTTCTTGTTTCTGTGATTGCTTCAAGCTCAAATGTGATTTTTCCTTCTTCGTCAAGTTCTAGAAACACTGTTTGAACTGGGAGCTTGTGACCGATAACCTTTATTTCTTGTTTCTTTTCTTCCTCCTCTTCACAAGCATGAAACATGTTTGAACTAGGATTTTAGAAATCCTGAGTGCCCTCCTAAGGGGGAGGTGTGTAATTCCAAAAGAATCTTTTATTTGAGTTGGGAATTCTTACAAATATATAAGTGATCTTTGTACCATAATAAATCATTTTTCCAACTAAATGTATCAGATCTACTAGGATCTTACTGCAACTTTTGAATGAGTTTCCACACATATTCGTCATTCTTCCATTCATCCTTTGCTTCGGTTATCCAATCCAGTGGGATAATAAAAATGGCACAAAGAAATGCTTCCATATCCTCATCCTTTCTTGAGAGTGCATCTGCAACATCATTTTGCTTCCATTTTTTGTAGATGATTTCAAATTCATAACCCAACATCTTTGTGACCCATTTTTGTTGCTCTTCTAAAGATAATCTTTGTTCCAAAAAAGTTTAAGGCTATCATGATCTCTTTTTACCTTGAAGTATCTTCCCATTAGGTAAGGTCACCATTGCTTTAGTGCATGTAGTATTGCCAACATTTCCTTCTCATAAATAGGTTTGTGTAAATAATTTCCTTTGATCGGACAACTTTCAAAAGCAACGGGTCTTCCTTCTTGCATTAAAACAAAACTAATTCCATTTCCTAAGGGATCACATTCCACAATAAATGTTTTTGTGAAGTCTGGCATAGCTAAGACCAGTGCTTGGCACATTGCCTCTTAAGTAATGTTGTTAAAGGTATTGCTATTCTCCAATAATTCTTAACAAACTTGCAATAATACCCTATCAACTCGAGAAATCTTTGCTTTATGGTTGTGGGGATTTTCCATTCATTAATGGCTTTAATTTTTTTAGGTTCTACCTTAACACCCTCATGAGATACAATATGACCCAAATATTCCACCTCTTGTACTCCAAAGAAACATTTGGAAGTTTTTGCATATAATTGTTTCTCTTCCAATAGTTTGAGCACCCTGTCAACATGTTGAACATGATCCTTCCAAGACTTTTTGTAGATTAGTATATTATCAAAAAATACTAACACAAATTTTCCAAGGAAGGGTTTGAAAATGGAATTCATCAAACCTTGAAATGTGGAATGTGCATTAGTAAGGACAAAAGGCATGACGAAAAATTCATAATGACCCTCATGAGTCTTAAATGTTGTTTTCAAAATGTCTTCAGTGTTCATTCTAATATGATGATATCCTAAAAGAAGATCCAACTTGGTGAAGTAAATTGCTCCATGTACTTCATCCAACAATTAATCAATGACAAGAATGGTAAATTTATCTTTAATAGTGAACTTGTTGAGCTCCCTATAATCCGGACACATACGCCATGATCCATCCTTCTTGTGCACCAATACTTCTGGAGCATAGAAATAACTTTGACGAATTATAGCGACCTCTAGCATTTATGCAACCATACATTCAATTTCACTCTTTCGGGCATAGGGATATCTGTAAGGCCTGATGTTTGGAGGAACACTTTTTGGAATCAAATATATAACATGATCATGATCACGAATAGGTGGGAGGCCTTTGGGAGTCTCAAATACCTTGGAACAATTGTCCAAGACTATTTGGAGATATGGAGAAATAGATGATTTCGATGTTTGAACCTCTAGTGAGCATAAGTGTGCAATTACGGCCTATTCTTTCTTTAGAATCTTTGTCACGCCATTAGAGTTTATCATATTTCTTGGTTTCCCTGTGATACCCCTTAATTCAACTTCCTTTCCTTCCCAAAAAAAATTCAAGAAAAGTTCTTGAAAATTAAACGTTATCATCCCCAAAGATTGTAATCATTGGACTCCTAGTTCAACATCAACACCACCGATTGGAATGAAAAGCATTGGACTATTCAATACATATTCCCTCATGGTTAGCTTGATATTATGGCACTTTCCAGAGAAATTTATAGTTCCTCCATTTGCAAACATCACTTGACACTCTGGTGCTGGATATAGGAAGCAATTCAATTCCTTACCTATCTTACAATGAATAAAATTATGGGTACTACCCGAATCAATCAACACTATTACCTTCTTTTTTCTTGATATATCCTTATATATTGAGAGTTTGAGGAGTGGTAATTCCTTCCAATGCATTACAAGAGATGGTCAGATTTATTTCTTCTTTCCCTAAGGCCGGTTCCTGATGTATATCCTCCTCTTTTGATGTTTCTTGTTTCCTTTCTTCCTCCTCTTCACAATCTATGTAAAATAATTTCTTTTCAACACACTTATGACCTTTAATGTATTCGCTATCACAACTGTAACAAAACCCTTTTTCTATTTTTTCCTCCAATTGTTGTGGTATCAACCTTGTAGGTTATGGAAGGCTAGGAGCAACAACACTTACATCTTTATAGTTGTGAGTGGTAGACTTCCTTGTTGCCATAATTCTGATTTCAATTTTTCTTACCACCCTGAAAGCCTTCTCCAATGAATCAGATTCCCAAATGCATACCCTAAGTAGGATGTTATACTTTAAATTCCCTATGAAGACATCAATCCTATGCTCCTCTAGATTATCAGTGACCCCAATATTCAATTTTTGGAAGTCCTCAATGTGCTCCGCCATTGAACCCTATTGTTTGAGATTTATCAATTGGCTAAAGAAGGTGTTGCTCTTTATATTCTCATAATGTGTTATCACTTCCTCCTTAAAAATTGACCAAGTGACAAGTGTTTTATGATAACAAAGCCATCGATACCATACAAATTGATTGAGTTATAAATATAAATATGTAATATGTACCTTTTGTGTGTGTTGCACATCATGGAGATCAAAATATTGCTCCATCTGTAGTATCCATGTTACCAGATCCTTGCCATCAAAGTTCCTCATATCGATCTTTGGAATGTGATGGGTCTTAAACCCAACATTGGAATCTCTAAAATCACAATTCATATTCCTTTTGTCCTCATCGTGATTTTCATGGATTATCTTATCATCACTGGTAAGCCTTTCTTACAACAACTTTGTCAACACTTCCATCTTGACATTCATCATTGCTTCCATGTCGACATTTAAACCATCCTTCAAGCCTTTTATTTATGCTTTTATCCATCTATTTCCCCTTTTAATCCTTCCATTCCCCCTTTTAGTTCATCTTTGATTGCTCTTTGTGAGAGCGAAATTTGTTGCACTTAATCTCGTAATTTTGATATAGCATGTTGCAATTCTCCTTGTTCATGTGTCATAGTAGAGTTTTCTGAGGGCTTAATGGGTGTAGAAATTCTTTTGTTTGGGGGGCATTTTAGAACCTAATACTGATATTTATGCTTCAATGTGCCCTTTGAATCACTTGAAACTAATTTTTCAAACATAAGTTATTCAAAATTAAAAAAAATACACAATTTTTTTCTGGTTTTTTAGGATCTTGATATTGAAATTGTTTTATCTTTGTAATTTCAAATCTCCAAGGTCTGAAATTTCATCCTTTGGTAGACCTCTAAGTCTTCTTTCTGATCCAAAAAGTCAGACCAATATTGGATTCTTTAGGAAAGAGTTATGCCAAATCTCTCACAATGCCCTGATTATAGACTGGTTCAGTAGAGCGAACTTGTACGGAATTCCATGTGTCACTGTTTCAACCTTTGGCCCTGAAAATGATACACAAAAAACCAAATTATGTGCAATTTCAGTCACTTTTTAAGAAATTCAAATCCGATGCTTGGAGAGAAAGTTATGACAATTTTCTCTAGCTCCCCTGTTTGAGATTGAATTCTGGATCCTGCAAAAACCCTAACTTCTTTGGACCATATCTCAGAAAATGTAGTGAAAGAAGATCTGAAATTTTTACACCAACTTCACCAAGATTTCATCTCCACATGGTCGAAATTTTAGCTTCTGAAACCTCGTATAAAAAATGTTATAGAGAAAATTTCAATATGACCTGTTTGAAGCAACGAAACCCTAGAATCCAAAGCTCTGATATCAAATGTTATGTAACCAGCTCATAAAACAGAAGAAAATATAGACCAACGATTTGAAATTTATCCTCTTCCAGGGGGAACCTCTTTTACATTACATAAATGAAAAATTCTTGGATGATTCAAATGATAAGACCTCCTTGGTATATATAGGAGTCTAAGGGGTCACAATATAATCAGAGCCTACATAACAATAATAATATAAGGGCACAAAAATAATGATAGTAGGCTTCTATGGGGCACAACAATAACAATATGGGGGATACCTGGGTACAACAATAACAGTAGGGGGCTACACTAACAATAACAATCAGGGGGCTACACTAGTATTATAGGGACCTAACAAACAAATATTCTTGCAATAGTTACAATACCATGGTTTATCAATACCACATGCCAAAAAAACCATAATTGATTTCATATGACACTTTATCATACGAAATTTTTCTCAATTAATGAATTTAATAAAAAGGTAAAAAAAGACATAACTACATTGACAATAAATGTGAGTGTTTGATTTGTGTATATTACTAAGAATATTATAGAATATTTTATGGAGGTTAAATCCATACCATCCACTTAATAATTAAATTAAAATTATGGAAGCCCTATTTCAAAATAGACATGCTTATTAACATAAATATTTCAATATTATTATATGTAATGTTATTTCTAAATGTAAAATTTATATATTTTGAATGGTTTAATGGTTGAGAATATATACTTGCTCAAATCCAAAAAATAAAATAAGTACATTTCCATAAACTATTTGATAACATACCATAACATACATAAAGAAATGTAAATATTTGTTAATAACAAATATAACTTCCCCCTCCTCAAACATTACACCTCCATTTCATTTCAAAATAAATATGAATGTACCTTTATAATGCTAATATCATGTGCCTTCTTTGTTTTTTCTTATCAATTCCAAGTACTCACACTATACTATAATATGTAATGTTTTGGAAATATGTCTCGTAAATTCATAATTATATTGTCCTTCTTCCTTTATCTTATTATTGCTTACCTTCAGCACTATAAGTACTTTGCCAATCGCATTGTAGGGACTCTAATGATCGCTTGATCATTGATAAGAAATTAATCTATTCTTTGACCAAATCTTTCCCTTCTTTACCAAAATTTAATCAAATTTTTGAGGTGCCAATTTCGCTCGACCAAAATTTTAACCAAAGTTTTGGATTCAATCTCTTATTGGAAATTTCATGTGTCTCGAATCAATGTTAGATATCCAAAGTTTTTTTATCCAAAGCCTGAAAACAAGGTACTTTAGATATCCAATGCATCAAATATCTTTTTCTATCCAAAGTTTACACCAAATTTGCTCTAAAGTTTAATATACATGCATGTTCATACTCACTCTTATCCAAATTTTAATAGTTTAATAGATTTCATGTATGACAGGCACTTGTTGGAACTTCCCATGGTTTGTTGATGCCATATATCACCCACACGTCTTACTTTCACACTACTTTTCCCTATATGACACTGCCTCCTGCCTCTTCCTCTTCTTGCAAAATTTTTCCCTATATCACACCACCCTCTTTCTCTTCCTGCAAAAATAATTCATTCACTTCATTCCTCTTCTTTCATAAATAATTCATTAACAAGGAGAAATTAAAATTTTGTATAGAGGAAAAGATTAGTATTCAAGCTCGAGGATGAGAGGTGCAAACTTGGAAAATGTGTTGCAATAGCTTACGAGAGGTTGCCAGAGAAAAACTAACCAGAGGCTACAATCATTGTTTGCAGAAAATTGGCTAGAGGCACTAAAAAAATACTAGAATTCCTGGCTAATTTGACGAACTTGAGAGAACTGTGAGTAAATTTTTTTTTGGATAGAAGTTATACTTCTACATAAAACTATACTTTTTAGAATAATATTAAATTTTCACTAGAACATGAAAATACAAGCTTATGTATTCACATGATAATGATCCAAGAATTTGAAAAACAATAATCTAATTGGTATGGTGCCAAGTATTTTAAGAAACAACAAAAACTTATCTGTCAAGTTAATTCCCTTATACAACATGGATATTCTTACCCATTATCGCTGAGAACTTGTAAAATTTGATGTAGAGATTTCTAGATTTGAGATTAGATATTTTGATTATGTTTGTTGTTTGATAGACTTTCTAGGAATCCACTTCTTTGTCAACACTGAATGCACTAAATTTGAATCAGGTAGTAGTAAAATAATTATTATTAATTTTCCAGTCATTGGAGGGATAGTTTTAATTATTTTATCATAAATTGATGCAACAATAATTGGTAGAAGGTTAGGGATATTTTTAATTCTTTTATAATAAAGAGTTATAACAATAATTGGTAGAATGCTGAAACTGGGTAGGGTTGTTGGTGTGTATATATAATTTTTCATATTTCTTTACATAATAGAAACAATCATTCTAATGGTCTGCATATTTTGTAACCAATTGTGATCTTTTTATAATAGCATCCCACTATAGTTATTGCAGGGGAAATTCATTTGAATGCACTGACAAATGATTACGAGTTAACATCACCCCAATGCAGAAAATTTAGTTATAAAGAGATCAAGGAAATAATTGGTGGCATTTGAAGGAAAATTAGTAGAGGAGGATTTGGGCCTCTATTCTATGGATTTATACAAAATGGGATGGAGGTGTCCGTCAAAGAACTGTCAAAAACTTCGAAACAAAATAAATCAATTAACCAATTATCACTAGTAGTATAACTAACTCACCTTGGTTCCCTTTGAAATATCTCAGGATTTCTAACCTACGTAGTCCTTAATCTCCTTTGCAAAGCCATCATGTTGCTCCAATTACTTTCCTCCAATTGAAGTGTATTTCTCTCCATTGAATGAAGGTCGCACCATCACCGTTTCTCCAATTTTTAGAGAATTCACCATGATACTAAAGCCACTATTCATCATTTTTTCCAATATTATTGTTCCTCTTGGTCACATTGGAGTGGATCCATGTTATGAAACCAGCTCAAGAAAAGATAGAAAAGAAAGATCAACGCCTTAGAATTCAGCCTCTTCGAGGGGGCAACCTCCTTTACATTACATAAATGAACAATTCTTGGATGATACAAATGACAAAACCTCCTTTCTATATATAGGAGTCTAAGGAGTCACAATATAATCCAGCCGACCTAACAATAATAATATAAAGCCACAAAAATAACAATAGAGGGATTCTATGGGGCACAGAAATAACAATATGGGGGTAATAGGGGCACAACAATATAAATAAGGGTATAACTACAATAGTAATGGGGTAATCACTAGTATTATAGGGACCCAACATGCCCCTCTCCTTCAAAAAAGTGTTGTCCTCAACGCTTGAGTAGTTCTGGATACTTCTGCATAAAATTCTCATCCTCCCATGTGGAATCTTCAGCGGATAAGTTCTTCCACTTGATAAGATACTCTGAAATTGATCGATTTCGTAGCTGTCGAGTTCTTGTTTCTGTGACTGCTTCCGGTTCCAATATAATTTTTCCTTCCTCGTCAAGTTCTGGCAATATTGTTTGAACTGGGAGCTTGTCGCCTATAACCTTCTTTAAACATGAAACATGGAAAACTGGGTGCAATCGAGAAGCTGCAGGAAGCTCCAATTTGTATGCCATAGTACCAATCTTTTGCAACACCTTGTACGGACCATAATACTTTGGTGATAATTTATTATCCTTCTTAGCTTGCTTTAGGGACATTTGCTTATATGGTTGTAGCCGTAGGAATACCCAATCACCTACATCAAAACTTCTTTCACTGCGATGTTGATCTGCCTGTTGTTTCATTCTATTTTGTGCCAACACGAGGTTATCCTTTAAGAGTTGGAGGACTTGTTGTTGATGTTCGATGTGATGTTCCACTGCCTGAACCTTAGAATTTTCTCTTAAATATGATGTGATGGATGGTGGTTGATACCCATAAAGTGCCATAAATGGGGTCATTTTTGTTGCTGTATGGAAGGAAGTGTTATACCACCATTCAGCCAGAGGCAACCATTTGACCCATTGTGTCTGTTTATCAGATACAAAGCAACGAAGATATCCTTCCAAACATTTGTTTACTATCTCAGTTTGCCCATCAGATTGAGGATGATAAGATGAGCTATGAGCTAACTGAGTACCAAGACAAGAAAATAATTCTGTCCAAAAATTTCCAGTGAAAATGGGATCTCTGTCACTTACAATAATCTTTGGGTTTCCATGTAGCTTTTGAACTGTTTCCATAAATGCAGTAGAAACTGTACTGGCTTTAAATGGATGTGATAATGCACAAAAGTGTGCATACTTGGTAAGTCTGTCAACTACCACCATGATGACACTCTTTCCCTCAGACTTGGGTAAACCTGTGATAAAATCCATTGAAACCTCCTCCCAACGTTGGCTTGGAATGGATAAAGGTTGTAATAGACCCGGTGTCTTAATTGTTTCAACTTTATTTTGTTGGCAAACCAAACATTCCGCCACAAACTTTTGAATATCTGATTTAAGGCCATCCCAAAAAAATTCCTTCTTAACCCTGTGGTAAGTTTTTAAAAATCCTGAGTGCCCTCCTAAGGGAGAAGTGTGCAATTCCATAAGAATCTTTTGTTTTAGCTGGGAATTCTTACAGAGGTATAAGCGATCTTTGTACCATAACGAATCATTTTGCCAGCTAAATGTATCAGAAGTACTGGAATCTTGTTGTAGCTTTCGAATAAGTGCCCACACTTCTTCGTCATTCTTCCATTCCTCCCTTGCTTCGTTTATCCAATCTGGTTGGATAATAGAAATGGCACACAACAATGCTTCCACATCCTCATCCTTTCTTGAGAGTGCATCTGCCACCACATTTTGCTTCCCTTTTTTGTAGATGATTTCAAAGTCATAACCCAACATCTTTGTGACCCACTTTTGTTGCTCTTCAGAGGATAATCTTTGTTCTAAAAAGTATTTAAGGCTATCATGATCCGTTTTTACCTTGAAGTGTCTTCCCATTAGGTAGGGTCGCCATTTCTTAAGTGCATGGAGTATTGCCAACATTTCCTTCTCATAAATAGCTTTGCTTAAAAACTTTCCCTTGATTGGACGACTTTCAAAAGCAATGGGTCTTTCATCTTGCATTAGAACAGCACCAATTCCATTTCCTGAAGCATCACATTCCACAATAAAGGTTTTTGTGAAGTCCGGTGTAGCTAAGACCGGTGCTTGGCACATTGCCTCTTTAAGATGTTCAAAGGCCTTTGTTGCTTCCGGAGTCCATGAAAATGAATCTTTCTTCAATAATGTTGTTAGAGGTGCTGCTATTCTCCCATAATTCTTAACAAACTTGCGATAATACCCTGTCAACCCAAGAAATCCTCGCAGATGCTTTATGGATGTGGGGATTTTCCATTCCTTAATGGCTTTAATTTTGCTAGGGTCTACCTTAACTCCTTCATGAGATACAATATGACCCAAATATTCCACCTCCTGGACTCCAAAGAAACATTTGGATCTTTTTGCATATAATTGTTTCTCCTCCAATAGTTGTAGCACCTTGTCAACATGTTCAACATGATCCTTCCAAGACTTGCTGTAGATTAGTATATCATCAAAAAATACTAACACAAATTTTCTAAGGAATGGTTTGAAAATTGAATTCATCAAACCTTGAAATGTTGAAGGTGCATTGGTAAGGCCAAAAGGCATGACCAAAAATTCATAATGACCCTCATGAGTTCTAAATGTCGTTTTCGGAATGTCTTCAATCTTCATTCTGATTTGATGATATCCCGAACGAAGATCCAACTTGGTGAAGTAAATTGATCCATGCAATTCATCCAGTAATTCATCAATGACAGGAATGGGGAACTTATCTTTAATAGTGAGCTTGTTGAGCTCCCTATAATCTGGACACATGCGCCATGATCCATCCTTCTTGTGCACCAATACTACTGGAGCTGAGAAAGAACTTTGACTCGGTTGAATTATACCAGCCTCTAGCATTTCTGCAACCATACGTTCAATTTCACTTTTTTGGACATAGGGATATCTGTACGGCCTGATGTTTGGAGGAACACTTCCTGGAATCAGATGAATAGCATGATCATGATCACGCATAGGTGGGAGACCTTTGGGAGTCTCAAATACCTTGGAATGATTGTCCAGGACTTTTTGGAGATCTGGAGAAATAGATGATTCCAATGTGGAAACATCTAGCGAACATAATTGTGCAATTACACCTCTTTGCTCCTTTTTTAGAAGCTTTGTCATGCCATTAGAGCTGATTATCTTTCCTGGTTTCCCTGCAATACCCCTTAATTCAACTTCCTTTCCTTCCACAGAAAATTTCATGAAAAGTTCTTGAAAATTAAAAGCTATTGTACCCAAGGATTGTAGCCATTGGACTCCTAGTACAACATCAGCACCTCCCATTGGAATGGAAAGCATTGGGCTAGTCAATACATATTCTCCCATGGATAGCTTGATATTATGGCACTTTCCAGAACAATTTATTGTTCCTCCATTTGCAATCATCACTTGACACTCTGGTGCTGGATATAGGAAGCAATTCAATTCTTTTGCTACCCTACAATGAATAAAATTGTGGGTGCTTCCTGAATCAATCAACACTATTACCTTTTTCTTCTTGATTTGTCCTTCTATCTTGATGGTTTGAGGAGTGGTAATTCCCGCCAATGCATTACAAGATATGGTCGGATTTATTTGTTCTTCATCTAGGCTTTGTTCCTGGAATATATCCTCTTCTTTTGACCTTTCTTGCTCCTTTTCTTCTTCCTCTTCACAATCTATGTAGAATAATTTCTTCTCAGCACACTTATGACCTTTTGTGTATTTGCTATCACAATTGTAACAAAGCCCTTTTGCTCTTTTTTCTTCCAATTGTTGTGGTGTCAACCTTGTAGGTTGTGGAAGACTATGGGCAACAACACTTCCGTCTTTATAGTTGTGAATGGTATGCTTCCTAGTTGCCATAATTTTGCTTTCCATTTTTCTTGCTAACCTGAATGCCTTCTCTAATGAATCAGGTTCCCAAAGGCGCACATCATGTTGGATATTATCCTTTAAAGACCCTATGAACACATCAATCCTATGCTCCTCTGGAATATCTTTTACCCTTATGTTCAATTTTTGGAACTCCTCAATGTGCTCCATTATTGAACCCTTTTGTTTGAGACTTATCAATTGGCTAAAAAAAGTGTTGCTTTTTGTATCCTCATAATGTGCTATCAATTCTTCCGTAAAAATTGCCCAAGTGATAAATTGTTTACGAGAAAAAAGCCATTGATACCATACAAACTGATTTGGTTCCAAATATAAAGTTGCCATACGTACCTTTTGTGTGTTTTGCACATTATTGAGATCGAAGAATTGCTCCATCTGTAATATCCATGTGGCGGGATCCTTGCCATCAAACTTCCTCATATCGATTTTTGGAACATGGTGAGTCTTCGATCCAACATTAGCGTCTATGGTATCATGATTAACATTTCTTTTGTTCTCATCATGAGTTTCCTTTACTACCTTTTCACCATTAGTGACCCTTTCTTGTAGCAACTTCTTCAATTCTTCCATATCTGTCTTCAAATCTGCCATGTCTCTCTTCAAATCTGTCTTCAAATCATCCATCTTAGCTTCCATGCCCTTTATCTTATATTCCACGCCACTTATCTTAGCTTATGTTAGCTTTTGTCACTACAACAAAACCAGCGATTAGCGTCCCTTTTTACTTCTTTTTTTGCATCTAGAGCCCATTTTTGGTGCTATTTGCATCCATTTATCAAATATGGTGCAAAACTTGACACAAAATTTGCATCAAGTTTTGCACCAAATCTTACACCAAGTTTAGAACCAGGTATTACAATAGGTTTTGCACCACGTTTTGCACCAAATTTTATGCCAAGTTTTGCGTCATCCTTTACACCAGGTTTTGTTCCAGGTTTTGCATCAAGTTTGGCACCTAATTTTGTTTGACATACTTTTGCATCCTCATTTGCATCCACTTTTTTCACCTACACTTGCATCAACTTTTGCATCGACTTTTGCATCCTTTTTTGCATCCTTTTTTAAATCATTTTTTGCATCCATTTGTGCATCCCTTTTGTGCCAAGTTTTACATCGAGTTTTGTGTCTAGTTTTGCATATAATTTTGCATCTACTTTTGTTGCATCCACTTTTCCATCTTGTTTGGCATCCATATTTACATCCTCTTTTGCATCTATTATTGTACCCACTATTGCATCTAATATTTTTGTGCCACAATTAGCGCCTAGTTTGGCACCTCCTTTTGCACCCACTTTTGATTATAATTTTGCATCCACGTTTGCATCCTCATTTGCGTCTAGGTTTTCATCAACTACTACATCTATTTTTGCATCCCTTTTTGTATCCAATTTTGGACCAGGATTTGCATCGGGTTTTGTGTCTCGTTTTGCATCTACTTTTGCATCGACTTCTATTGCATCCACTTTTGCACACAATTTTGCATCCACTGTTGCACCCATTTTAAATTTCACTTTTTGCATCCCTTTTTACATCTTCATTTGCATCATACTTTGATTCTTTTTTTGCATCTATCATTACATCCACTTTTGTTATGCCACAATTTGCACCATGTTTTGCACTCACTGTTATATCCACGTTTGCTTCCAATTTTGCATCCATGTTCGCATCCTCTTTTGCATCAAATATTGCATCTATTTTTGCATCCACTTTTGTGTCAGGTTTATGCATTGGGTTTTGCATCTCATTTTGTATCTACTTTTGCATCTACTTACATTGTATCCATTTTTTGCATCCAATTTTGTTTTGCCTGTTGCATCAATGTTTGCTTCCACTTTTACATCCATTTTTGCATCTTATTTTGCATATTTTTTGTCTATTGTTACATCCACTTTTGTTGCACCATATCTTGCGCCTACCATTGCAACCACATTTGCTTCCACGTTTGCATCCCCTATTGCATCCACTTTTGTTTCATCCATTTTTGCATCTACTTTTGTGTCCGTTGTTGCATCCACATTTGTTTCACCACAATTTGTGCCAAGTTTTACACCTACCATTGGACCCATGTTTGCTTCCACTTTTGCCTTCATGTTTGCATCCAAGTTTGCATTGACAACTGCATCTACTTTTGCATCCACTTTTATGTCAGGTTTTTCATGTTGTTGTGCATCTACTTATGTTGTATCCACTTTTCATCCAATTTTACTTCTATTGTTGCCCCCATTTCTATGTTCGCTTTTGCATCCCTTTTCCAACACTCATCATATTTTCTGCATTGATGATATTCCTTATGGCATTGACAATTATGAACAATTGATGACAATGTCAATAATATTGACAATGATGAAAATGAAGATGATGGCGATGACATGAATTGTGATTATGATGATAAAGACGATAGTGGTTACAATGACAATGATGATGATGGCAATGCTTATGATGATGACGATGCTAATGACGTTGGCGAATCTTCCCAATTTTAGATGTTGTCATTGTCATAATCATAAGCATTATCTTTGGTGTCATCATCATCATTTTCATCTAGGTCATCATCAAAAACTATAATGGCATGAATGATGATGATGATTACAGCAATGTCGATAGAAATTACATTAATGATGATGATGGGGATGGTAAAAATGACAATGACGATGATAATGGTGGTGGTGATGATCATTATCGATCATCTCTCAAAAATAGAGTTGTTATTTCTCTTACGTATATCAATGTGTCCTAAACAACCCTTTTCTAGCACTGATCACATTTTTTGGGTTGATGATATTTCTTACAACATCTACAATTATGAACAATTGCAAACAATGTCCATAATGATGATGATGATGGCATGAATGGTGATTATGATGATAATGTAATGATGGAAATAACAATGACAAGGATGTGATGATGATGACAATGATTATGATAATGAGAATGACCTTACAATCTTATGGATTCGTGAACAATTACTAGTTTCAATACCATCTTCTGGATACGTATTACTATCATACTTTTTAGATTTTCTGTCTCTCTTGAGGTATCTTACTATAATGGTGTTGTCAACACTAGAAAGATATCTTGTTGTAATGGTGGTTCTAATGTTAGCACTAGCAAAGTTTTTGTTAAATTTTGGTTAAAAAAAACCGATTTATGCAACTATTTTGACAATCTATGTAAAAAAGTAAATAATCTCCAATTATTTTGACTGTAGTCCCATTGATTATCATGAATTCACCAGTCTGAAGACCATCTTCTACATACATATTATTATTAAACTTTTTGCATTATATCCCTCTTATATCTTGTTGTAATGGCAGTATTAGCACTAGAAAAATATCTTGTTGTAATGGTGATGTTAGTATTAGCACCAAAAAAATCACTAAATATAATTCCCTAAGTCCTATATATAAGAAAAATCAAAAGAAAGAAAAATAATGCCCAATGAATGGTAACTCATGTATTCACACCCTCTTTGGAAAACATATGAATATATACACTCCTAGTCACACTTGATCACATGTTTGTGATGGTTAAATCATGAAGTCCTATTTTCCCCTTTCATTTTCACTTCATCATTTAAGCACCTAATTGAGGATCTAGGGAATTTTTCTTGCCTAAGGGTTTCATGTCTACTCTTGGTTTACTTATGTCACACTACGGTCAATCATGTGACGGAGTGAAATACTTAAGTTTGTGGAGTTATTAGAACAGTGTATTAAGTTAGTCACCACACACACATGTATTACATGTCATTGATCCACATGTGTGGGTTGGAGACTCATTGCTTGAGAACTTTAATGGATACTACATTAGGGCCTTGATGGTATATCTTACAAAATTGCTTGGTAAACATTATGATTCATCCTTTCTTTTCCTCGAGACACTTGATAATATTGAAGTCACTCCCAATAATCCACGGAGATGGGGAGTATAAATTACTTGTGCTGGAAATAGAATTGAGAAATAGAGGTTTTCCATTTGCGATATTGGAGTCATAGACATTGGATACATTGGAGTCTATGATTTGGATATTGGAGTCTATGATTTGGATATTGGAGTCATAGACATTGGATATTATTGGAGTCATAATGCGAAAATAGGTAAACATATTAGTAACCTTGATGTCTTGATCATTCCAAATAATAACCATTCCACCCAAGTATATCTAATCATCAATCACTACTATTTGGAAATTCCTCCCCCATTTTCTAATTATATGAGGTAGAACCTCACTTAATATTTTTATTTCTTATATCAACATTATTGATGGGTGCTTTGCATACCATTTTTCTTTTATGAGTATTTGTTTTCCTTTACTATTGAGGTCCCTCATGTTCCATGAGACTATTTTCATGGATAATTTACACCGAAAGGAAGTATAATGTGACTAGAAAAAACATGTTCCAAGATTTATGTTATTGGACAATGCCACTTCATGACTCCTATATTTCCTTAACCTGGGACTGAATGGTGAACTTGATAGCCTTAAGGGAAATTAACTAATGAAAATCCCAAAAAGAGGTGACTTTTGACTTTATCACATATAAGTTAATATACTAAAAAAAATATCCATAAAAATTTCATCAATCAATGAATCTTTAAAAAAAATATCCAAAAAAAATTCATCAAGCAATGAAGCATTACATTATAAATTACAATCTATAAACCTTTTGGGAACTTTTTGCTAAACCATGTTCAAAACCAACATATTTAATATTAATATTTAACAATAATATGGAAAATAACACATTTTCATAAATTAAATAACATGTTATCAATCCTAAGAAATGTCACTAACATAAAACTAAAAAGCATGCAACTAATTGGAATGACCACTCAAGGCCACCATAAGACAATTAATCTATTAAGACAAGGATTAATGGGGAAAGAAATCTACAAAGGACAAAGGCAAACCTATTTTAACTTTATTGTTTTATTAGGTGCAAGTTGAACATCTCAATATATAATGAAGAGAAGAATTAATTTTGTTGCATTGAGAAAACCCAAGCACATTCTATAACTTAGCAAGGAAGAGATGTATAATACCCATCTCAGTGACACAATGCATGGCATTAAGTTACTTTTTGATATATAATTTAAAGTTATATCATAAAATCACAAATTTAGCATGAATGGATGTTTAAAATTCATTTTTATAAAAAGAAAATATAATTTTTGTTATAAAAAAAAAAACCAAAAACTAAACATATTTTTTTAGAAAATAAAAAAAAATACTAAACTGAATATATATTAAAAAAAACCTAAAATTAAGCAAATATATATTTATTATTATTATTATTATTATTATTATTTTAATTTAAAATAATTTTTTGAATTTTTTGAAACACTTCCTTCCATTCTAAGAAGCAAAAATAATAATAGAAATAAGGACAGACCAAAAATATTCCTTTCCTTGGTAATTTTTTCCCACCATTCATTCCACTCACTTGAGTTATTTCATAAAACAGATATAAGTGTTATTTCACACTCTTTTGGCAAAGCCTATTGAGCTTCTCTTATGATATATCTATTCCTTGATGGAGTCCTTGATATATTGATCAAGTTTTGATTCCTTGGAGATTAATTAGAGCAAAGAAAACATGAGTACTGTTAATTCCAAGTTCAATGCCTCTAATGGTGGACACAAGGCAAGGGAGGGGTTGCTATCGTGGTCATAACTCCAAGTTCATTGTCTCTGATGGTGGACGAGGCAAGGGAGGGGGTTGCGGTCATGGTTCTGGTCATGGAGTTTTCTCTTTTACATTATATGTAGGGAGTTCAAAGCAATTTGAAAGGAATCATTGTCGTCACTAGGTATAATGGATTAAGTGTGATAATGGATAAAATGAAGTAATTATTTGTGAGCATTTTTTCTTGAATGAACATTAGGATCCATCTTATTATAGAGAAAATTGCATGCATTAAAAACAACTCAATATTTCATGTGACATTCATATTGTATGCGACTTATTTTTCATTAAAAACAATTTACTTTTTCATGTGACATTCTTTTTTTGTTAAAATTTCTTCTATTTCTAATCTGAATTACAATTGTAATTTGAAATAAAGCTTCCAATAAATATTAATTTACCAATTCTGCATGGAAATCATAAGAAACATTCACAATATAATATGAAGAACAAATGGGTACCTACTTCATATGGATTAATAAATGCTTTTACTACTTAATGTGAATTACAAGTGTTATCTTAGTTGGATCTCCAATATATCTTAAGCCATATATTCATTTCATTTTTAGTACTATTAAAGGTTATTATGTCCTACCTCATTTTATTGTTAGCATTGTAATAAAAATATGCATTTTGCTGTAGAATTAGTACTAACATGTAATATTGAATTTTTTTCCAGAACGCTATAGGTAATGACCACAAAGATGATGATATAGACTATGTTTAAATTACATCATATATTAGAGATGATGATGATTAGGAAGGCGATGGCGTTGGTGATGATTATGTGGATGATATTATCAGGATGGTCAGGATGATGATCATGGAAATGATCATGAGGATGAGCTTGACTATGATTTTCGTGGTGCTAGCTAGCCATGCGTTATTTTTTATATTTAGTTGGATGTCTTAATATGGTAATCGTGCATTTGAATTTTGGTTTATTTGAATAATGATGATGATACTATCGGCACTATCTTGTTACCTTATGAATATGTTGAAAATTGTTTACAATTTTTTTATGAAGAATTATCATGTATGACGAGATTCCTATTTTTTTATGGATGTTGTGAATTTACCTTAGCATAATGATATCTATGAAACATTTTTAGTTGGTAATCTTACATTGACTTTTAGTTGATTTGATTAAATATGATGATGATATTATCATTTTTATCTTGTTATTTTATGTATATATTGAAAATTATCAACATTATTTTGATGGAGAATTATTATGTATGATGATATTACTATCTTTTGATGGATGTTGTGAATTTACCTTAGAATAATGGTGTTCATGAAATATTTTGATATGATAATCACACATTTCAATCTTAGTTGATTTGATTAAAGATGATGAGGATATTATTAATATTATCATGTTACTTTATATATGTGTTGAAACCTATCAATGCTTTTTTATGGAGAATGATTATGTATGATGATATTACTATTTTTGGATGTAATGTTGTGAATTTACCTTGGAATAATGATATCTACGATAAATGTTGATTTAGTAGTAATATATGTATATTGAAAATTGTCAATGATTTTTTGATGGAGAATTGTTATATATGAGGATACTGCTATATTTTTTTATGAATGTTGTCAATTACCCTTAAATTTGTTTACAAATAATAAGTTATGAATTTGAATTGTGATATTTATTGGTATTATTATAGTGGTTGACTTGTATATGTGGTTATTATTGTTTAAATTTTATTGTTTCCCTCATAAAAAAATGTGTAATGTGCAGGAAAAGAATCCTCGTTTTCGAGAAAGTGGCGACTCTGATGAAGATGAGAGTGGAAGACATTAGAGATCCTATTACTATGAAGATATTACTTTGTAAATTCATTACTACCTTAAGAAAGAGCTATATATTTTAAGTGCTACCTGAGGTCTTCCCAGGGGTGTCCAGTTTTGTTGCATAAGCCTTTTTAGGGTTTCTGTGCATGTTTTGTCATGTCTTTATCAACTCACACTCCTGTACAACAGCTGGCTTTGATGAGAATAGGAATTTTGGTAGTTTGATCTCAACTGTTTAGTGACTTTTGTGTTTGTGACTGCATCTTATAATTTTCAGCTTATTGCTTGTAATACAAATATTTGGCATTTAATTACTGTTCTTGCTAATTGAATTCCTAGTCTTGTTTTGTCAAGAACCTCAATCTTTTTTGAAAGGTCATATTACCCCATAGCATCTCCAAAATTTCCTCAAATGTGCACTGCTTTGGCGTACTATGTAGTCTACCATGAAGCCATCTTATTTTCACCTTTAATGTTCCCTGATGCGCTTTACAGCCTTAAAGCTGCAAAGCTACATGTTGTCCTGGATGAGACTTAACGGCATACTGATGATCTTGGGGATTAGTGTGTAAGATGGTTGCTTTCACCATCTCCTGGGAAATAGTTTGGCAGCGCTTTCTTATGTAACATTAACAGATTCTTTCCAGCCTTCAAAATTTGTATGCACGTTCTCTGTTGTGGTTGAGGCCCCTTCCAAACAGACTTTCCATTAATCGGCATGATCTTTCTATTAAGGCCAACAATTTTTTATTTCTGAAAGGTACACTTGGTGCAGTTATTTTTATTATTTCAGAAAAGTATTTTAATTGTTTGAAGTAGGTTGACTGCCCCTTCTAGTCGTCATAATGTTGAATGAAATTGTCAACAAAGGCTAGATTACCGAGTTTTCAACTAAGAGGGAAAAATACATGGCTGTTTCACTTAGTTTGCACTGGCTGGTGCTATTTTCCTCTCATGTCCTCTCAAATTGCCTGCTTGGCTCGCTTTCCAGACTGATGATTTAATTCGATTTCTTATCGAACAAACATAAATAAGAGTAGGAATCCGATCAACTCACATTTTATCTTGCTCTAATAGACAGCCGCTGAACCAAATGTTGTATGTGTATGCGTGTGAACAGTAGGGTTCATACTAAAAAGGGGTGTCTTTTTTAAAATTGCAATTTAATATATATATATATATATTGGTTTTAAAAAAACGTATTTAAACAAACAAATTTTACACCATTGGTGGACAATCTTATTTTGAATTGAAACTCTATATTATATATAAAAATAATTATAATGTTCTTAACTCGGACGTAGCAAAATGGTGACTAATTGAACGAAAAATTCTACTACGAGGGAGTTTGAAACATATGATAATATTAATTACAGATAATGATTAATGGCAATATAGCGCCTTCCCTGCACAACCATTGTTACATACAGGTTGTTAAGAATGGCAACAATTTTAAAATATTTTGTAAATGTACTTTTTACCTTAATGATGAAGTTTTGTAATGGTGTCTTCCTATCAAAACGTTGTAGGGTGAGAGGCCTATTGTATTGGAGAGTCGTTGTTGACCTTGATTCCTTGCCTTATGGAGGTTTCTTTAGGTTTGTTTGAATTGAGATTTCTTTGTCTTGAGAGGCCTATTGTATTGGGGTATTGAGAGGCCTATTGTATTGGGGTATTGGAGGGTCGTTGTTGACCTTGATCCCTTGCACCATGGAGGTTTCTTTGACACATTGTCAGGGTTTTAACACGAATATCCTCAGGTAGTAGAGCAATGTCGTTGTGAGGGCTGTGAAATAAAGAGCAAGATCGGAGCCGTTATCGAAGCCGTTGTCGTCCACGTGAAGGGAAGTTTGTGCGATAAAAAAAAAACATTCAGATTGCGAAGCAAGTTTGAGTGATAAAAAAAAATTCAGATGGCGAAGCCCTAGCCATTGTTGGATCGTGCATAGAGAAAGTTTTCCGTCGTTTTGTGTAGCTGCCAAGGAAATTCACCGAAGCAACTCGGATTTCTCGGTTTGAACCCGCTGCTTTGGGCAATTGGAAGGAACCCCAAGTCATGGGGATGGATGCCCAAAGTTCGAAGAAGAAGTTGGCTTGACCCATAAACTCAGGAAAAATTTTAGTGGCTTCCATTCGCAACAAGCAGGAGAGGATGCCCCCGCAACATAGTTTGAATTTCATTCTCCCTATTTGTATGTTTCTCATTGATCCTGAACCTAGCAATCTTATTCTCAGTTGCATTCATTGCTCTCTATACAACACTGGAACCAGAAAGCAATCAATAGGGATGTCAGAATGCATATCCAGAGAATAATTCTATTATAGTAGTCATCGTACAAAACAAAATAATCATACTCATTTCTTAATGTTTTCATTATAATTATTTCAGGCGGCAAATGTTAGTACCTTTGAGAAATATCTGCATGAGGAGAAAATGGATTTGATTATAATGGGAAGAGCATACTCGAATTTCCCATATGGTTCCCTTCTCAATCCCGGTAAATTGAGGGACAATAAAATATTATTAGATTATAGATTAATGTTATAAATTTTATTTGATTATGGTTTTATTTATCTTGAAGATATTGGGATTGAAAATTTGTTTGTAATATCTGAATGCACCTTGTAGATGGTGTAGATTTCTATCACTGAGCATATATTCATATATTCATAAATTATTGAAAAAAAATAAATATAAATATAAATAGATACATACATAAAATTGAAATAAATAATGTAACAATGTAAATTTCTAAAACAACACTTGGTGTAGTGTTTGTTCCATTTGTAACAATACCAGGTTATTTAGAAAAAACGTTCATGGCCTTTGCTTGGATTTCAATTTGTAACAATACCAGGTTATTTAGAAAAAACGTTCATGGCCTTTGCTTGGATTTCAAAGTAATGGGAAAAAGTATTAAAAGATGCTGATTTCATTTCTTTTGTTGTGTATTGAATATAATGGGAATTCTAAATTTTTGTTATATTAGCTAGCTATTTATACAATCATTTTCATAATCCCAAATTTTTGTAAATGTTAATAGGCATCAATTCATAATAAGCATCAAAACACTTATTTCATGGTATATTCTAGTGTCTTACTATTAAAAAAATAATAAGAATTAACTAAATTATAACTTTATTTAAAATAATAATTATTGTTTATTAATGATAAAAAATTAATATATAAGCTAAATATATATACATTTTAAAAAAAACATATAATAAGATCTTTACCCATGGAGATTCATCATCATTTTATCATAGAGATTTTTAATTTGTAAATAAGCTTTGTTACTATTTGTGGGGGGAAGGGGCGAACAGGGAGGGGGAATCAATATTTCATTCAATTGCTATATTATGCTAGTTAATATTTTTATCACAAACTAAACCAAAACAAATGAAACAGGACAAAAGAGAATTTTATTAATAAATAAACTGAGGACTCTAATCCTCCAAAAACATATTACAAGCTCCAACTTGTACAACAAAATCTCTTGCTCCTTCAAGGCTCCAACTTTCAACTGCTTCAAAACTTCAAAGACCAAAGAACACTGCTTCAAAACATCATCAAAAAGACTTCAAACATGCTACAATAATCTTTCCACAATTTGCTCCAAAATGCTTCACGCGATCTACACAAAAGATCTGCAGTAAGTCTTCTTCAAGAGGCGCCTCCAAGTTTGCTTCAACAAGCTTGTTCCAAGGCTTCTTCAAGTCTACTCCAAAGGCTACTCCAACAAGGCTTCAAGTCTGCTCAACAAGTTTTAAAAGGGCTACTCCAACAATGGCTTCAAGTCTATGCAACAAGTCTTCTAAAGGATGCTTCAATAATGGCTTCAAGTCTACACAAAATTATCTTCAAAATAGCTTCAAATTTACTCCAAGGGATATAAGAGACGCTCCTCCAAAAATGGTTTCAAGTCTGCACATAATTATCTTCAAAATAGAGTCAATTCTGCTTCAAAAGATACAAGAGCGGTTGCTCCAAAACAAAGTACAAGTCTATGCTTTACAAGTTCGAAATCCTCTAGAGGTCCAAGTTTGTTGTAGCTCTATCACAAGGCTGGAACTCTGAGTTTGTTGCAGAATTGTTACAGGTTCATACCTTCCTACCTCAGGACCAAGGGTTCTGCTCCAAAAGGGTCGAAGGTTCTGAGATCTCTATTCAAGAAGGCCCTAAGTTTTGTACCAAATGAGGGTCGAGATTTGAACCAAAAAAGGGCCAAAAATCTCATTCTGCAATTATCTCAGGTTCATCCCTCATTATAGGTCTAAATTCTGCAGTTTCACAGTGTTGGTGTTTGTCTCTCACAGGCCGAAATCAATCTCCCCACACAGCTAAGGTACAAGGCCAAAATTATGTCCTTAATAGGAAACAAAAGAAGTCAAATCCAGCGGAAAATGACTCCAAAAGATAACCAAACATCCACCAATCAACCTTGATCCAAAATAGAGAAATTTATTACAAATTCTTCCTTTTCTTTGCTTCTAAGTTCATGAGCTATGAACTTGTCTCTCTACCTCAGGTCTTAACTCCTTGTCTTCCTTGCCAAGTTGGATGACCAAATGGGAAATTCGTATGGTCTATTTACTAATTCAATCATGTACGAATTGACGTCTTTTGGGGAGGCCGACTTACCCTAGAGGCAAACATGGATTTCCTAATTTGTAAACTCAAATTCTCATCAACTAAGGGGAGTTATGGGGCAAGTAAATATTCATTAGAAAAGGCTTAAAGTCCTCGACAAGCTATTGTAATTTCTTCTTTTGCTGGTGTTTTCTTTGACATCAATAACAATGTTATGCAACCAACTCACAGAACATAAGAAAAGATAGATCAATGACTTAAAAAATTTCTTCTTCGAGGGGGAAACCTGCTATATATTACATAAATGAACAATTCTGGGATGATTCAAATGATAAGACTTCCTTGGTATATATAGGACTCTAAGGGGTCACAATATAATCAGAGTCTACATAACAATAATAATATAAGGGCACAACAATAACAATATGGGGGATACATGGGCACAAGAATAATAATATGGGGATACATTAACTATAACAATAAGGGGTGTACACTAGTATTATAGGGACATCATATGCCCCTCCTTCAAAAAAGTGTTGTCCTCAACGCTTGAGTAGTTCGAAATGCTTTTGTATAAAATTTTCATCCTCCCATGTGGAATCTTGAATAGGTAAGTTCTTCCGCTTAATGAGATACTCTGAAATTAATCGATTTCGTAGTTGTTGAGGTTTCTGTGACTGCTTCAAGTTCAAATGTGATTTTTCTTTTTCGTCAAGTTCTAGAAACATTGTTTGAACTGGGAGCTTGTCACCGATAACCTTTATTTCTTGTTTCTTTTCTTCCTCTTCACAAGCATGAAACATGTTTGAACTGGGATTTTAAAAATCCTGAGTGCCCTCCTAAGGGGGAGGTGTGTAATTCCAAAAGAATCTTTTATTTGAGTTGGGAATTCTTACAAATATATAAGTGATATTTGTACCATAATGAATCATTTTTCCAACTAAATGTATCAGATCTACTAGGATCTTACTGCAACTTTTGAATGAGATTCCACACATATTCGTCATTCTTCCATTCATCCCTTGCTTCGGTTATCCAATCCGATTGGATAATAAAAATGGCACAAAGAAATGCTTCCACGTCCTCGTCCTCTCTTGAGAGTCCATCTGCAACATCATTTTGCTTCTCTTTTTTGTAGATGATTTCAAATTCATAACCCAACATCTTTGTGACCCATTTTTGTTGCTCTTCTAAAGATAATGTTTGTTGCAAAAAATATTAAGGCTATCATGATCTCTTTTTACCTTGAAGTATCTTCCCATTAGGTAAGGTCACCATTGCTTTAGTGCATGTAGTATTGCCAACATTTCCTTCTCATAAATATGTTTGTGTAAATAATTTCCTTTGATCGGACAACTTTCAAAAGCAACAGGTCTTCCTTCTTGCATTAAAACAACACTAATTCCATTTCTTAAGGGATCACATTCCACAATAAATGTTTTTGTGAAGTCTGGCATAGCTAAGACCAGTGCTTGGCACATTGCCTCTGTAAGATATTCAAAGGTCTTAATTGCTTCTAGAGTCCAAGAAAATGCATCTTTCTTAAGTAATGTTGTTAAAGGTATTGCTATTCTCCAATAATTCTTAACAAACTTGCAATAATACCCTATCAACTCGAGAAATCCTCGCTTTATGGTTGTGGGGATTTTCCATTTATTAATGGCTTTAATTTTTTTAAGTTTTACCTTAACACCCTCATGAGATAAGAAACATTTGGAGGTTTTTGCATATAATTGTTTCTCCTCCAATAGTTTAAGCACCCTGTCGACATGTTGAACATGATCCTTCCAAGACTTTTTGTAGATTAGTATATCATCAAAAAATACTAACACAAATTTTCCAAGGAAGGGTTTGAAAATGGAATTCATCAAACCTTGAAATGTGGAACGTGCATTAGTAAGGACAAAAGGCATTACAAAAAATTCATAATGACTCTCATGAGTCCTAAACGCTGTTTTCAGGATGTCTTCAGTCTTCATTCTAATTTGATGATATACTAAAAGAAGATCCAACTTGGTGATGTAAATTGCTCCATGTACTTCATCCAACAATTAATCAATGAGAAGAATGGTAAATTTATCTTTAATAGTGAACTTGTTGAGCTCCCTATAATCCGAACACATATGCCATGATCCATCCTTCTTGTGCACCAATACTTCTGGAGCATAGAAATAACTTAAACGAATTATAGCGGCCTCTAGCATTTATGCAACCATACATTCAATTTCACTCTTTTGGGCATAGGGATATCTGTAAAGCCTGATGTTTGGAGGAATGCTTTTTGGAATCAAATATATAGCATGATCATGATCAAGAATAGGTGGGAGGCCTTTGGGAGTCTCAAATACCTTTGAGCGATTGTCCAAGGCTATTTGGAGATATGGAGAAATAGATGATTTCGATGTTTGAACCTCTAGTGAGCATAAGTGTGCAATTACGCCCCGTTCTTTCTTTAGAATCTTTGTCACGCCATTAGAGATTATCATATTTCTTGGTTTCCCTGTGATACCCCTTAATTCAACTTCCTTTCCTTCCCAGAAAAAATTCAAGAAAAGTTTTTGAAAATTAAAAGTTATCATCCCCAAAGATTATAATCATTGGACTCCTAGTTCAACATCAACACCACCCATTGGAATGAAAATCATTGGACTATTCAATACATATTCCCTCATGGTTAGCTTGATATTATGGCACTTTCCAGATAAATTTATAGTTCCTCCATTTGCAAACATCACTTGACACTCTGGTGCTGGATATAGGAAGCAATTCACTTCCACACATATCTTACAATGAATAAAATTATGGGTACTACCCGAATCAATCAGCACTATTACCTTCTTTTTTCTTGATATATTCTTATATATTGAGAGTTTGAGGAGTGGTAATTCCTTCCAATGCGTTACAAGATATGGTCAGATTTATTTCTTCTTTTTCTAAGGCTGGTTCCTGATGTATTTCCTCCTCTTCTGATGTTTCTTGTTTCTTTTCTTCCTCCTCTTCACAATCTATGTAAAATAATTTTTTTCAACACACTTATGACCTTTAATGTATTCGCTATCACAACTGTAACAAAACCCTTCTTCTATTTGTTCCTCCAATTGTTGTGGTATCAACCTTGTAGGTTGTGGAAGGCTAGGAGCAATAACACTTCCATCTTTATAGTTGTGAGTGGTAGACTTCATTGTTGCCATAATTCCGATTTCAATTTTTCTTACCACCCTGAAAGCCTTCTCCAATGAATCAGATTCCCAAATGCATACCTCATGTAGGATGTTATACTTTAAATTCCCTATGAAGACATCAATCCTATGCTCCTCTAGATTATCAGTGACCCCGATATTCAATTTTTGGAAGTCCTCAATGTGCTCCGCCATTGAACCTTTTTGTTTGAGATTTATCAATTGGCTAAAGAAGGTGTTGCTCTTCATATTCTCATTATGTGTTATCATTTCCTCCTTAAAAATTGACCAAGTGACAAGTGTTTTATGATAACAAAGCCATCTATACCATACAAATTGATTGAGTTATAAATGTAAATATGTAATGTGTACCTTTTGTGTGTGTTGCACATCATGGAGATCAAAATATTGTTCCATCTGTAATATCCATGTTACCAGATCCTTGCCATCAAAGTTCCTCATATCAATCTTTGGAATGTGATGGGTCTTAAACCCAACATTGGAATCTCTAAAATCACAATTCATATTCCTTTTGTCCTCATCGTGATTTTCATGGATTATCTTATCATCACTGGTAAGCCTTTCTTACAGCAACTTTGTCAACACTTCCATCTTGACATTCATCATTGCTTCCAAGTCGACATTTAAACCATCTTTCAAGCCTTTTATTTATGCTTTTAATCCATCTATTTCCCCCTTTAATCTTTCCATTCCCCCTTTTAGTTCATCTTTGGTTTCTCTTTGTGAGAGCGAAATTTGTTGCACTTAATCTCGTAATTTTGATATAGTATGTTGCAATTCTCCTTGTTCATGTGTCATAGTAGAGTTTTATGAGGGCTTAATGGGTGTAGAATTCTTTTGTTTGGGGGGTATTTTAGAACCTAATACTGATATGTATGCTTCAATGTGCCCTTTGAATCACTTGAAACTAATTTTTCAAACATAAGTTATTCAAAATTTAAAAAAAATACACAATTTTTTTCTGGTTTTTTAGAATCTTGATATGAAATTGTTTTATCTTTGTAATTTCAGATCTCCAAGGTCTGAAATTTCATCCTTTGGTAGCCCTCTAAGTCTTCTTTCTGATCCCACAAGTCAGACCGACATTGGATTCTTTAAGAAAGAGTTATGCCAAATCTCTCACAATGACCTAATTATAGACTGGTTCAGTAGAGCGAACTTGTACGAAATTCCATGTGTCACTGTTTCAACCTTGGGCCCTGAAAATGATACACAAAAAACTAAATTGTGTGCAACTTCAGTCACTTTTTAAGAAATTCAAATCTGATGCTTGGAGAGAAAGTTATGACAATTTTCCCTAGGTCACCTGTTTGAGATTGAATTCTGGATCCTGCAAAAACCCTAACTTCTTTGGACCATATCTCAGAAAATGTAGTGAAAGAAGATCTGAAATTTTTACACCAATTTCACCAAGATTTCATCTCCACATGGTCAAAATTTTAGCTTCTGAAACCTCGTATAAAAAATGTTATAGATAAAATGTCAATATGACCTGTTTAAAGCAACGAAACCCTAGAATCCAAAGCTCTGATATCAAATGTTATGCAACCAGCTCATAAAACAGAAGAAAAGATAGACCAACAATTTGAAATTTATCCTCTTCCATAGGGAACCTCCTTTACATTACATAAATGAAAAATTATTGGATGATTCAAATGATAAGACCTCCTTGGTATATATAGGAGTATAAGGGGTCACAATATAATCAGAGCCTACATAACAATAATAATATAAGGGCACAAAAATAATGATAGTATGCTTCTATGGGGCACAACAATAACAATAAGGGGCTACACTAACAATAACAATCAGGGGGGTAAACTAGTATTATAAGGACCTAACAAACAAATATTCTTCCAATAGTTACAATACCATGGTTTATCAATACCACATGCCAAAAAAACCATAATTGATTTCATATGACACTTTATCATATGAAATTTTTCTCAATTAATGAATTTAATAAAAAGGTAAAAAAAGACATAATTACATTGAAAATAAATGTGAGTGTTTGATTTGTGTATATTACTAAGAATGTTATAGAATATTTTATGGAGTTTAAATCCATACCATCCACTTAATAATTAAATTAAAATTATGGAAAGCCCTATTTCAAAATAGACATGCTTATTAACATAAATATTTCAATATTATTATATGTAATGTTATTTCTAAATGTAAAATTTATATATTTTGAATGGTTTAATGGTTGAGAATATATACTTGCTCAAATCCAAAAAATAGAATAAGTACATTTTCATAAACTATTTGATAACATACCATAACATACATAAAGAAATGTAAATATTTGTTAATAACAAATATAACTTTCCCCCTCCTCAAACATCACACCTCCATTTCATTTCAAAATAAATATGAATGTACCTTTATAATGCTAATATCATGTGCCTTCTTTGTTTTTGCTTATCAATTCCAAGTACTCACACTATACTATAATATGTCATGTTTTGGAAATATGTCTCGTAAATTCATAATTATATTGTCCTTCTTCCTTCATCTTATTAGTGCTTACCTTCGGCACTGTAATTACTCTGCCAATCACATTGTAGGGACTCTAATGATCGCTCGATCATTGATAAGAAATTAATCTATTATTTGACCAAATCTTTCCCTTCTTTACCAAAATTTAACCAAATTTTTGAGGTGCCAATTTCGCTTGACCAAAATTTTAACCAAAGTTTTGGATTCAATCTCTTATTGGAAATGTCACGTGTCCCGAATCAATGTTAGATATCCAAAGTTTTTTATCCAAAGCCTGAAAACAAGGTACTTTGGATATCCAATGCATCAGATAGCTTTTTCTATCCAAAGTTTAGACCAAATTCGCTCTAAAGTTTAATTTACATGCATGTTCATACTCACTCTTATCCAAATTTTAATAGTTTAATAGATTTCATGTATGACAGGCACTTGTTGGAACTTCCCATGGTTTGTTGATGCCATATATGTTATGAAACCAGCTCACAAAAGATAGATCAACGCCTTAGAATTCAGCCTCTTCGAGGGGGCAACCTCCTTTACATTACATAAATGAACAATTCTTGGATGATTCAAATGACAAAACCTCATTTCTATATATAGGAGTTTAAGGAGTCACAATATAACCCAGTCGACCTAACAATAATAATATAAAGCCACAAAAATAACAATAGAGGGATTCTATGGGGCACAGTAATAACAATATGGGGACAATAGGGGCACAAAAATATTAATAAGGGATACACCTATAATAGTAATGGGGTAATCACTAGTATTATAGGGACCTAACATGCCCCTCTCCTTCAAAAAAGTGTTGTCCTCAACGCTTGAGTAGTTCTGGATGCTTCTGTATAAAATTCTCATCCTCCCATGTGGAATCTTCAGCAGATAAGTTCTTCCACTTGATGAGATACTCCAAAATTGATCGATTTCGTAGCTGTCGAGTTCTTGTTTCTGTGACTGCTTCCGGTTCCAATATAATTTTTCCTTCCTCGTCAAGTTCTGGCAATATTGTTTGAACTGGGAGCTTGTCGCCTATAACCTTCTTTAAACATGAAACATGGAAAACTGGGTGCACTCGAGAAGCTGCAGGAAGCTCCAATTTGTATGCCATAGTACCAATCTTTTGCAACACCTTGTACGGACCATAATACTTTGGTGATAATTTATTATCCTTCTTAGCTTGCTTGAGGGACATTTGTTTATATGGTTGTAGTCGTAGGAATACCCAATCACCTACATCAAAACTTCTTTCGCTGCGATGTTGATCTGCCTATTGTTTCATTCTATTTTGTGCCAACACGAGGTTATCCTTTAAGAGTTGGAGGACTTGTTGTTGATGTTCGATGTGATGTTCCACTGCTTGAACCTTAGAATTTTCTCTTAAATATGATGTGATGGATGGTGGCTGATATCCATAAAGTGCCATAAATGGGGTCATTTTTGTTGTTGTATGGAAGGAAGTGTTATACCACCATTCAGCCAGAGGCAACCATTTGACCCATTGTGTCTGTTTATCAGATACAAAGCAACGAAGATATCCTTCCAAACATTTTTTTACTATCTCAGTTTGCCCATCAGATTGAGGATGATAAGATGAGCTATGAGCTAACTGAGTACCAAGACAAGAAAATAATTTTGTCCAAAAATTTCCAGTGAAAATGGGATCTCTGTCACTTACAATAATCTTTGGGTTTCCATGTAGCTTTTGAATTGTTTCCATAAATGCAGTAGAAACTGTACTGGCTTTAAATGGATGTGATAATGCACAAAAGTGTGCATACTTGGTAAGTCTGTCAACTACCACCATGATGACACTCTTTCCCTCAGACTTGGGTAAACCTGTGATAAAATCCATTGAAACCTCCTCCCAACGTTGGCTTGGAATGGATAAAGGTTGTAATAGACCCGGTCTTAATTGTTTCAACTTTATTTTGTTGGCAAACCAAACATTCCGCCACAAACTTTTGAATATCTGATTTAAGGCCATCCCAAAAAAATTCCTTCTTAACCCTGTGGTAAGTTTTTAAAAATCCTGAGTGCCCTCCTAAGGGAGAAGTGTGCAATTCCATAAGAATCTTTTGTTTGAGTTGGGAATTCTTACAGAGGTATAAGCGATCTTTGTACCATAACGAATCATTTTTCCAGCTAAATGTATCAGATGTACTGGAATCTTGTTGTAACTTTCGAATAAGTGCCCACACTTCTTCATCATTCTTCCATTCCTCCCTTGCTTCGTTTATCCAATCTGGTTGGATAATAGAAATGGCGCACAACAATGCTTCCACATCCTCATCCTTTCTTGAGAGTGCATCTGCCACCACATTTTGCTTCCCTTTTTTGTAGATGATTTCAAAGTCATAACCCAACATCTTTGTGACCCACTTTTTTTGCTCTTCAGAGGATAATCTTTGTTCTAAAAAGTATTTAAGGCTATCATGATCCGTTTTTACCTTGAAGTGTCTTCCCATTAGGTAGGGTCGCCATTTCTTAAGTGCATGTAGTATTGCCAACATTTCCTTCTCATAAATAGCTTTGTGTAAAAACTTTCCCTTGATTGGACGACTTTCAAAAGCAATGGGTCTTTCATCTTGCATTAAAACAACACCAATTCCATTTCCTGAAGCATCACATTCCACAATAAAGGTTTTTGTGAAGTCCGGTGTAGCTAAGACCGGTGCTTGGCACATTGCCTCTTTAAGATGTTCGAAGGCCTTTGTTGCTTCTGGAGTCCATGAAAATGCATCTTTCTTCAATAATGTTGTTAGAGGTGTTGCTATTCTCCCATAATTCTTAACAAACTTGCGATAATACCCTGTCAACCCGAGAAATCCTCGCAGATGCTTTATGGATGTGGGATTTTCCATTCCTTAATGGCTTTAATTTTGCTAGGGTCTACCTTAACTCCTTCATGAGATACAATATGACCCAGATATTCCACCTCTTGTACTCCAAAGAAACATTTGGATCTTTTTGCATATAATTGTTTCTCCTCCAATAGTTGTAGCACCCTGTCAACATGTTCAACATGATCCTTCCAAGACTTGTTGTAGATTAGTATATCATCAAAAAATACTAACACAAATTTTCTAAGGAAGGGTTTGAAAATGGAATTCATCAAACCTTGAAATGTAGAAGGTGCATTGGTAAGGCCAAAAGGCATGACCAAAAATTCATAATGACCCTCATGAGTTCTAAATGCTGTTTTCGGAATGTCTTCAGTCTTCATTCTGATTTGATGATATCCTGAACGAAGATCCAACTTGGTGAAGTAAATTGATCCATGCAATTCATCCAGTAATTCATCAATGACAGGAATGGGAAACTTATCTTTAATAGTGAGCTTGTTGAGCTCCCTATAATCTGGACACATGCGCCATGATCCATCCTTCTTGTGCACCAATACTACTGGAGCAGAGAAAGAACTTTGACTAGGTTGAATTATACCAGCCTCTAGCATTTCTGCAACCATACGTTCAATTTCACTCTTTTGGGCATAGGGATATCTGTACGGCCTGATGTTTGGAGGAACACTTCCTGGAATCAGATGAATAGCATGATCATGATCACAAATAGGTGGGAGACCTTTGGGAGTCTCAAATACCTTGGAATGATTGTCCAAGACTTTTTGGAGATCTGGAGAAATAGATGATTCCAATGTGGAAACATCTAGCGAACATAATTGTGCAATTACACCTCTTTGTTCCTTTTTTAGAAGCTTTGTCATACCGTTAGAGCTGATTATCTTTCCTGGTTTCCCTGCAATACCCCTTAATTCAACTTCCTTTCCTTCCATAGAAAATTTCATGAAAAGTTCTTGAAAATTAAAAGCTATTGTACCCAAGGATTGTAGCCATTGGACTCCTAGTACAACATCAACACCTCCCATTGGAATGGAAAGCATTGGGCTAGTCAATACATATTCTCCCATGGATAGCTTGATATTATGGCACTTTCCAGAGCAATTTATTGTTCCTCCATTTGCAATCATCACTTGACACTCTGGTGCTGGATATAAGAAGCAATTCAATTCTTTTGCTATCTTACAATGAATAAAATTGTGGGTACTTCCTGAATCAATCAACACTATTACCTTTTTCTTCTTGATTTGTCCTTCTATCTTGATGGTTTGAGGAGTGGTAATTCCAGCCAATGCATTACAAGATATGGTCGGATTCATTTCTTCTTTATCTAGGCTTTGTTCCTGGAGTATATCCTCTTCTTTTGACCTTTCTTGCTCCTTTTCTTCTTCCTCTTCACAATCTATGTAGAATAATTTCTTCTCAGCACACTTATGACCTTTAGTGTATTTGCTATCACAACTGTAACAAAGCCCTTTTGCTCTTTTTTCTTCCAATTGTTGTGGTGTCAACCTTATAGGTTGTGGAAGACTAGGGCAACAACACTTCCATCTTTATAGTTGTGAGTGGTATGCTTCCTAGTTGCCATAATTTTGCTTTCCATTTTTCTTGCTAACCTGAATGCCTTCTCTAATGAATCAGGTTCCCAAAGGTGAACATCATGTTGGATATTATCCTTTAAAGTCCCTATGAACACATCAATCCTATGCTCCTCTGGAATATTTTTTACCCTTATGTTCAATTTTTGGAACTCCTCAATGTGCTCCATTATTGAACCCTTTTGTTTGAGACTTATCAATTGGCTAAAAAAAGTGTTGCTTTTTGTATCCTCATAATGTGCTGTCAATTCTTCCGTAAAAATTGCCCAAGTGATAATTTTTTTACGAGAGCAAAGCCATTGATACCATACAAACTGATTTGGTTCCAAATATAAAGTTGCAATACGTACCTTTTGTGTGTTTTGCACATTATTGAGATCGAAAAATTGCTCCATCTGTAATATCCATGTTGCGAGATCCTTGCCATCAAACTTCCTCATATCGATTTTTGGAATATGGTGGGTCTTCGATCCAACATTAGAGTCTATGGAATCATGATTAACATTTCTTTTGTTTTCATCATGAGTTTCCTTTACTACCCTTTCACCATTAGTGACCATTTCTTGTTTATTCATATTTATCTTCAATTCTTCCATCTTATCATCCATGCCATCTATTTTAGCGTCCATGCCATTCATCTTAGTTTCCATGCCATCCATCTTAGCTTCCACGCCTTTCTTTAAACAATCCATCTTAGCTTCTACACCTTTCTTTAAACCATCCATATTAGCTTCTACATCTTTCTTTAAACCATCCATCTTAGATTCTGTTACTTTTTGTGCAAGTGACACTTGTTGCACTTGGTCTCGTAATTTTGATATATCATGTTGCATTTCTTCCTCTTCTTCATGAGTCATGCTAGAGCTTTCAGGTTGCTTACTAGGTGTTTGCATTTTCTTTCCTCGGGGCATCAATTACCGATAATAATGCTTTACTATGCCCTGAATTCCTTCAAACTAATTTTTCAAACCAAGCTTATGCAAAAATTTTAAAAAAACTACACACCTTTTTTCACTTTGTAGGAGCTTGATATTGAATCTGATGTATCTCTGTAATTTCGGATCATCCAATTCTGAAATTGCGATCTGTAGTAGCCCTCTGCGTCCTCTTTCCAATGCCACCAGTCTGATCCAAATTGGATTCTCCAAGGAAGAGTTATGCACAATCTCCCAAGATGACCTGATTATAGACCTTTCCAGAAGAGCAAACTTGTATGAAGTGCCACGTGTCACTGTTTCGACCTTTGGCTCTGAAAAATATGTACAAGAAACTACAGTCTGTCCTCTTTTTGTACCTTCTTACAAAATTTCAATCCGATGCTCAGAGAGAAAGTTATGACGATTTTCCCCAGGTCACCTGTTTGGAATGTAATTCAGGAGTCTGCAAAAAGACCAACTTCCTCAAATCATATCTCCGCAAATATAGCACGAAAAGCTCTGAAATTTGGACCTGAGGTTAAGTGTGATTTCGTCTCAAATTGGTTTTTTTTTTCACTTCTGAAATGTCGTAGAAAAAAAGTTATAGCAAAAATGCCACGATGACCTGTTTGAAGCAGCGAAACCCTAGAATCCAAAGCTCTGATACCAAATGTTATGAAACCAGCTCACAAAAAGATAGAAAAGATAGATCAATGCCTTAGAATTCAACCTCTTCGAGGGGGCAACCTCCTTTACATTACATAAATGAACAATTCTTGGATGATTCAAATGACAAAACCTCCTTTCTATATATAGGAGTCTAAGGAGTCACAATATAACCTAGCCGACCTAACAATAATAATATAAAGCCACAAAAATAACAATAGAGGGATTCTATGGGGCACAATAATAACAATATGGGGACAATAGGGGCACAACAATATTAATAAGGGATACAACTATAATAGTAATGGGGTAATCACTAGTATTATAGGGACCTAACAATATATCACCCACACGTCTTACTTTCACACTACTTTTCCCTATATGACACTGGCTCCTGCCTCTTCCTCTTCCTGCAAATTTTTTCCCTATATCACACCACCCTCTTTCTCTTCCTGCAAAAATAAGTCATTCACTTCATTTCTCTTCTTGCATAAATAATTCATTAAGAAGGAGAAATTAAAATTTTGTATAGAGGAAAATATTAGTATTCAAGCTCGAGGATGAGAGGTGCAAACTTGGAAAATGTGTTGCAATAGCTTACTAGAGGTTTCCAGAGAAAAACTAACCATAGGCTACAATCATTGTTTGCAGAAAAATTGGCTAGAGGCACTAAAAAAATACTAGAATTCTTGGCTAATTTGACGAACTTGAGAGAACTGTGAGTAAATTTTGTTTTGGATAGAAGTTATACTTCTACATAAAACTGTACTTTTTAGAATAATATTAAATTTTCACTAGAACATGAAAATATAAGCTTATGTATTCACATGATAATGATCCAAGAATTTGAAAAACAATAATTTAATTGGTACGGTGCCAAGTATTTTAAGAAACAACAAAAACTTATCTGTCAAGTTAATTCTCTTATACAACATGGATATTCTTACCCATTCTCGCTGAAAACTTGTAAAATTTGATGTAGAGATTTCTAGATTTGAGATTAGATATTTTGATTATGTTTGTTGTTTGATAGACTTTCTAGGAATCCACTTCTTTGTCAACACTGAATGCACTAAATTTGAATCAGGTAGTAGTAAAATAATTATTATTGATTTTCCAGTCATTGGAGGGATAGTTTTAATTATTTTATCATAAATTGATGCAACAATAATTGGTAGAAGGTTAGGGATATTTTTAATTATTTTATAATAAAGAGTTATAACAATAATTGGTAGAATGTTGACACTGGGTAGGGTTGTTGGTGTGTATATATGATTTTTCATATTTCTTTACATAATAGAAACAATCATTCTAATGGTCTGCATATTTTGTAACCAATTGTGATCCTTTTATAATAGCATCCCACCATAGTTATTGCAGGGGAAATTCATTTGAATGAACTGACAAATGATTACCAGTTAACATCACCCCAATGCAGAAAATTTAGTTATAAAGAGATCAAGGAAATAATTGGTGGCATTTGAAGGAAAATTAGTAGAGGAGGATTTGGGCCTCTATTCTATGGATTTCTACGAAATGGGATGGAGGTGTCTGTCAAAGTACTGTACTTCGAAACAAAATAAATCAATTAACCAATTATCACTAGTAGTATAACTAACTCACCTTGGTTCCCTTTGAAATATCTCAGGATTTCTAACCTACGTAGTCCTTAATCTCCTTTGCAAAGCCATCATGTTGCTCCAATTACTTTCCTCCAATTGAAGTGTATTTCTCTCCATTGAATGAAGGTCGCACCATCACAGTTTCTCCAATTTTTAGAGAATTCACCATGATACTAAAGCCACTATTCACCATTTTTTCCAATATTATTGTTCCTCTTGGTCACATTGGAGTGGATCCACGTGAGGGAAATAAGGCAATGCAAAGATAATTTTATCTTTATCAACCAATTTACTATTTGTATTCAAACTATTAATGTAAGAAATGAAGCAATTTCCCAGCAACCAATGCAATCATGAATTCAAACACACCATGGTCAAACAATCCATGGGATGGAAATTCAAATAGCCAAGCATCTGGGCATTATTCTTCTCATTTTGTTATTTCCCGTGAATGAAAAACTCATTCTTCTCAATCACAACAAGTGTTCTTTGCTGCCAACCAAGCCTTCAACATTCAGACACAAGCAAAATCAATATTTAATGGTAAAGGAGTAACCCTAGGCTTTAGAAACTCAACATTCTTCCTTCATGGTTGAAAATTCACTAGAAAAGTAGTTTCTTACTTCATGTTATGTATTATGATTTGAAATTTTTCATTAAACCCTCAAAATGAAACTTAGGCACCTCAGGACTTGGAAAATCAATTTCTTTAAGCTATGTGGTTTTCTTTAGACCTCAAAAGTCTACACATCGTCTGAATGAATGGTAAAACTCTTCTCTTGATGGGTACCATGATTCTCAACAATGGGACAACTTGAAAAACACAATAAAAATATGAGAACATACGCAGAGATGACTAGAACAAAATTTGCAAACAAATAATACATAAATAGGGAAAAATTGTAGCAATATGCATCTTAAAATTCAAATGGTTCATTCCCTAAGTTGTTGGAAGCTCAAAGGCCATTTAAGTTGCTGAATAAAATTGCTTGCCATAGAATGCAATTGAATGGAAAATGAAGACTCACTGACCTCCTAGGTGAGCAACTAGAGGCTTGAGGTGCCCAACCCTTTTCTCCATCTCTTTTGCTTTTGTGGTGAGTCACATCTAGTCCATGTAAATTTTATATATTATAATTGACCATCATTTATTTGTTAGTAACCATTTTCGACATAACAAAGTAATAATTCAACACATAACACCATGTGGGACCTACCATGAGGGGCACGTGTCTCATCATTCCATTATCTGGAACATACCATGGTTCATCTCAAAACATTTCCCTCGTTACCCTCGGCCTCATTCATTCTTCCATGGAGTACCTGTCTATGCAACTAAGCATATGATTTTAGTTTGGATGAACTATCTGGCTACTTTTTCATATATGATTGTGTTGGTGAGGTAGTCTTAGTCCTAAATCTTTGATCCCTGGCCTTGCATGCTTGATATCTTAAATTTTCCTACACCTTCGTTGTTTCTAGTTGTGCGGTTGTCGGGTAGACAAAGACATTAATTAAGGGGGGTAGGAAGAGGCATGAACCAATAGAACTAGTGGTAACGACCAACCATCCTCCTTATTCAATTCATTACTCTACTTACCGGGTTCTGCCTGAAGTTCTCCTTCGTTACTACTCTTTCATCAAATATAGGTTTTCAAGCAGCACTTATCGGACACTCAGTGAACCAATCAAATCAAAACTCTAAGCACACATCTCACTAGGACCAACTACTTATGAATGAAGTGCATGCCATCTAGTGAATGAATTTGATGTCCAAAAATAAAGAGCTCAATAAGTGAAAAAATATTTTCTTTCTAGTATTATGTATTTACTATGTCAAAATTTGGGGCAAATTTCGCTATCAAGTGAACTACACCTACATATTTCTAAAATGTTAAAGTAGAGATATGTCTTTACTTTTGGAGAAAGCATATCAAGAAGCTTTTGGTTGCCTTTTATGTTCTCCACAATGAAAGAAAACAAACATGCACAATGGTTGAGTGATTTAGAGGCACTCTCATCTTCCAAGTGTAGAACTAAAAATTTCAAGAGGATGATACAAGTACTGAGTGAACAGATGTGTGAACGTGAAGATATAATTTTTGAATAATCAAGTGGTATGTCTTCTAACTTTTGCAATATCTCTATTAATAAACCTAAGAAGCAAATAAATCTTGCTATATCATGCTTGATCTACATCTATTACAAGTTTAATCATATTATAATATCCCCTATTATCTCCCCCTTTTACATTGATATTCTTTTCAACAACAATCACAAGAAGTGTGGGAACTAACTGTAGTCAAAAGTTATGCTTTTATGAGCAACACATTCACATATTTTTTGTTCTCAAGTTATCTATATATAACTTTACCCTTATATATATTTCATGCTATTGCTAGTATTCCAGTGTTTGTTATTGATCACAATTGTGCCAATTTTATGAATTTCATTGGAACACTTGTTTTTTCTTATATTACACTTAAAATTTGTTTCTTTGGCAATTTTTTTCCCATTAGAAAAGAGATTATATTTATTTTCTTACAACTTACAAGGGAATTTATGCTACTCATGTTATAAGCCAGAAAACCAATAAGTTCTGGTTAACAGAGTAGCCATAGGTGAAGGGTATATGTTTTGTCAAATGCATTTGTGAGCTTATGGCAGAAGCATTTATTCCGTTTTATTCGAAAATTAATCTCTCGTAAACTAAGTAATGGTGATATGTTGGGTACTCATTGATAAATAAGAATGCTCAGTGCAACTATATTTTGTTTCTCAATATAATTCCTCGAGACTACATTTGAGCCATATTAAGCCCAAAAAGGAAATCAACACTTATGAATGCGGGTTTATTTGTCCAACATTTTGCAGCTAATTTACAAAAATATTCCACAATCATGTTCTTGGAGTGCAATGATAGAGGCTATAAGGCTCTTAGTCTCAATTATGCAAATCATTTGTCTTATGTTTAACAACTTAAAATAAGAAAATACTTCAAGGACATGACTCATCGCCTCCCCCTTGATCCAAATGGCACATTTCCATGACAATGAACTTTAGGGAAAGGGGACCCTTTTAATAATTTTGTGCCTGAAGTGGCTCTAAAGAATGTGAGAGTTGTCCTGAGTTTACACGTGTTAATAACATCAATGACTTACCACCATCCATACATAAACATGCTTCAGTAGTCAATTATTAGTCAAAAGAAAATAAGATCAATAGTCGTCTTCTATTATGGAATGGATGAAGACATTTTCATATTAACTGACTTTATAAGATTGCTGGCTTTAGGGGGTCTTGACCCAGGTTCATAGTTAGTTGCGCCAACCAACAAATCCCTACACTAATGGTCCTTTCAGCAACAACCCGTGTAGCACAAGCTGCAGTCTCACCTGAAGCAGTATGGGGGGATGCAAGAACCAAGTTTATGCATCCAGAGACTAGTGTGATGTCTTTTAGCACCTTAGATCTACCTTGGCACATATTGATACACTCCTAAGGCCCACTATTGCTATTCTATCAAAATGGTCTTTAGACCTTTGTGAAGGTCTATGATAGGTCTTTGCGGACCTTTCACAGTCGATCTATCTACTTACGTGCAACAGCAAGCAGATACACTTAAGTTATTAATAAACATCAGAGAGATCATTAGAGTCTTTGTGAAATTACATAAACATGCTTGCGTACATCATTTAACAGTTATTCAACATATTCGTGCAACATTCAATCAATATTCCATAAAATATATTATTCATAGGCAGCATATATCATTAATAGAAATAGAGATAAAACAGATATACACAGGAATTCTTCAGTAACTATCTTTATTGATCTTCAGTTCAAATTTACAGACTCAAAACTACCATGCGCACTCAGCTGCAGGGGTCTACACACTCAGCTGCGGACTCTACCTAGGCCTGTGCACACTCAGCTGCAGAGCCTTTCTTCTCATTTTTGACCCTCTTCTCTGCGCTATCACTTCCCTTCTATTGATCCATTTCTTATCATCAAAACATATATATCTTAGACTCTCTAAGACACCTATTATAGCCTTTTTCATACAATCCCATGGTCCACGGACCATGGGTGGATCTCAAAACTGACTCAAACTTTACATAAACAAGGGGTTGAAACCCCTTTGACTCCTAATCATCTGCGCGCTCCGCATCCACAAATTGTGGAGACTTTACATTAATTACAAAAATGTGTCAAAACTTGAGTTAACTTAACCCCAAAACTTACCCAGGGGACCCCATCCCAACAAAGATGATGGTGGAGGTACTTTTTAACATCAATCCTCCTTTGTCATTAACACATCTATAGGTGTAGAGGGAAAACAGTTTCCCACAACTCTTGTTCTAGTAGCACGCCTTTCTCAACTTCTGTATCGAAATAAAATCACTCATCAGTTGAGGCAAGGTGAAAGGGGAAACCCTTCAATGGTTTCACCCAAGCCTGTCCTAATGGAGGGGAAAACTTGGAGACCTAAGTTATTCTCTATTCAAGATTTGTACTCTTTAAATTATGCCTTTTGGTGGGGAATCATGTTGTGATTAGATCATGCTAACGCCAATAAGGGACTGGATAATTAATAGAAATAAGAAATGTTGGAAACAATAAAAATATTGATCGCCCGAGGACAATGAAAATATGCAAATAAACAAGAAAAAAAATCCTTGGGAGAAAATTTTCCTATAACATCCTTGAGATTACACTATGGATAATTGGCATAGTGGTGACATGGTTTGTAGAGTCGACTAGTATGGTTGATAAGCACAATAGTGTAGTGGACAATGTAATAGAATAATGGGTCACAGCCCTGTCATTGTACAACTAAATCAACAAAATATTTAGACAAATAAAGACAATATATTCAAGTTAGAATGTGAGATTATAAGTATGAAAAGCTATAGGAACTGAAAGTTCAAGAGTTGAACTATGTTACAAATTGTGCATCTTGCATGCAATTCATGGCTTCTTTGAGGCAACAAGTCTTTAGATTTAGATATCTTCATTTTGTGATCGTGTTCAATGTGCTCTAATTTATAATAATCATGGTATCAGATTCTTCAACCAGAGAAGAAAAGAGGAATGTTGTGGATGAGTATTAAGGACTTGACAAAGCACTGAGAAAATAGCTAGCATTGCAGAATGCATAGAAATACTAAGAAGGAATTTTTCATCTTTACATGCTCTAATAGTTATAGATCATGTAACTGAGTTCCTTTTGTAGCTTACATTAATGCTCATAATTAAGAAACTATCAGTATTAATTTAATCAATCTTCATTAAGTAACTATGTATATTGGAAGTCACAGTATTTATATTGAATGAGTGTTTGTTATTCATCGATAATATGATTGTGCATTATAACATAGCAAGTACTCAAACTATTGTCAATGGCGATTTCTAATGGTTACATAGTGCAGATTTGTAATTTGTCTCCAAAGAAATGGTCAATGATGTCAAGCAATTTGTCTCATATTGTGGCATAGTAAAGAAAGTAAAATTACAACTCAATAATCTGTATTGATATACATAGGTATGTAAAACTGTGCAAAAAATAACCCCTAATATTATGTTTTTTTAGGTGGTCATAGGTTCGATCATGTTGGAAATGTAACTAGTGTCAGTCTTCGTAATGTAATTCAAATGTACTATTGATGTATTTATTATATTCATTATTATTATTTTTCTAAGTCAAAGCATGTTCTTCATGTTTATAGAGTCAATTGAGTCAAAATGAAAATTTATTATGAGTCAAAGAAATGTAATTGAGTCAAAGTCCCATTTGGACTTATTGTAAGAAAAAGAAAAATGATTTTATCTTGAGTCAAAGAGTCAAAATGTCCTCCACAAACCAAGTCAACTCTCCTTGGAAAATTCACCTTAAAGAGGTAGCTTTTCGACCAACTGAACATGTGTAAATACAAGGTAATTTGACCTCATTCATCAGTCATCTGTCACATCTATTTTTGCGCAAGAAGAAGGAGAACCAACAAAAGTCAAAGGAGAGAGAGCGAAGTCAAAGGAGAGAGGAGTATCTTTTTTTCTTCCCTAGTTATGTTCACACATGTTAGTTTTTTTTAGGCAAATTATATGCTATTGCAACCCCGAAATTTCAAAGATTTGACCAGCATTGACTTTTGTTGAATTTGACTTGTTGAGGAGACTTGAAGGAGGGTTGACTTGGGATCTTTGTGTCAATCTTGGTCTTAGGTCTTAGGTCTTGGATATCTCACTTTGATCTGATTCTATAAGAAGAGGATTTTTGGGTTTCCCCCTTGTGGGTTTTGGCCTGGCTTGGAGCCTAATTTATTGTGTTCTTTGTCTTATGATCTTCATGTTTTGTACAATTTTAGTAATTGTTTGATGAAGATAACATAAATTTAATAATAATCCAACAAACATTCACAAATAATTATCAAGTTAAGATAAATAAAAAATAATCTACTAGCATCTTGATTTCTCAACATGGTATCAAAGCTAAGGTGAAAGGAAGGCAGCTTGAAGCTCACAAATTGTTGGCATACTTCAAGATTCCATTGCAGCATTTATCTCTTCCTCCATTAAAACAAAATCAAGTAAAATTAAATATCATATTGTTGAAAACATCCTTATAAGCAACCATCTCTTTCTCAAGAATGTTTTTGAAGGCACTATACATTCCTACATCAACTCCTAATTCTTTGACAACTTGGAAGAAATCCTTTGTAGTATAATAAGGACAAAGTACAAAAAGTCAAGGAGAAGTTCATTATATATATATATATATATATATATATATATATATATAGATATATATATATATATATATATATATATATATATATATATATATAGATATATATATAAGGTAGTTTGGTATATGCCTCTGAAGCAATTAGCATTTCATTATATATTCATCTCTTAGGCAAGCAATCATATTCAAGCTTCTTTGGGCAGTGACATGACATTCCTATGAGCTACCTGTGACATGAAACACTTCATGTATGGAACCTTGCAAAGAAACTACACAATATTGGAAAGTATAAGGAATTGTGCAATATGAATTCTCTATGAAAAAGGAACTATGCAGAAGTATAGAAATTTAAGAAGAAATTGGTATGCACTTGCTATAACAAGAAAAGAACATTGAAAGATCAGTTAAAATCTATATCCAAAACTTTTGTGGCATACAGAATTTCCTGTGACATGCAAGCTTTGTATTTTTTGTGGCATGGCTTGATTATGGTCCAAGGCATAAGTCAAGATCCTTTGATGACTTGAAAGACGAAATAACTAAATTCTATAACTCATATACAAACTCTTTGATGACATGATCGAATTCTGAGGCATCTAGGTTTTTTGTAGCTTTATCTAAACCGAGCTTTGTGACATTTCTCTAAAATATCTTGACACCTATTTGAAGCATCTCATACAATATCCAAGACATAGAATATTAACAAAGGAGAAGGATTGTTTGATTTTCTACTAGTCTTCGCTCAAATAGACAAGAAGGTTGAAGATTGCACCCAAAATTGTTTGAGGTTTGCAAAAATCTCCCATATGTGAAGTCTCTAAAGTCACTGTGAAATGTATTATATCTACTAGGTATCCAATCCAAACTCTATACCATTTCATGCTTCATCGCTACTCAAAGGTGACATTTAAAATTATTGTATGATATCTGAACTCACTATGACATCATATTTGTGAGATATCCAAGTTTTCTATAAGAAACATTACTACTATGGATTGTAAGTTATATAAGGCATTTTATTTCAATGAATGTGACCTGAAACAAGGGATCTTCAAATGGAAAAAGGAAACTATGAAACTTGTCCAAGACCCGAGCTATCCAAGCGAAGTATGTATAAAGACAAGGGTCAAACATTCTGTTGACACCATATTGCAATGGCATCTGATCTTTCTATGATAATATGACTTACATAATTTTTTGTGGCAACGCTTCTTTAAATCATCTGAATCTCATTGATTTTATGAAAGAGATCAAAATCTTTGAGGATCATCCCTGGAGTCAAGGACCAAGAAACTTAAATATATAGTCTATGAAGGAACCAAAGTCATGTATCATCTCCATAATTAAATATCAAAATTTTGTATAAACCTTGTGTAAGGACTATGGCAAGAAATATATATATATAAATTTTTGTGGCACAAATATGAGAAGTAGGCATGTTAAGAATGCTTCCTTCCTATACACAGAAGAAGGAATAATCACATCATCAAAATTGACCTATATATGAAGCCAAGGAAAATCTAGCAACTCAAAGAAATTACAAAGCGCCTATATTAAAAGAAGATGAAAATATTTGTTACAAAAGGATCATATCTCTGTTGACATGTAAGGTTGAAGAGGTACATATAATTTTTTTGCATTTCATGACCTATGTCAATTTATTATAATGTTAAGTCTTCTAGGTCATGGTGATGATATTTTGAAAGATAGTAATAAGGGTTTGCATAAGTATATTAGAGATAATGATATAATTGATATATTAGCATTCAAATTATTTCCTTGATGTCTAGATTTTTATGATCAATAAATGAAATGATCTTCATCTCAAGAAAGAATCTAGGGTTTTTCAACTAACTCTTTAGTATGCCTGTAGAATTTGAAATACTTAATGGTATATCTTGAAGAATTTGAAGAATATAGGGTTTGTAAACCCTAGCAAAGGTTTGAATTAGAAAACCCTAGGAACAACAACCCTAACTAATTATTTCTGCTATAAAATTAAAACCTAGCTCTTGAGAATGATAGGAATTACATCATGTTGATGTGAGGAAAATGTTGATTAAAAAGGTCCAAGATTAAGAGGGAGTTAACTCTCCTCAAAAGGAAAAGTATTATATACCTATTGTTATTGTTGTTATTTTTTCTGTACACTTTGCCTCTTGTTCCTTCCTAGTCTTCTAGCAAAGGTTGCAAGTCAAGATAAGATCTATCTAAGCTTGACTAACAGATAGAAGAACTGGAAGAACGTAGAAAAGCACGAAGACAAGAAGAAAGTAATTTGAAGTATGCATCAAAAGAAGTCAATTAAATGGAAGCATGAAAGAAATGTTTAATAAAAAGGAAAGAAGTTTACCTATATCAGCAAGAAAGAGGAAGATGTTGGATCTTGGATGGATACAATACTACTTGAAGTTTGGCAGAAAATCTAGAGAAGTGTATGATCAAAAAGAGAAGATGACATATCAATAACAAGATTCTTTGGCAGGAAGTTGAAGAGTATTGATATTGTTGTACCGATAGTTGATTGGTTCAATATAGGAACACATTGATTAACAATACTAATGTTGATAAAGATACTTTGGAGTAGATAGAATTTCTTGAAAAAGCATGAAAGCTGAATTATATTACAAAGAAAGAAGACGTGAAGGCTTGTACAATCAACTATGAATAAGTTTAGCTCCATAAGGTGTTTTGATGAACTAATTTATGACATGTTGGATTCAATTTTGTTAGAGAACCAAGAAGGTCAAATATTGTTATGATGTGATGCATATAGGAGCCAAGAAGCTACAACAAGATCTCCACGAAAGAACAAGTAGTTGATGCATTAATGAGTAATTTTGAGACAAACTTAGGCTTGTGGTTATTCCTCCCTGATTGAGAGGGGGTGAGAATATCCTCCCGATTTGAGAGGGAGTGAGAGTGGACATTGTATTCTCCATGTGTCATGAACTATGGCTAGGACTAACAATTGTAAGCCTAGTGAAGGCACAGGTAAGGAGAATGGTGGATTGTATAAGCATATGGGACCGATATTATTTGAGGATTTGTATCAAAGATAAAGAATAGTCCCAAGGACCGATATTATTTGAGGATGGGTATCCGAGATAAGAATATCCCTGTGAGGCCATACCTGGTGAACATCTGAATGGGGTATGTGCCTAGAGAGGTGATGATGTCCAAATTTATTCCTCCTAACATTGTGCTATGATCTAGTGGAGATATAGAGCTTGTTAGTCAAGGAATTTTTATTTTTGACAATGTTGGTTATGATGATGCTTATTACTCTGAATCCCTTCTTATGAGAGTATTTCAATTTGAGAGTATCATGTTGTGTCATTATGAATACCTCCCTAGTTAAGAGGAGGGTTGGAAATGTAACTAGTGTCGGTCTACATAATGTAATTCAATTGTACTATTTATGTATTTATTATATTCATTATTATTATTATTATTCTAATTCAAAGCACTTTCTCCATGCTTATAGGGTCAATTGAATCAAAAATAAAAATTATTATGATTCAAAGCAATGTAATTGAGTCAAAGTCCCATTTGTACTTCTTGTAAGAAAAAGAAAATTCATTGTATCTTGAGTCAAAGAGTCAAAATGTCCTCCATAGATCAATTCAACCCTCCCTGGACAAGTCAACCTAAAGAGGCATCTTTTTGACCTCCTAGACATGTATAAATACAAGGTAGTTCGACCTCATTCATCACTCATCCATCACATCATTTTTGTGCAAGAAGAAGAAGGAAAAGCAATGAAATTCAAAGGAGAGAGAGCAAAGTCAAAGGAGAGAGGAATATTTTATTTTTTTCCCTAGTTCTATTCACATGTGTGAGTTTTTCTGAGGAAAATTATATGTTATTGGAGGCCCGAAATTTTAGGAGATGATCATATTTTAAAGATTTGACCAACATTGACCTTTTTTTAAGGATACTTGAAGGAGGGATGACTTGGGATCTTTGTGGCAGTTTTGGTCTTAGATATCTCAATTTGATCTGATTCTATAAGAAGAGGAATTTTGGGTTTGCCCCCTTGTGGTTTTTTGCGATATCTTGAAGCCTAATTTGTTGTGTTGTTTGTCCCTTGTGATCTTCATGTTTTGTACATTTTTGGTAATTGGTTGATGAAGAGAACATAAAACTAATAAGAAGCCAACAAGCATTCACAAGTAATTATCAAGTCAAGAGAAATCAAACCTAACCCACTAGCATCTTTATTTCTTAATAGGAGAGTGGGCACAAGTTCCTTTTGTGACTTTCCAAGAGCCCTATGCTTTAGAAATTGTTGTGCTTCTGAGTATATGTATGTTTTTCCCAGGTTACAATGTTTTTCAATTATAAAGCTCAAAGGGTAAATTATTTGGTGTGATTTAGTTACTCTTAGATTTAGTTAGGATCTTATATTGTCCTTCAATATGTAAATTTATTGAGGACTGCATTTAGACTAAACATGGAGGTCTCAGTGTTTTGCAATTATAAGGTCCAAAGGGTAAATTCTTTGGTGTGAATTAGTTACTCGAGGATTTTGGTTGGGATCTTACATTTTCCTTCAAGATGTAAGTTTATTGAGGGCCACATTCAGATTGAACATGGAAATCTAAATGTAGTTTGGGTTTCTTGTGATTAAGATATTATTTTCCATCTGCCATAAATATTAAGGTAAAAATGTGGGGTTTTGATGTTTTTAGTTTTTTGAACAGGGAGCAACAATTGTAAATCAACAAGTGTGAATATTTGGTATCATTACACATAATGAGTTTTGAATGGTAACGACACACATAAAATAGGGTTGGTCCTTGATTTGATGCAACAATGGTGTTTTATTTGTCCGAATCTCTTCTAATTTTATTTTATATGTAATGCCTTTCTACGAAAGCAAGGGTTTCAGAAACAAAATATTAACACACACAAAAACTAGACAACACATTTTTTTGATAAAGTCTAAACACTAGTTCATGCTCATATTTGTCTTTATTGAAACCCTCATGTGCTTATTATCCAGCTCTTGACTTGCCCTGCAGGGACCATCGTTTCCTCCAACTCTTGTTTTAATGTACCTTCTTTGTCTTTTCTTATCGATTTAAAGTACTGACGCCATATAATATGTCATGTTTTGGAAATATGTCTAGGAAATTCATGATTATTTGTTCCTTCTTGTGTACCTTTTTTGTTTTTGCTTATTGATTTCAAGTACTCCACCATACTATAAGATGTCAAATTTTGTTTGGGAAATCTATAATTATATTTTCCTTCTTTATTTATCTTTATTGATGCGTTGGTTCATTTTTCATTAGAATTATCATATTTCATGTTTTAAATGTTAAGTGACATTCATTTTTTATCATAATTTTTAAAAATAAATTTTGCATAATGTTATAATTTTTTTATTACATAAATCATAAGATTGTTTAAGTGCATTAATATTTGGTATCTAATATTTACATATTGGGTTACTAGTGATTCAATAAGTAGAAGGGTGCATGGTTTCCATCCCATCAAGTTATGATAAGAGGGGATGTGCCATTACACCCTCCCTCTTTAATAGTTGACAGGGGTTTTTTTGAACACATTATAATGGGGTTTTATTACATTGATTTGTTGCATCACTTCATTTTCTTGTACCATCCAGTGGAGAATTATGGGAGTTGGATCCTGTATGAAATTATGATGCAAGGCAATCCACTACAATTAGTTACATTAATGATTGTTTGCTTTTGGATTTTAGAGTCACCTCTAGGTATGATCTTGGAAAGTCCCTATCGTCTTGATTTCTCTACAAATTGTTTAAGTTGTTTCCCCATGCACTCCACTTTGTTTAGTAGGAAAGTTTGGGCTAACTACTTTTTCCATTTTTTTCTGTGAGAAATTTTTTGAGGTAAAGCCTCATTGTCTTAACAAGAAGAGAGAGAAGTGTGGCTCCTCTCTGCTAGTTTTGGGTAGCATTGAACAATCTATTCACAAAGGCCCATTCAACTTGGGTGAAAATTATGGGACTCTATTGCTCCCATGTCATGCCAACTTGCTTATTGTCAACAAGAGGCAATATATTATGAAGCACGAGGTGGTTCAGAGCTTAGTATCAAGTTGAGTCATCAACTCAGTCATACATTGAGCATAGTCCACCTAGCATTCAGTGTGAACTCTAGAAGATGGAGCTGCAGTGGTGGGGTAGTGTGGCTACCTATCAAACTTGGAATTCAAGGTAGTCATTGCTTCCTAGGTCCCAAACATAGCTAATTCAAGGGGGCGGTAGAACCAATATCTGTATACAATTATACTAGAAAACGAAATCCATGTTGGCCAAGGTTTTATTGAAGTGCCATGACACTAAAAACAAGATTTTGTTGCAGCTAGACGAACTCCAGCTTTAGAGAATAATTGGACATGCATGTGGAAAGAATTGAAGATCATTTGTTCCCTTTCCAATGCTCATGACACTCCACTCAAAAGGGAAAATGACCCATAGATGTGGATCCATATAACTCATCATAATTCTCATGTATTTTTCTTGGTTTTACTATATTTTACTTTTATATATTGGTTGGAAGTATAGGCATGCTAGATGGTTAGAACTTGTAAATTTTGGACACAACCCTACTACTAATTTTGTTTTGATTTCCAAAGCAAGAATTTGAAAAACAATAACTCAATGCATTGACATTGTTCTGGTTTCCTAAGTGGAAGACCAAGGAGTGCACAAACTACCTAGACCTGTAACTCCTTGGATGAATCAATAGAATTTTAACTTTTAAAAAAATACGTTTTGGTATAAAATATGTTTTATAGTACCTTAAACAAATTATATATTTTTAATTCCTATTTTCATTTATATATTTATAGTAGTGAGTCTATATGTGTTATGTTTTCGTTCTTTTTTAGGTATAATTTTTTGTCAATTTTATCTAAAATCCAGGGGATGTGTTGGCATTATAGGTTTCAGCTATGTAAATTGCACAATCTAAGTGTCCTAAGGTTTTTTAGGGCACTGGATTCATTTATACAACCAAAAATACAATATAAACAATGAAAATTTGTAATCTCATCAACTATAATATCACTAAATTTTGATTAAAAAAGAGTCCTCAAAACATAAAACAACTTATTTATAATTGAAATCTAGTTAATACATATTCAACTTTAATAATTTTAAAATATTCTATTAAATTAAATCAAAAAATATTTCATCTAAATAATTTAATTTAATTTATTATTGAATTAATTAATAAGTAAAGCAAATCAAATAAATTTTATTAACTTATATCTTAAGATAAAATAATAATCTGATGTTTTAAAGGAAAATACTAGCACACATTATTTTAATAGAAGTAATCACTACATAGGCCATGGTTAGGATTTTATGAAAAGTAGCTTATGATTTAAACTGCAATGAGAAAAATAACTTATATATAGGTTTCATTGTTTACTTACCATGTCATAATGACAAAGTAATTATCAAACTATTTTCTTTCTTTCTTTCTTTGGGTTGGGGGAGGTGAAAAGTGGCATTTAACGTCCAAGTATCTACAACATGATTTGTTTGTTTAATCAAGAATGTGTTATAAAGTTGGGTAGTGGTGTAACTTTTACAATGTTCAACAGGGGCTTTCGGCTTCCTTTGAATGAGAAAAAATTGAGCATGATTAAAAGTTTTAATGGACTCACTCTTCCTATAGTGATAAAACTTTGAGGGGGAGGGGGTTGATTTGGGGGGATATTATTCCTAAAGTGGCATTTAATACTCAACTATCTACAACATGATGTATTTGTTTAATCAAGAATACATGTTATAGAGTTGGGTAGGTGAAGCTTTTACACTATTTCAACTTGAAGCTTCCATTTAATGAGAAAGAATTGGACATGAGAAAAAGGTTTAATGGACCCACCCTTCCTAGATTGTAAAAAATTGAGGTTGTTTTCACTTTTCTCCTTCTAGTATTGTAATTATAGTATATTATGAAATTAATAGCTCTAGAATTTTACATAGACAAATAGAATAGGTAGAACTTATTGAAATACTCTTCAATTAGAATTTTTGGACGTGCAAGTTAAATAAATAATCTACCCATTAATTAGCTAAATTTTGTGCTTGGGATTAATTTTCCATCATTTCATATTGTAATTTTCTTTGAAAGTTATATTCTATTCTCATTTTTTCCATGCATGTTCCCTTCTCATATACTTAACTAATAAGTGATAGATATATGTTACATATACAATTTGTGTATTTCAAGGATTTTATGGTTGGGTTTTCATTTCATGTGCACTCATATGCATTTCTACATGGAAAAACTACATATTCCTCACTTAGGATTTTTATTACTCTTTGTCAACATACTTGTTCATTGTGGCTTACAAGCATATTAAAATTAAAATATAGATGTAGAGTTGCTAAAAAACCATATCCAGTGGAATTTTTGTAGCATATTTTTTTATCCAATGCTAAATATTAGTGCAGGAGCACTAAAATGTTGACATTCTTCCAATTTGGCTTTCTTTCAGCATATAAACTACTTCAATCCTTCTGTTTTAGCATGTTTTTTATCCAATAATAAAGCACATTGCAACAACACCAAAACACTACCATTTTTGCAAAACAAATATAGTTGGATTGTCATTCATGTATCATCTAGAAACCATTTGTAATATTCCCATGCTTATGAAAAGTATTTTCTATTATTTTTTTGATATAGTTGCAATGTCTTAGAGTTGGTGATTTATAGTTGTTACGAATGTCCTATGACATCCTTGATTGTTTCAGAATATTTTGCTTGTAACTATATACTAACTAAATCTTTGAATTGGTGTACATAGACAAACGTCACTAAGACATCTTTACTTTTTTTTTGCTATGAATTATGGTTTTTGTATTTTTATAGGAATTTAGTATGAAGCAAACATATTGGATAATCTTCATACAAGTTTAAGAAAAACAAAATATTGTAATTGCTTGGTTGATAATTCTATTTGAACAAATTCCACCCAAATTCTGGCCACAAATGTAGCCTACATACATGAATTGCATGCATGCAAGTATATTATACCATGTCTATTTGAAAAGAGACAAATGAACCATTTGCTTATAGCACAATTTTTTTGAACTATGGATCTTGAAAATTATTCATCTAACATGCTTCAGTCCAAAGATAATATAAATCCAGTTATTGTATGGTACATGTCTACATGAATTTTCTCATGCTATATATATGATATGAGAATGTAAGACCCTCACTTGAAGTGAGAAGGGATGTAAAGTGGGGCGTGAAAGGGGAGGTTGCCACCACCTCCCCCATTGATAGGTCTTGACGTGTTGTCCTCCCACCTCATAAGTTTTATCATGAAATTGTTCTTGGGCTTGAGAGCTTATAAATTCAAGGGGAGCTCATGTTTGTAGAACTGGGCCGTATGGGGGTGAAATTGGCATATGATCCACACTTCACCACCAACCTCCCATATTTTATTTATGGATTTATAATTCTCCATTACATATATCATAAATCTCCACACCTTGGAAGATTTATGGGATTTTATGATGACTCTTTGATTAATGTCCTCTCTCACCTTCAAATACTTTTATTGGACTTGTTGTTGGTTCCTTCGCAAACCACTAGAGTCATCATCAGGTTTCTACTCTCCCCAACTACTTTTTCTCAGTGGGATCTAGCCTTGGCTCTCTTATTCCTCTCCACCCTCACTCCTCACTCTCAACCATTTCTTCCTTTGTTGTATAGGCTTTGATTTCACTATTAACCACTAGAAAGCTGCCCAAAATGTTTCACCAGGAGAGCTCAATGCCACCATGGTGGAGGAGGCAAAGGCTCGGAGGGAGGGATAAGGGCTCATTCGTGGGTGGAATCCTCAGCCTAGCTCTATAGAGAGAAAATCCCCTCAGAGATCAGGGCACAAATTAAAGAGGTGGAATCTAATTTAAGGGGGGAAGCATTAGTGTTTATTGAATTTGAAGGTGATGGAAGTTATATATGCATGGGTTCTGAATGTTGGCCATGCTCATGGCTCACAAAACCAATATCTATACACTATTAACTTAACTGAAATATGAAGGCTTTGTTGTGAAGAGTTTTGTTGGATAGAATGATGTGAAAGAGTAAATTATTTGGTGTTGGGTGACATTATGTTGAGTATGAAATTTATGAATGCCTTGTGCATATTGAGGAGACATTTGACCCTGGTTTAACTCCTCGTTGTTGTGGTTCTAATGCTTCAGTGCTATTAAGGTTGATTCTCCCCTTCCACTTAATATGCTACGCCTTTCTTTATCCTATCATTTTTTGTTTTCGATCATATGCATAATAAGGTTGTTCAAGTAAATATTACCAGATTTTCTAAGGATCTATTGATAATAGGATCCTGTAAATCCCCTAGGCATTTACAATTCTTGTTTTATTACTGAAATTTGATCTATTAATTTTTTAATATAAATAAATTTGTAGTTTGTACAAAAATTGATTTTTTTTTTTCATATCACTTTTTTTTATTCTCCAACTTTAAAGTCACATATTTTGTTTTCTATAATAGAAAGTTCAAGGGCTATTGATAAACTATTTCAAATTCTAAAAAGTAATGGCAATAACATAAAGAATGCAATAAGGTTTTTCCTATATTGCTCTTGGTTTGTAGGTTACCCTTGTTACTTTCTTATATCAAACTTTTCTTAAGATGCAGGTTTTAAGTAGCTTTGCTTCTCATTCTACTTATTTGCATTGTGATTTATAAAGTATTCTTGTCATATTGTGAAAAGGATATTACTATACATTGATCTTATACATTTAAAAAAAAAAAAAATTACCTTTTAAATATTATTTTTTTCCTTTTAAGTTGATGTTATGTAAAAGGTGCCATAATATCAAGGAGAATTATGAACATCTCATAAAATTTGGTGGGTCTCTTTGATTTCAAGTGCTTACCGATTATTGAAAAATTATATCGTGGATGTAGCATTCCCTCCCACCACCTTGGCTTTTCTTGGCCATGGAAGATTGTACCTATTTGTTTTGACTTAACCTCCAAGGTTTTTTATGAAGGTGGGGTCACACAATCTGCTTTTCTTAGGGTTTATGAAATCTAGTTATGTTACCACCATTGTGATCAACTTGTCGAGAGCTTTCCAGTGATATAATTTTTTTCTCAGCGTGACTCCCAGATCACAAGTTATGCTCATTAACAGTTTTCCAATTAAAAGGGTCCATGTCATCACAAGGGAACCACATGGCACCCACATGGCCTTCACTTGGACTTGGTGGCACATCCACATTGTTATTCAAGAATGGTCACTTCTTGTGTTATGCAACCCACTACAGATTAATAAGTTACAATGATCCTAGTGGTTGGCAGGATCCTAATGGGAAAGGTTCCCACACAAGAACCATGTCCTGCTTCATGTGAAATCCACTTTATAAATACCAATGGTATTTGGTATTGCATGCCCCTCAATGGTAGTTTCAAATTTGGATAAGGTGGGGGCAATTAATCTCAGTTGTTTATTGGAAATAGGAATATTGGTGCTAATCCCAACTGCCCCCTTGCTCGTTAAACATTGACCAACAAATGGGGCCCCTCAATCATTCTCGATTGTTGATCTCGACCTTGTAGGGATCTTTTCAGTTATCTTGCAAGAAGTTTAACACAAACTCCATTAGAAAAATAGTGATACCACTCTCCATGTATATGGACTAATCAAAGTGATTTTACCCCATATGGAATGAGTTCAACTTTCTTTAAGTGTGAGACAATCAAGGTTTGTTGAAATCGCTTAAA